>CM042147.1:10364683-10374244 GCA_023376005.1 Doryteuthis pealeii
TAATTACAATTGGCACGACCTTCACCTTCATGTTCCACAGTTTTCTCAGTTCTCAGGCAAGGTTCAAGTATCTATCTATCTTTTCGCTTTCTTTCACTTTCACGCTGTGGTCGACCGGGATGGCAAAATCCACGAGATGACAGGTTCTCTTCTTCTTGTTAATCAATACTAGGTCTAGTCTCTTGGCTGGGATTAGGTGATCCGTCTGTATCTCAAAGTCACAGGGGTTTCATACATCTCATTCACCAGGACATATTCAGAGCGAAATAAATGAATGAACATAGATTGATTGGTATAAACTGGTCGCTTTGTACCAATTTTTTTCTCCTGTTGAACGCTTTACTTGTCTTGAAAAATTCAAATTCCTCTTCTGTTCTCCGTCGAATAAGTCTCCTTTCGCGTCGGCGAGCGAAACCGCTTTAGGCGCTTCTGTTAACCTTTTGAAAAGGCTTTTTTTTCTGAAAGTGTCATTATCTCACGCGCTACAAGCACCACGTGCGATTTGCACTGGATAGCTCCTGTCAAGGCAAACGACTCTTCAACTTCAACTTTATCTCGGGGGAAAAAGAAAGAAGTCACGTGGTACCAAATCCAGCGAGATCGAGAAGTGGTAAGGTGAAATTCAGATCGTCCTACAGCAGTGTGAAAAAAAAAACTCGCACATTTTAAGGGGTCGTTAAGACAGCGATACGCATTGGAAATGAGGGTTGTTAGAAATGATCTAAATGGCATGCCCAGCAATTGGTTGAATAATACCACTACTGTTCTTCTACAAGGATGAATTGGCAATAAATAACGCAATAATATTTATATTCTAACACTGTGTGATCAATTTGGAGAGATATGTATGTAAGGTCATTAAATTTCCAATGTGACGTGGCGTCTAATTAAAGGAGTATGTAGTCTCTATTACTTATCTTATATTGTTCTATCTCTGGAACAAATCTGTTGGGTCTCTGTTATTCCGGAACGGATTTGTTGGTATCCTGGATGTGTTGTTGGGCTGGCTAGCTTCTTTCCGTTCTTTGAGGGGTCTGGAACAAATTGCGCCCTCTTGGGTTCTTCCTTGCATCCGTTGGCAGTTATTAATAACGAATACAAGATGTTCTTATCTTTTTCTTAGCTCTTTTTTTTTTTCATTAACCTAATTTGGAGATTTGGGTCTCGAACAGACACACCGCTATTGCGATGCCTCTGCCCCCAAATCCTCAGCCAGATTATATATATATATATATATATATATATATATATATATATATATATATATATAAAAATGAGTAAAAAAGAAATGTAGATGGATAAAAATGAATTTAATTATAAAAATGAATTTAATGATAAACTGACTGAAACACATGTGTAAGTGATATCGATTAAAGTGATATCGATCAAATTCATTTTTATCCATCTACATTTCTTTTCTTTACTCATTTTTCCTCATATTGTCGGATTCAATTCCCTTTCCATTCTTACACACACACACACACACACACATACACACACACACACACACACACATATATATATATATATATAATATATATATTATATAAATAGTATTTGATATTTGCTTTGAATATTGTTAAGTAAGTATATTAGTATTTGTATTTAAAGGCAATTACAATGCGTATAACGTATAGCTGCATCCACAACATATACATAGAAAGAATTTAATGGTTATAATTTCAATTATTGAATTATAATTTCAATTATAATTATCAAATTCTTTCTATGTATATGTTGTGGATACAGCTATACGTTATACGTATTGTAATTGCCTTTAAAAATATGAATATATATATATATATATTATATATATATATATATATATATATATTATATATATAATATATCACACAACAATATATATATGCACAAAGAAAACCTGAAAGAAGACATATATATATATATATATATATTATATATATATATATATATTTATATATATATACACATGCATATATATACATATATATACAAATATATATATATGTGTATATGCACACATATATATATACATACATATATAATATATATTTATAAACATATATATATAAATGCATATATAATTATACACACATACAAACACACACACATACACATACACAGACACACATATATGTATATATCTTTATATTTATATATATATATATATATATATATATATATATATATATATATATATATATATATATATATATATATATATATATATATATATATATATATATATATTTGATAGATAGATTTTAAGCATATTTTGTAATAGTAATGCAAGAGTTTTAAAAACTTCGAAACAGACGGAGACAATCGGTAAAAAGTTATTTAAATTCTTTTTTTTTTATTCCGTCAGTTCCTTTTGGCTTTCTTTTGTGCATACTGGACGAAAGAGAATACGTCGAAAAGTGTATTGTTGTATTTTGAGTTGGTAATATGAGAACCGGACATTTTCTTTGGCAATGTGTACATTTTAGGCACAGTCAAAGAAATCGTGTTCTTGTCAACACCGATTAAGTTGAATGGACTCTCAACAACCAAACCGACTCAATAACAATCAAATTGTACACTAACCTAACAAAAGAATATATTTGTATATCCCAATACTTTTACACACTCTACATCCCCAATGGAGCTACCTGTTGGCCGTGAGTGGCAAACCCTGATGCTTAAGGACGGAATCCAGGTTGTTGAGCAGTCTATGACCCACTAGTTCCAGAAATAGCCAGAATTTACAAGACAGACAGGGATAGATATGAAAAGCTTGCAAAAGAGTGGACAGCCAAGTATGCGGTGGCATTTATGAACTTCGATTTCTAGGATCTTTAAAAGAAAAACAAAGCAAAAAAAATGACTAAAAAAACTACAAAAAGTGAATGGAAAAAAAAAAAAAAAAAGAAAAAAAAACATATGAAGACTGAAAGCAAAATCATGAACATTGATACTGAGCCAAAGGAGCGCAAATGCTTTCCGAAAAACCAAAACTAGCTTGTTTGACAACAGCGGACATACACGCAGGGTTGGGCAGGGGCAGCATTTCCACACAAATCTATATTTCTTCAACATACCTCACTTGAGTATCCACTGTATAAAATCTTTGTAAAGTAGAATGATTAGCTATGGCTAAAAGAATGAAAGAAGAAAAGATATAAAAAAGTTTCCTATGACCTGCAATATTCCACTTTGGTCATTACTTAGGCTAGACACGTGGTGTAATGGTTAGAATTGGACTCGTCGACCCAAGTTCAAATCATGGACAAAGCTGTTTGCATTTCACATAGTGTTAATACCCTTGAGAAAGGTATCCATCCAACTACTCTCCATTCATCTATGGGTAAACATTAGGGCAGACTAGGATCTTTAACCATGACTAGGTAACCAGTCTAGCCTGTTAAATTCCGCTTAAGAAATTGACATTGTGTCACATCCTACTTGTGCAGAGGGGGTGACTATATACTTCGGCTAGACAGGCGGTCGAAGAGGCCTCCTCTGATCAATCAGTTGGTCACGTCAAACCCTAGCACAATATGATTGTCCCAACCCTATTGCCCTTATGGCACACAACAAGCATTTTTATCATAAATGTGCTATAAGGACGTGGTGGAGGGTCTTAATTTTCTGACTTTGACGTTAAACTCTATCTGATTGTGAACTTCAATTCTGAAGCTCTGGGGAACGTGGAATACCCCTTCATCATCATTACTCCTAGGTCCACTCAGACCTGGAGTGGTAGTACCTGTTAGGGTCCTATCCATGTTAAAAAATGAAGAATGAATTAAACAAAATGTCTTCGGCATAAAATAGCCCAACAAGGGTTGACATGCCATAAAATCCAATCAACCAACCAGTACACATTTGAAATATAGAGGCTTGTTTACCAGTGATTATTAACATGAATTACTCCCCCATTTACAACTAGAGTAAATAAATTTCTCGTAATATATCTCATCAGCACTTCTTAGTATTTAACTAGCAGGACCTGTTGGATATACCACACTATGATCATTTAATTATTACAAGGTTTAATATGTTTACTAAGAACTAAGTAATATTAATAATCAAATAATAATAAAATCTCGATTTAACTCACTCGCTCTCCCACACTTTTTTCTTTCTTCCTTTCCTTTTCTTCTTTTCATTATGTTCGATTGGAACAGATTAGTGTTATCACTTCCACGCGCTCACCCCGTCTCACTATATTTCCCCTACACTTTTTCTTTCTTTCTTTCTTTCTTTCTATCTTATTATATTTTTCTGTGTATCAGGTTCTTTTTCTTCCAATTCTTTCTTAATAATAAAAACGGAATGGTCCATTATTTAGCCGAGGTGTCGACATTCATAATAAGATTTTATGTAGATAAACAACACCAGATAATCAGGATTCACATTTTTGCATTTCATCTTGGAGGATTTAGACGGTCTTATTTTTAACCAGAGTGTTGCAAGATGATGACGGTCATACAATTAAGGACATGAGCATTAATATATAGACATGCATTTCATCTTGACAATAACCAGAGGGTTTTGCAAGATGATGACGGTCATACAATTAAGGAACACGAGTATTATTATATAGAGCTGCATTTCATATTGGACGATTTGGGCGGTCTCGTTTTTAACCAGAGGGTGTTGCAAGATGATAACGGTCTTAAAATTAAGGGACACAAGTATTAATATTAATATTAATATATAGAGATTCGTTTCATCTCTGACGATTTGGACGGTCTCATTTTTAACTAGAGGGTGTTGCAAGATGATAACGATCACGAAGAACACGAGTATTGATATATAGATCGATTTTATTTGTTTCAAACGAAGGTGCCAACTTTGTAAGATTTAATGATTTTGTTTACAGAGAAGCTGTTCATCTATTTTGTTTTTATCTTGTAATCTTTAATTCTATTCTCTTTTTTTCTTCTGATTGTGAACAGCTTTAAAATGAAAGTTATTAAGTGTTTTGCGGCAATTTACACCGACTTTTATCCGCCATAAAACGTTTGTTTCTTTGAAATATTGTCAACGAAAACAAAGTTTCTTTTCCCTCGTGTGTGTTTGTTTACATCCGGGTTCTTTCCTTTCTTTCTTTTTCTTTCTTTCTTTCTTTCTTTCTTTCTTTCTTTTTTTAAGTACGATTTCTTTCTTCTTTCTTTCTTTCTTTTTAAGTACGATTTTTTTATCTTAACCGACAATAAAGAATTTGGTCAAATCGTTTCTTCGAGAGGATTTCCCGAAACCAAAAAAAGATGCCAATATAAAACTGGAGAATTTATTGATGTTTTTTAATTGATCGTTTTGTTTCTTCGCCGCATAAATCTTGTTGCAAATTGATTGTACTAGGGGGAGTCAAAAGTTTTGCAATATTCTCGTACGTACCAGTTTGTGGCGCCTATATCACGTGAGTTGCGTGGTGCAATGGTTATACTGGTAGGAAATGGATTATTTGACCAGATTTAAAATCCTGGACGAGGCAGTTGTCAGTTGGCCTCAAGTCGGTATCAGATAGACAGCGAGGGGGTCTATCTCCTTTTCACTAGCGCTAGAACCAAGAAGATTGTTTTGGCGTCTGAGGTGGAGCGCCACACCTACTCCTCACTGTACATCACTAAACCGGCCATATATATATATATATATATATATATATATATATATATTATATATATCCGAAGCCAAGTTTTGTCTGTTATTATAGTAAGGAAAAAATATGGAATTCATTTTCGTAAATATTAGAATTAATACTCAGTTACCCCTCCTCGATATTTTTATGCATTCTTAATTCTCTCAAGCATGGATTTCACTAATGTACTAAATTTTTTTGTATCTTATCTGTTATTAGCTTATTTACTGCTAAAATAAAAAAAAACAAGATGATTATCCTCAAAGTGTGCAAATTCCACCATTTTTTTCAGAGGTGGTATGAACATATCTATTTTGAGAAGGTAGGGTTGGTATATTGTAAGACCCGCCGACAGGGTGTACAACCATTGACTTCAAAAGTTAAATCATAAATCAATGATTTTGTGACTATAAATCTAGTGTCGACCTAGGCACTAGATCGCGTGGCGTAACGGTTATCGTCTAGGAAATCGATACAAGCAACCAGAGTTCAAATCCTGAATGAAGCTGCTTGCTTTTCACTTCGCACTAATGCCCTTGGGAAAAACATGAAATCAGCACTCCTCCACAGACACAGAGTTGTGGGTAAATAGTAGGACAGACTGGTTTATTTAGTATTTATCTGAATTTTTGAGATGAGGCTTGATAATTTGGATTATTTGGATTATTCGAACTATTGTCCTCACCTTTATTGTTATCTGCACAACGTTTCGATCGATGTGAACTCCGGCCTTCTTCAGGTATTTCTTGTCGGATTAATGAACCTTCTCGAACTTGGGAACCACCTCCTCGAACTTGGGAACTTTCTCTTTAAAACTCCGGAACCTTCTTGTCGTAATCGGGAGCCTTCGCGCAACTTCGAACCCAACCCTTTATTCAATCAACAGAGGTATACTGTTCTCATTCTGTTAACCATGACTGGGTACAAGTGTTAAGCTATGTTAATTATTTCATGTTAATTATTCTATTCTTGACCAGGATTGAACATGTAGCCTAGAGATAATTGTCTCATAGAACTGTATTGACTCAACACCTAT
This sequence comes from Doryteuthis pealeii, assembly GCA_023376005.1. Taxonomy (NCBI): domain Eukaryota; kingdom Metazoa; phylum Mollusca; class Cephalopoda; order Myopsida; family Loliginidae; genus Doryteuthis; species Doryteuthis pealeii. Next base: position 10,371,328 of record CM042147.1, read on the forward strand.
ATCCACTACGTCATGTGTCAATTGGTTTATGTAGCTTTGCTACGGCAGTCGGTCTAGAAGGAAAACTCTGAATTCCGAATAAGCAGTACTCCGCTTAAAAATGTCCTTGTGTTGCAGTCTACCCGTAGTGGATGGGTTGGGTAAATACGCACTTACTTACAAGATTTAGTTGACTACAAGTCCACCATAAAATGATTGAACTTGGTACATAACCGAATTAATCCGCAAGATCTTCTTGCTAATGTAGGCAAACTTACTGTGTGGCAGAATTCCATTAGAAGAAGGAAAAATGACCACATGAGTGAAAATGGTAAAAGTGGTTCCATGCTGATCTGGCTGTCTGAATTTGACAATTTATTCTATAAGACGCTGGCCAGAATATTTGAATCTTGGTGCCATATATCCCGATTTTACAGAGAATAAAATGCTTATATATATATATATATATATATATATATATATATATATATATATAATCCAAAAGTCCAGAGAAGAAATCTTCCTTACGACACAAGTGTTTTATTTAAACAAAACCAAGTCGCAGTTTGAGAGCTCAATGTGGCTCTTAATGTTAGAGTCACAGAGCAAATATATGAGTAAAGAAATAACAAAAGACTTAGAGATTTAGCATTATAGTCTATTTCAGGGAGCTTAGACAAATAGTCTAAATCTCCTGACTCATCAGATGCAAATGATGAATGTTTTTATTACTTTAAAGGCATTTGAAAACAGATTTTTATTTAATATTTTTTTAATTATTTAATTAATTTTCAATTAAAAAATATATAAATATAAATATATAAATAATATATAAATAAAAATCTGTTTTCAAATGCCTTTAAAGTAATAAAAAAATTTCATCATTCGCATCTGATGAGTCGGGAGATTTAGACTATTTGTCTAAGCTCCCTGAAATAGACTATAATGCTAAATCTCTAAGTTTTTGTTATTTCTTACACTATATATATATATATATATATATATATAATATATATATATATATATATATATATATATAGCCAAATGTGTCAGCCCTACCTGAACGGCTCCTAGGTATATCTGTCTCAATTAATCCTCATAGTTTTGCTCTTTGAGAACTTTCCACATATATAACGTAAAATATTCCTCGATGTTTTTTTTTCTTTTGGTATCTACATTACGATACAGATGATTATTTCTGAAAAGTATGGATATGTTGGCTTTTCCCTTTTTTTCTTTTTTTTTTTTCAATATATCAGTTTGTATTTCTTTATTAGCAAACTGAATTGTCTGTGGTTTTTCCACACCGTTAGTGTTTAGAAATAATATATATATATATATTATATGGGTCTCGAACCCGGATAGAGGTAGCTGCTAAAATGGTATAACTGCAATAGAAGGTGATACCTCGAAACACATGTCTGTAGTTTACTCTATTATACGCTCCAATTTCGTTGAGCACTTAATTTAGAAGAGTTTAATTGCAAAAATTCACAGTATTCGGCGTTCGGCTAAGACTCACTTTGTTTTCAAAGTTTGAGACCTCCAGTGATTCATTTCAGCTTAGAAATGTACGATTAAATAGCCTGCTATACTTGGCAGCTGAGTGTGCCATATGGGTAAGAGGATTGGCGAGCGTAGGTTCGTTCGGTTCTGTACCCGGCAGAGTAGCGTGCCAAAATGTATAACTGCACTGATGAGATGATACCTTACGTCTATAGTCTACTCTCTCTCTCTCTCTCTCTCTTATATATAATATATAATATATATATTTATATATATATATAAAAAAAAATGCTTAATGACCGGGTATTCAGCGATTATGGTCCGTAATACCCGGTGCCTTTTTTTCTTTACAAATTACTTTGCTCTGTTTATAAAAAGTAAACATTGAGCTCTCAAACCGTCCTGAACCTTTGCAACCCCAACAGTTGGAGGAAAGGGCCAGTTAGAATCATCCTAAAGAACTTGGTACCCACCAAAGAAAGTATATATATATAAATATATAATTATTAATGTGTGTGTGTGTGTGTGTGGTGTGTGTGTGGTGAGTCTAGCTCTCAGTGTGAATATATATATTTGTATATATGTATTTTATATATATACCTATGATATTGTGGGGGATCATGGGCTGTGAAATGAATAAGAAACTCAGGGTTTAAGTATTATGTTTCATTTTATTTCATTCTATATTTTTTAAGGAAGGTCAAAATTTCGAACTATAAAATGAAATAAAATGAGACTTAACACTTAAACACAAACTGAGTTTCTTATTCTTTTCACAGCTCATACTTCACACACAATCAAAAAAATATTATAGTTATAATATAAAATACATATATCCAAATATTATAGGAACATCTCTTCCAGCCTGTAGTCATATCAGTACTGCTGTATGGCTGCACTACCTGGACCCTAACGAGGCGCCTCGAGAATAAGCTAGATGGGAGCTGCACAAGAATGCTGCGAGCAGTTCTGAACAAGTCGTGGAAACAGCATCCCACAAGGGAGCAGCTGTATGGTCACCTGCCCCCTATCTCACAGACTATCCGAGTGAGACGGACTAGGCATGCAGGCACTTGCTGGAGAAGCAAGGATGAACTCATAAGGATGTTCTCCTGTGGAAGCCAACCACATGGACATGCCAGTGTGCGCGCCCAAGCAAGACCTATATCGACCAGCTATGTAAAGATGCTGGCTGCTGCGAAGAAGAACTCCCTGTGGCGATGAATGATAAGAAGGTTGGCGAAGATTGTCTTGGAAATCCGTGCTGCCTGCACGACATGATGATGATGATGATGATAAATAACATATACACAAATATAATATATTCACACTGAGAACAAGACTCACCAGATATACCAACAAAGAAGCATACGTAGACTTCACAACGACAACATAAACATATGTCTGTGTGTGTCTCTTCTCTCTCTCTCTC
>CM042147.1:10374344-10406844 GCA_023376005.1 Doryteuthis pealeii
AGAGATTTCTTTACAAAAAATTACTTTGGCTTGTTTAATAAAAAGTAAACATTGAGCTCTCAACCGTACCTGAACCTTGCAAACAGACCCAACAGTTGGAGGAAAGGGCCAGTTTAGAATCTCCTAAAGAACTTGGTTACACAAAGAAAGATATATTATATATATATATATATATATATATATATATATATATATATGTGGTGTGTGTGTGTTGTGTGTGTGTGTGTGTGGTGAGTCTAGCTCTCAGTGTGAATTATATTATTTTGTATATATGTATTTTATATATATATATGAATTGGGGGAATCATGGGCTGTGAATGAATAAGAAACTCAGGGTTTAAGTATTATGTTTCATTTTATTTCATTCTATATTTTTTTAAGGAAGGAAAATTTCGAACTATAAAATGAATAAAATGAGACTTAACACTTAAACACAAACTGAGTTTCTTATTCTTTTCAAGCTCATACTTTCACACATCAAAAAAATATTACAGTTATAATATAAAATACATATATCCAAATATTATAGGAACATCTCTTCCAGCTGTAGTCATATCAGTACTGCTGTATGGCTGCACTACCTGGACCCTAACGAGGCGCCTCGAGAATAAGCTAGATGGGAGCTGCACAAGAATGCTGCGAGCAGTTCTGAACAAGTCGTGGAAACAGCATCCCACAGGGAGCAGCTGTATGGTCACTGCCCCTATCTCACAGACTATCCGAGTGAGACGGACTAGGCATGCAGGCACTGCTGGGAAAGCAAGGATGAACTCATAAGTGATGTTCTCCTGTGGAAGCCAACACATGGACATGCCAGTGTGGGCCGCCAGCAAGGACCTATATCGACCAGCTATGTAAAGATGCTGGCTGCTGCGAAGAAGAACTCCCTGTGGCGATGAATGATAGAGAAGGTTGGGAGAGATTGTCTTGGAAATCCGTGCTGCCTGCACGCATGATGATGATGATGATGAATAAATAACATTATACACAAATATAAATATATTCACACTGAGAACAAGACTCACCAGATATACCAACAAAGAAGATACGTAGACTTCACAACGAAACATAAACATATGTGTGTGTGTGTGTGTGTTCTCTCTCTCTTCTCTCTCTCTCTCTCTCTCTCTCTATCTCTCGTCTCTCTCTCTCTCTCTGTTGTGTTGTGTGTGTATGTGTTGTGTGGTGAATGCTGGAGAAAGGGAATTTCCCTTTCCCTTTATTTTAGACTGACTGTTCTTTCTTTGGGTCACGTAGTGTTGTCTGGTGGTCAGTTGTCTGATTGACTTTGATGTCTTCGGTGCTTTTTTGTTGTTGTCCCATGTCTCTGGGGATTCATCTCTCTCATGAAGATAGCGTGGGTGGGGAAGGAATGGTTTTATTTTGGCTATGTTGTTTGTGGTGGAGAGAGAAAGCGAGAGAGAGAGTTCTTTTTAAGAAAAACAATTTTAAGAACATTTCTTACTAGACTCATACGAAATAAGTATATGAAAATTCAAAATTCAAACAAAGATCAATAGGTCTTATTACTTAACTTTTTGATATTCTGTCAAGGAATGATTAGAATAAATATTAAACGTGGTTTCGGAGCTTTAAATCGATGACCACTCGGTATTACAGGTGCTCTCCGGTAACATAAATTAGAAAAATCCTAGGAGGATACGATTTAGAATATTAAAATAACATTCTTGAACTCTATTAACAGCTAATTATTTGCATATTTTGTCTTTTTTTTCTGAAGCAATAAGTTCAAGGTAAACACCTTATGGGTACAATTTTAAATTATATATTATATATATATATATATATATATATATATATATATATATATATATATGGTTGGAACAAAAGTTTTGTCTGATACAAAGTAACATTTACGCAACGAATAAAGATGTCTATTGGTTAATTTTTTTAAACTTATTTGTATCGGACAAGACTTTCGTTCCAATACTATAAACATATATATGTGAGTGTGTGTGGCCACATACGTGTGTGTACTATTGTGATGGATGTTGGGAAACTTGTTGCGTTGTAATATCAGATAAGGAATAAAAAATAAAGTTCAAAGTGATGAATATTGTGCTTTTTGTTTGTTTGTTTTTTTTTTGGGGGGGAGGGTTAAGATTCTTCTAGAAATTATTCGAATAAATATCATATATATATATATATATATATATATATATATATATATATATATATATCCGTAGATGGTTTACCAGGTAAGTTGGTATTAGGATGATTCTAAGTTGGCCCTTTCTTCTAGCGGCAGAATGTTTGAGTAGTTCAGGTCCAATGTTGAGAGCTCGATGTTCAATATAATTGAACAGAGCAATATAATTGGTAAAGAAAAAAAAGTAAAGTCGTCGGGGCGGCCTAAAGTCGGTATCAACCAATCAGCAAGGGAGTCTATCCCCTTTTCATTAGCGCTAGACCAAGGAGATTATTTTAGCATCTGAGGTGAGTAGCACACCTACCATCAGCTCCTTACTTTACCGCACAGATTTTGTGGTACGCATACGCTAGATTGGCGAGGGCCGGTATCGAAATAGGAACCGTGTGGTTTCTAGCTGAACTAGAAACCGTGTGGTTTCATCAGACTGCTAACTTTATTGAAAATATTGAATATATATATTTATTTACCAACCCCACCGCACGAGTTGGATGTGACACAAGGTCAATTTTTAAGTTTAGCAGGTTTTAATTCAAGTTTTCCTTCTCCTAGACTGGTTACCTAGCCGAGATTAAAGAGACCAGTCTGCCCTGCTATTTACCCATATATATATATATATATATATATATATATATATATATATATAAGTTAAAAGAAAGGAAATGAATCCGACGGTATGAGTATATATAAAAAGATATGAAAACCCACAAAATGCTGTTAAAGTGAAAACATTTTAAAACATAGCTGATATTAGCTCAATATCAGTTATGTTTTAAAATGTTTTCACTTTATTTCGTGGTGTTTCATATCTTTTATATATATATATATATATATATATATATATATATATATATATATATATATATATATATATGTGTGTGTATGCCCACGCGTGTGTGCACTATTGTGATGTATCAATGGCATTAGAAGTGAATCTAATGAGAAAGTAATCTGAAGTCGTCTAAAAAGAAAATTTGAATTCGGTTTTTCGCCTGATCTTTTGAGACCCATTAACCTAACCTCTCCACCCCCCGCAACCCCACACCTCAAAATACTCTTTCCAATAGAACGAACTAATATAACAAGATCTGATTGTTCTACACGACGGCCGGCAACTCGTGCGACACAAAGGTGAAAAGATTTGCGACGCTGTAATCATTTATTAGAGTCTACTAATAACTCCATTGTAAGTCACCTTTCCCATTCGAGAGTTCTTTCACCTGTCAGACGTTTAAACCTATTTTGTACTGTCTAGGAATTATGTAAATTGACATTATCAAACTAAATTACACACACACAGATAGACACACACACACACACACACACACATATATATATATTATATATATATATATATATATATATATATATATTATTTTTTACATCTGAAAATAAGAATAAATAAATAAATAAAATAGAAAATTAGAGAAGGGAGGGAAAGAGAAAGAATCGAAACAAAAAAGTAAAGAGAAAGAAAAGAAAATGAAAGCTAAGCATAATAATTTTTCTACGTAACCGTCTTTTTATTTTGAATTGAATGGCTACATTGTTGCAATATTCACCGGATGATAAACAGACAATATTGGATACATGAGCAAGGTAGGATTTTAAACATTCGTTCTCAAAAAAAAATATTAAAAAAAAAAAAGAAATTACAGTTATTCGCCCATTTCATTCATCACATAAAGAAGGGGGAAGGGAGGAGAAAGGGAAAAAAAGAGGAAAAAAGAAGAAAAAGGAAAAAAAATCATAACCACGCAACAAAAAAACTTAAACACTTCATTTCTGATTTTCGTCTCTGAAGATAAAGTTTCCTTTGAAATCGATAAGACAAAAACATCATTTTGTTTTTATTTTTCATACGCATTGTAATTGCCTTCAAATTATTAATATATTATAATATATATATATACATATATATATTATATATATAATAATAAGTCATACATTTTTTGGCGTCTCATGCCTCTTCAGTGTGGCTAGACACAACAACTATCCTTGGCTAGGCTCGAACTCAGACTGGCTGTTTGCCTGCCGGATATCTTATCCCCTCGACCACTGACAGCTGTAGCGGGACTGGTGTTTTTTAACTATTAAATACATAGGTTTGTTTATGTATTTTACGGTCACAGAGAGATCAAGTTTCCGGGGAAACGATCATTGCTTATATGCTAGTAGTTAGAGTTAATTTAAATTACCAATTAGAGAGCTCATACCAAATTTATGGGAGCATATATTAATAAGTATACTTGTACGTATACGTACATATGTACGTAAGCAGACGTATATATGCATGCAAGGGCTATAACATATACACATACTTACAAATAAACAAACTCACAAACCTGTGCACACTAATATACAAATTAATATCATGAGATAAAAACATTTTTGAATGAAACCCATGTAAAGAGATATCTATGTAATAAACATATATACACAAACTAATATATGTTTATTTTTTATTATATATATATATAAGTTACGATAACGTGGACGTGAATTCAATGGCACTTTGTAAATGACAATTTCTCGCCTATGCGATTCTCAAACCAGACTTGCTTTGAAAATGACATAGGAAGAAAGAAAGAAAGAAAGAAAGAAAGAAGAAAGAAAGAAAAAAAAGAAAGAATTTCAACAGAATAAAGAAAAAAGAATCTCAACAGAAAAATAAGAAGAAAGAAAGAAAGAAAGAATTTCAAACAGAAGAAAGAAAGAAAAAATCTCACAGAAAAAAATAATAAGAAGAAGAAGAAAGAAGAAAAGAAAATCGACGGAAGAAAGAAGAAAGAAAGAAAAAAAGAAAGAAAGAGAAGAAAGAAAGAAATAAAGAAAGAAAGAAAGAAAGAAAGAAAAGAAATCGACGGAAGAAGAAAGAAGAAAGAAAGAAAGAAGAAAGAATTTCAACAGAAGAAAGAAAGAAAGAATCTCACAGAAAGAAAGAAGAAAGAAAGAAAGAAGAAAGAAAGAAAGAAAAGAAAAGAAAGAAAACAGAAGAAGAAAGAAAGAATCTCAACAGAAGAAAGAAAAAGAAAACAGAAAGAATTTCAACAGAAGTGAAGAAAGAAGAAAGAAAGAAAGAAAGAAAGAAGAAAGAAAGAAAGAAAAAGAAAATCGGGGAAGTCGAAGTTTGAGTTGAGTACATCTTATCATTTTGTAATATACGAGACATATAATCCTAAAAAGATTGAAATGTTTTGAGACAACCTTCTTTCGTGACGTGACCAAAACTTAGTTATTCTTTCCTTACGTTTCGAGTTAGCATCTTATGATGACTGATACAAGTTCTACAAATCTGAAGAATAACATTGCAACCCTCAAACATGCTGACTCTAGCCAAATTCTGTGCGGTCATTGTTCGGCTAAAAGCGCTGATAAATTGGTTCGAGTTTAAGTGGGGAATAAAAACGAGAATTATTTCGATAGTTTGAAAGGGAAGCCTGGAGACATTTGGGGATGAAAGTATCAACAAGCCCAATTATCTGAACATACTAGTGACTACCAATTGAAAGGGGACATGGTACCGCTGTTTTGAAGAAACTAGCACATACTGGTTTATATAAGCTATTATGATACGAACTACTTCTTCTGTATCGATAGTGAATGAGTCACTTAACTAAAAAAATGGAAGAAAAGACTTGCACGTGTTCGGAGAAGTGACTTAGGCAGTTTCAGTGATACTATAAAACTCCAAACCAGGAAATGTTGATTTAAACGGCATGTTAGACCGTCTAGGGTTATTCTATGTCAAGTGGTTAGGGAATTGCATTCATTGTACTTGATATTTATATTTTTGTGTAATTGTTTCTTAAGAGGTGTTTTGGGGGGGAGGCGGTTGCACATGGTTATACATCAAATATGGAAGCGCGTGGTGTAATGGTTAAAGTGATGGGAAATGGACTCGCCGCCTCGAGTTCAAATCCTGGACGTGGTAATTGCATTTCACTTAGCGCTAATATATTTGGGAAAGGTATGAATCCTACTCTCCCTCCAGCTATGGGTAAATAGTAGGTAGACTGGGCTCTTTAACCTTGGTTAGGTAACCAATCTAGGAGAAGGAAAACTCTAAATTCAAACCTGTTGGACTCCGCTTAAGAAATTGACATTGTGTCACATCCTGCTCGTGTGGGGGGTTAGTATATATATATATATATATATATATATATATATATATATATATATATATATATATATATATAAAGTATTCTGATCTAATACAAATAATTTGCACACAGTTATTATTATTATTATTATTATTATTATTATTATTATTACGCTCCATTCGAGTTTTTCCCACCTGCTGTAGCCGATGGTTCCCTGGAAGCAGAGTGACAGCAAGTGTCTTCAGGTTTCCATGACTCTCCTGAGTATTCTAGCCGATCCCAGCAGTGCTGTAGTTTGGATGGTCTCGATTCTTCCTCTGATTTCCAATTCTCCAAATTCTTTTCTAGAGCTTTGGAGACCGTTCCAAGGGCACCAATTGCAATTGGTACGACCTTCACTTTCATGCTCCACAGTTTCCTCAATTCTCTGGCAAGGTCTAAGTATTTGTGTATCTTTTCGTTTTCTTTCATTTTCACTCGGTGGTCGGCCAGGACGGCAATAATTATTATTATTATTATTATTATTATTATTATTATTCATAATAAACATGTACTTTAGATGCTTCATTTTAAGATATTCTGGGTATACAATTAGCACAGAGTGAAATGTGAATTATATTGGTCTATCTATGATGATATTTACAAATGGGCAAAACATAGGTTTGTCACTACGAGTTTGAACTGAAAAGACATTCCATCGAGTGGAAATATACTGACTCTCCGGTAAATAAAAAAATTCTGGGCGCATTGGTCAGGAAAAGTCATGTTGACAGTCTTCTGGGGTATAAAAGGACCCAACACTATTGATTTAGCAGGAAAAAGAGCCAAAAAGACTTTTAGGAAAACCTGATTTCTGAGACGAGATTGATGTTTAAGTATAAATTTTGAATGATGTTATTTTTTAATTGAAACACATTCTTAGGAAAACTTGAGCTTTTATATAATGCTTTGAAAAAGCCAAATCTTTAAATATAAATGTTTTAGAGATATTCTCTTTTAATTAAGAAAAAACTCTTAGAAAAACCTGCTTTTTATAAGATGCTTCGAGAAAAGCTTGTTGATTAAATAATATGTAAATTATTATAAGGTTGATGGAATTAAATAGCCCACTGCCAGGGAACTTTCACCAGGGAGCTTCCCCCAGGTAGCACCAGTGACACAATGTCATTCTTTTAGTACAGTACAGTTAGATTGAATTATGAATTTCCTTCTCCTAAAGCGATTTTCCAAACAAGGCTAAAGATATCAGTGTGTCCTACTATTTATCCTTATTTTGGGAAGATGTGGATTCATGCCTTTCCTAAAAGAATAACCACAAAGTGAAACTGTTATGTTTTCACACACAGAATAAAATACGGAGCACTGAATAAAAATGTAAGACCAGGTTGTTGGAAATTTACAAGGTTTTACTTAACACAGGTTAGAGAAAAGCTTCTATCCTAACAGTGACTAAAGAGCTCAACTTGTGTGCGAACAGTTAAGTCGTATACCAATCTAATAATGTCATAGCGGAAGCCCCACTTCCGGATCTAGTCTTCCACAATGTAATTTTCAAGAGAGGCAACTGTCCCCAATTGATCAAGATTTCGTTAGTTCTGGGACCTAACAGAAACGCAAATAGCCTCGTCCAAGATTTTCATTAAAGGTAAGGATGTTATTTTTAGATTAAAACAAACTCTTTGGAAAAGGGGCCGATTTACACGTACAAAATTAACAGTCTCGGTCGATAGAGCATCTCAAAGGAATTCATGAATGACACGCAAGTAAGCAATTCAGAAAAATTAGTTGAACATATGGCGCAACAGATATAAACGTTGACGATAATAAAGTTCTAAGTGACAATCATCTGGAGCTAGCAGGTTCAATCCTGACCAAGGACAATAATAACATAGAATACTTAACATAGCTTAACATTTGTATCCGGTCATGATTAACGGAATGAGAACAATGTACAAGTTTCGGTTCGATATTCTGTGAAGGCTCCCGATTATGATATGAAGGCTCCAAGTTCGAAAAGAATTTTGGCGAGTCCTCAGGTTTGGCGAGTTCGGTATGAAACAAAGAAGGGCACATCTATCAAAACGTTGTGCATTTATCAATAAAGATGTGAACAACAGACCGAAAAATCTAAATGATATAAATTATTAAACCTCATCTAAAATATCCAGACCAGTAGAGAACATACTGAAAACATTTATACAGTGTACAATGTATAAATGTTTTCAGTATGTACAATGTACACGTACTAAATTAATACACTTACGAAAAGATATTTTGTAAATTATTATTGTTTATTGCCAAAAATGTACAAATACATTAAAAGATAACGTCTGTTTTCAATTCTAGCTCCTGTTATTTGTTCTTATATTGTCTTGTTTTATTCATAATTCCTTTCGACATTAAATTTTCTTCAAGGTACTAGGAAGACTCCTCTGCTACAATATTAAGCTAGATTTTTCTAAGAACTTATTATGTATAATTTGATAACTGACTGCACCTCTACAGAGACGTAAGACCCCCACCCAATGGGACTAGTTGTTGGTCGTGGGTTGCTTAAAGATGGAATCCCGGTAACTGAGCAGTCCATGACATGCAACACTCCACTTTGGCCTAACTTAGGCTAGAACGGGCGGCCCCCCTCATCAATCGGCTGGTCGCGTCAAGTCCTAGCACTTATATGATTGTCCCAACCCTATTACCTTTATGGCAAACCCCAACCCTTTTTATCATATATGTGCTAGTAGGCGGTGGCTGAAGGTCTTAGTGTCATGGGTACGACGTTTAACTGCATTTAATGGTGAAGTTTTAGTTCTGGAGATCTGAGGAATGTGGAGTACCCCTTTACTCCCAGGTCCACCTTGACCCAGAGTGGTAGCACCTGTTAGGATCCCGTTTATGGGTTAAATAGAAAAAAAATTTTTAATGTGTTTTTTTAGAAATTGAGTTTAAAAAAGAATGTCAATACCCATGAAGAATGAATAAATCAAAATGTCTTTGGCCTAAAATAACTCAACATGGGTTGACATGCCATAAAATCCAAACAAACCAACCAAACAACAAACTCGGAACTGTTTTGGATGGATTTGAACGAGGTTGTTGTTATTGTTGTTGTTGTGTTCAACTCAACATCATGTTATTTGTTTTGCTTGTTGCTTATCCTATTTCTGATTCATTTCAGCATTAACTTTCTTTTCACAGTACTCGGAAGACTCTTAAACTAGATTTTGCTACGACCTCATTAAGCATAGTTTATACCACTCTCGTAACTTTCTTTTTTTTTTGGGGGGGGGGGTGTTGTTGTTGTTGTTGTTGTGTTGTTGCAGTTGTGTGTTTTAACTAGGCCAATGTAGGAAATGAGAAAAGGAACCTTCCGAATAAAACACGAACAGCAGCTTAATATTTTCCACGTGATATCTATTAATTGACAGCTTAAGAACTGTCCAAATCTCGTAGCAGTGACGAGAGGAAACGAACGAGAGCTAAAGTGTTCTGTTTTTTCTCCAACGTTTATTACAACCATCATTAATGTGCGTACACGTGTTTGTAAATTATTTCTTATTGCCAAAAATAGTACATAAAAAGACTACTGGCTGTTTTCAACTCAACCTCCTGTTATTTATTTTTATGTTTGATTGTTTTATTTATAATTTATTTCAACAAGACACCTCTGCTAAAATATTAAACTAAATTGTGCTACAATCTCATTACGGATAGTTTTAAAAATGTTACGCTACTCTTGCAACTGTTTTTTTTTGGGGGGTGTTGTTGCTGTTGTTACTGTTGTTGTTCTTTTAATTAGGCCAATGTGGAAACGACAAAACGAAACCTTCCAGCACTTTTACGAATAAAACACGAAATGCAGCTTAATATCTTCTACAGGATATCTATTAATTGACAGCTTAAGCACTGTCCAAATCTCGTAGCGGTGACGAGAGTGTTCTGTTTTTTTCTCCAACGTTTATTACAAGCGTCGTTAATGCGTGTATGCACATTCGCGCGGGAGTGAAACAACTTTCTTTTCTTTTCTTTTTTTTCTTTTTTTCTTTCTTTTTTTTTTTTTTTTTTTTTTTTTTTCTAAAAGGTCAAGGAAAATTGATCGCTTCAAGGTGAAAAAAATAATTACAACAAATGGCGACAAAAATAAACAACATTTTGCCGTTTTCTTCAAAGATGGAGGAATCACAAAAATAATAACCTCTTCGCTTTATTTTATTTATCTTTATTCCTTGTTATTCATTCCTTTTCTTGAAGTTTTTTTTTTCTTTTATTTTGTTTTTTGTTTTTTCATTTTTGTGTATCAACTTTTCAATAAAATTTTCTTTGGTCATTCATTAATTTTTTCCTATCAGCATTCGTCTTTATTTCGGATTTATTCAAAATCCCCTCTCTCTCTCTCTCTCTCTCTCTCTCTCTCTCTCTCTCTCTCTCTCTCTCTCTCTCTCTCTCTCTCTCTCTCTCTCTCTCTCTCTCTCTCTCTCTCTCTCTCTCTCTCTTATGTTGCCGGAGAAGTGACCGACTGATATATATTTGGACGCAGTACATATTACCGATGGACATTTCATTGTACGGATATTTCATCGATGGATATTTCACCGGACATGTTGTCGAACGAATAGTTCCACTGATGAACATTCAAGGGAATAGATATTTCCCGAGCGGACATTTGATAGAATGGATATTTTAGCCAACGGACATTTGATCGAATGGACATTTCACCGACAGACATTTAATCGAAGAGACATTTCAAACAATACTTCCATTTCCAGACATTGGATTAAACAATTTCACTTATTTGAGTCAGGTCTGGACAAGACAGGTCTTTTTTTTACCTGCTACAAGTACCATGTAAGCTAGTATTACCTGTTCGAGTTGTCGGTGACTAAACTGGCACCCCAATTGGGCATATCTCGGCTTATCTGGTGAGGTGGATGGGTGGATGGACACCCAGCATCACTAAAACAAGAGCTATCAAAGGGCGGATGAGCTCAAGGGGCGCCAACGGCATCCACATCGATAGGAGTAAGATTGGGGTACTTACTACTCGCATAAATCCCCAAATGGGGTAGATGGGACTCCTTAGTTTTGGACGGCAGTCCATTTATACAAGGAAAAGTATGTTATAAAACATCCGCTGTTTAGCGGCTATACCTCATTCGAAGGAAGGGCTAGGAAAGTAAACCCCGAAATTAAATCCGGAGCTGGAGTCCCAATGTGGAGTGATGCTGAACTCTAGCTCTGTCCAACAACTGCCGTGACATTATTATTAGCAAACGGTCTTGGGTGTTTTTGCCTTTTCTTTACACCAAAACGGCATTGTGGGGACCTGGTGGTTGGGCGACAGCTCATCCTAATTATCAACCCGCCCAGGCTATGAGAATTTCTCCTACGAAATTTATCCAAGAGACATTTTACCGACAGATATTTGATCCAATGTGCATTTTACTGGTGTGCATTTAGTTAAATGCATATTAAAAGTAACGTCAGAGGAGTGGTCTACTGGCAGTATTAGTTAGACAGCGAAGGAGTCTATCTCCTTTTACTAGCGCTAGACCAAGGAATTGTTTTTGCGTCGGGGGCGAGGCGTCATACCTACCATCATCTCCCCACTTTACCGCATTGGTCCAAGCTATGCTACCCATGTGCTAAGTTGACGATGACCGGTATCTAAGATGGAACCTTCTGGTTCCTAGGCGGATGCTCTACCGACTCGGCTAAACCGAACCCTTCCTTCCTTTCTTTCCTTCCTTTTTCATTCCCATCTTCCTTCCTTCATTCTTTCCCTTCTTTTCTTTTTCTTCCTTCCTTCCTCCCCTTCTTTCTTCTCCCTTCTCATCTTCATTTTTCGCCCCTTCCAATCTTTCTTCCTTTCTGTCTTCCCTTCTTTGCGTCTTCTTTCTTTGTTTGTTTTTTTTCCTTCCTTCCCTCATTCCTTGCTCTCTTTCTTCATTCTTCATTTTTATATTGCTTCCTTTCTTCCTTCTTTCCTTCATTCATTCCTTCTTCTTTCCTTCATACCTTCATTCCTCCATTCTTTCCTTCCTTCCCTACTTCTCTACCTTCCTTCATTCTTTTTCTTAATATATATATTTACCAACCCCTCCACACGAGCAGGAGGTGACACAAGGTCAATTTCTTTAACAGGTTTGAATTCAGAGTTTTCCTTCTCCTAGACCGGTTGCCTAACCAATTTTAAAGAGCCCAATCTGCCCTACTATTTACCCATAGCTGGAGGGAGAGTAGAATTCATACCTTTCCCAAGGATATTAGCTCTAAGTGAAATGCAATTACCACGTCCAGGATTTGAACTCTTTTTCTTAATATATGATTCATTCAAATTGTTGTAATGGAAGATATTTTCCCCTACAAGAATTTGGACTCGTTCAACGAAGTCGAGTAGGTGAGTTCGCGTAAAAGTTAGTTGCTACAGAGAATTAATTACTGTCGTGGAAACGCGTCACGTTGGACTCTCTTTTTTATTATATCTTTGTACCTAAGGTAATAAACCTATGTTAACCTTTCTTCCGGATTTCAATATTGTTATTTGATAAGTCAGACACAACACAAACATTCCTTCCTTCTTTCTTTTCCTCTTCTCATGATAAACAGTCATTAAGTATTTTCAGCAAGAAAGATTACTAGCGAATATTTTCTAATGAATATCTAGAGTAGTAACGAGTAAAATCAACATGGTCATTCAAAAGTTGATTAGGGGAGGGGGGTTCTTTTTTTGTTTCTTTGTTTTGCTTTTTTATTTTGGTTTTTGGGGTTGTTGTTATCTTTTTTGGGGGGGTTGTTTTTTGTTTTCTCCTTTTTTTTCTTTTTTTTTTTTTTTGTTGTCTTTTGCTTGTTGTTTTGTTTTCTGTTTTCTGTTTTGTTTTTTGTTGTTGTTGTTGTTTTTGTCCTTTTTTGTTTTGTGCTGGGTTTTTTTTTGGGGGGGGGGGTTTACTTAATAATTGGAATGAATGATCAGAACATATGAACTCACTGACCGTATAATCCAAAAGTGGTTCACAGTCGTAACGTAATAGTAGATTAGTAACGAGTAAAATCAACATGGCCATTCAAAAGTTGATTATGGGAGGGGGTTCTTTTTTTTGTTTCTTTGTTTTGTTTTTGATTTTTTTTTTTTGGGGGGGGGTTGTTATTTTGGGGGTTTTTGTCTTTATTGTTGTTTTTTTGTTGTTTTTTGTTGTTTTTTGCTTTTTTGTTTTTTGTTTTTTGTTTTTTGTTTTGTTGTCTTTTGCTTGTTGTTTTGTTTTCTGTTTTCGGTTTTGTTTTTTTTTGTTGTTGTTGTTGTTGTCTTTTTTGTTTTGCTGGGTTTGGTGTTTTGTTTGTTTGTTTTTTTTGTTTGTTTTTTGGAGGGGTGTTTTGTTTTTTTTACTTTACCAATTGGAATGAATGATCAGAACATATGAACTCACTGACCGTATAATCCAAAAGTGGTTCACAGTCGGTTCAATTGAAGGTGGATTTTTTTTCAGGTCAAGAACAACCAGTAATATTGACGGCGAAGAATTCAATTTGCTTCGTTCGTGTCAGTCATTTTAGAATTAACGTGTAAGACACGGCGGGAAATTGTACGTTTGCACCTGCACCGAATCAGGAAGAGGGAAAAAAACACACACACACACAGAGATGCCGAATCGGCAATTGCGTCTCCGATGAATTTATCGAATAAAAACAAAGAGTAACAAATCCTAATAAGATTTTCATTTCCTTCATGTCAGATGATATATTCAATTGATTATTAGTGAGTGATAAAGAGAAAAGGATCTTATACGACTATCCAAAGTGATCACGTAACTGCTTATCTACAAGCAAAAGATGGTAACAGGCTCAGTTGTTTTGTACATCATTTTAAAACACAGACACAGCCACACACACACACACACACACACACACACACATATATATATATATATATATATATATATATATATATATATATATCGCATCCTGCTCATGCAGAGGAGTAGGTCGATTTTTCACTTTTTTATAATATAAAATTACATAAAATACCGCAACTTGTGTGTTGGTCTATTAAATACTGATACCAAAAATTAGATCTTGTACTTGTACCACAGTTTTTGAGGAAATGACAACAAATATCACAGGCAAAAATGCACTGAAAAATATTCAGTTTTGCAATAATGGGGGGTTATATTTTTGATTTGAACTTTAGTTATAATTTTGTCATTTAATTTAAATTTGATAAAATAAAAGAACAACATTCCCCGTTTTAAATATCGAAATTATTAGATTTTCTTATCAATTTTTGGCAAACAAAGGATTTTTCAGTGCTTTTTTGTCTACGACCTTTGATGACATTTTCTCAAAAATTGGTACAAGTTCAAGATCTAATTTTGGGTATCAGTATTTAATAGTTTGATGTAATTGGTATTTCTTAAAAAGTATATACCCCACACATATATATATATATATATATATATATATATATATATATATATATATATAATCATAAGTCCTGAGAAGAAATCTTCCTTACGACACAAGTGTTTTATTTTAAAAAATAGCTTGAGAGTTCAATGTGTGCTCTTAATGTTAGAGTCACAGAGCAAATATATGAGTAAAGAAATAACAAAAGACTTAGAGATTTAGCATTATAGTCTATTTCAGGGAGCTTAGACAAAGTGTCTAACTCTCCCGACTCATCAGATGCGATCCTATATATATATATATATATATATATATATATATATATATGTGTGTGTGTGTGTGTGTGTGTGTGTGTGTGTGTGTGTGAGAAATGTAGATAAACACGGGATGTTACAATGGATGGAATTTTATTCCTAGTGATAATGTTGACACTATAAAGTTTCGGTCTTTCAGACCTTCTTCAGCACACGAGTTGAGTTAGTGTATCGAAGAATTTAATTCTCTTACTTCTTCAATACAAGAACTCAACTCGTGTTCTGAAGAAGGTCTGAAAGACCGAAATGTTATAGCGTCGACATCATCACCAGAAATAAACTTCCATCCGTTGTAACATCCTGTGTTTGTCTACATTTCTCCACATACTGTCGGATTGATTTCCTCATTTTACTGCTGCTGAAGACGGCCGACGTGTTAAGGAATCGGACTGATGAGAGGTCAGACGGGTTTCGTTGTTATATACCCCATGGTCGGGTATCTAATCGAGAGAGGAAACTCGGGTGATAAGAGGAGAGAGACTTATTTGTTACTTCCTTTCTTTTCTGTTTTTCTGCTTCTGCTAACTTTTTGTCTGGCTGTCATCTTTTTGTCTTCTAGTTTTGTTCTTCTAACTAAGGACTTCTTTTGGGCTAACTCGAGTCATTGTAATTAACTAAATGAACTACAAGACTTCTGTTCCTTGATCAAGATTTTATTAGTCTAGCCCATTCTTATTCGCCGCGTGGGTGAGATTCAACCTTAGCAAAGAGAGAGGCATATGCTCTCTGCTCCAGGTTGAAACTAAAATCTTAACTAACTTATCACGTGACGCGCGAGATTCGCGCCTCTAGGGGTCAGTTGAGGTTACCAACAGTCCTGGTATTTTTCCAATGGTCCCCTTGAATTCTCGCTACAGGGTCTGTCAACAATTTATGCTACCACATAAATTGTAACATCATTCCCGGATAGAAGTAGTTGCTAAGTCTAGCCACACTGAAGAGATGTGAAACGTCGAAACACGGAAACTGTGGATGACTATATATATATATATACATATACACACACACACATATATATATATTATATATATATATATATATATTATATATATATATATATATTATCCAACACCTAGTTTGTAGATAACCGACTTAAGCATTAACTTTTTTCCCTGTATTTTTTAATTTCCTTATCACAGTGAAAAAAAAAATCAATCTATGGAGTTAGATGAATTTTTCTTCACTTTTTCTTTTTATCTTGTCACCTTCTTTCCCACCTGCTAATGTTATATATTATATATATATATATATATATTATATATAATATATATATGTGTGTGTGTGTGTGTGTGTGTGTGTGTGTATGTATATTATATATATGACACATTGTGTACTAAGCCACTGTAAGATCAAAAGATGACACAGAAATAAATATATGTATAAGGTGTAACAGAAATTCCCTGGGAAAGACATGCAAAGCATCAGTTAACAATGACATGAAAATACGAATTTAGTACAACACCTTTTAGTGACATATGTGACCTTAAAAAAATCAAACCAACACACACCAAAAATAACCTGGAAAGTCAGGTAAGTAGCATTATCTCACAATAACACCTAAAAAATGTATGATCTTTGTAATCTTAAATCTCTCTCTCTCTCTCTCTCTCTCTCTCTATATATATATATATATATATATATATATATATATATATATATATATTATATTATACTGAAAATTAGACTTATCAGATATACCAATAAAGAAGCATACGTGGACTCCACAACACACACACATACACACACACACACACACACATGAGGATATGTGCTTAATTGAAGTCATACCTAATTTTTGAAAATTAATGAGTTAATAATTAATGAATTTAGGCGGGCATATATGTTCAAATGTAAGGCTAAACAACATTTACATTTTCTCGATTTGTTTAGCCTTACATTTGAACATATATGCCCGCCTAAATTCATTAATTATTAACTCATTAATTTTCAAAAATTAGGTATGACTTCAATTAAGCACATATCCTCCAAAAATTGTCGGCTAAAAGCCATATCAAATAAACACAGTGTTTATATACGTACTCTCATATATATATATATATATATATATATATATATATATATGTGTGTGTGTGTGTGTGTGTGTGTGTGTGTGTGTGTCTTTTGAATATAAACCTAAGCACTAACTTTTAAATAAGGGCAATTAAACTATTCAAAAGTTTGTTTTAAATATACAACATATATCCTCATTTATTGTATATTATTGTCACATATTTTGCTTCTATTCGGTATAATAATGTGGCTCTATGCTCCGGGCACGGTACCGAATGTCGTCTTATAGATACGTGTTGGGATGAGTTAGAGTTCTTTGATAAGAAAGTTCTTCAGGGAGAGAGAGAGCTTGGAGAGAGTTTAGAGAGATATTGGAGAGAGTTTAGAGAGATATTAAAGAGATATTAGAGAGAGAGAGAGACAGACAGACAGATTAGACTTACTTGGTGAGGAGATCTTATTTCTTTTCTGTTGATCCTTCTAACATCTTCGGCTGCCATCTTGTTGTCTAGTTGGGTTTTGCTTGTTTAAATTAAAGAAATTACAAAGACATCTTTTTGTTACTTGATCAAATAGTTTTTTTAATTTTATTTTGCCCATGATCACTGCACGGGGGAGACCAGGCCTCAGCCTGTCTTAACCCTTTGCCGGCCAGGCTGAATCTCTCCAAAACTATCACCTCTCACTCTTCCTCCCTTTAACCACGTCATTCATCTTCAAATCAAGAACAATGCCTCGCGTCCTCTCTTCAAATTTTTCCTTTACCTATACTCAAACTTTTCCCTAACTAATGGCTCAAACCACCAACATGTTTCCTCGTCATTAGTTATTGTCACAATAATCTTGATTCAAATCTATCTCTCTCTCTCTATCTCTCTCTCTCTCTCTCTCTCTCTCTCTCTCTCTCTCTCTCTCTCTTATTTTCGATTGAAACAGGTTAGCGTTATCGCTTCCACAAACTCACCCCTCTCTGTATATCTTTCCCCCAACTCTCTTTCTTTCTTTCTTTCTTTCTTATGTTTTTTCTATGTAACATAATCTTTTCTTCCTTTCTTTATAATAAAAACGGAATGGTCCATTATTTAGCTGAGGTGAAGACGCTTTTAAGAAATAAGAATTCGGTGGATTTCATCTTGGACGATTTGGACGGTCTCATTTTTTTCGACCAGAGGGGGTTGTAAGATGAGACAGTCGAACATTTTTTTAGGAACACGGTTATTAATATATAGATATATAATGTCGAAGTTAGTGTGTGATGTCAGTGGTGGTTTGACGTAAGACGAATGTGGAAATTTAAAGATTTTGATAAGGAAAAATAAATAAACGTGGAAGTGATACGTGCGATTAACTGACCTTGGTTTGCAAGATGATAACAGTCAGAGCACGAGTATTGATATAATATATATATATATATATTTACCAACCCCTCCGCACGAGCAGGATGTGACACAAGGTCAATTTCTTTAGTGGAGTTCAACAGGTTTGAATTCAGAGTTTTCCCTCTCCTAGACCGGTTGCCTAACCAAGGTTAAAGAGCCCAGGCTGCCCTGCTATTTATCCATAGCTGGAGGGAGAGTAAGATTCATACCTTTCCCAAGGGTATTAGCGCTAAGTGAAATGCAATTACAACATCCAGGATTTGAACTCGGGTCGGCGAGTCCATTTCCCATGACTTTAACCATTACACCACGCGCTTCCTATTTGTTACGAGTATTGATACATAGATATGAAGAACAGCGCCTACTTCTGCTTTCCTTTCCTTCTTTATTATAAAAAAAGTAGTGGTCTATTATTTAGCTGAGGTGAAGACATTCACAAGAAATAAGAATTCAGTGGATAAGCAACACCAGCTAATCATGGTTTACATTTTTTTCATTTCATATTGGACGATTTTGATGGACTCATTTTTTGACCAGGGGATTTTGCA
This sequence comes from Doryteuthis pealeii, assembly GCA_023376005.1. NCBI lineage: Eukaryota > Metazoa > Mollusca > Cephalopoda > Myopsida > Loliginidae > Doryteuthis > Doryteuthis pealeii. Next base: position 10,393,266 of record CM042147.1, read on the forward strand.
AGATGATAACGTTCTTAGCTTCATAGTGTTGCGTCAGGGTGACTTCTGAGGATTGCTCATCAGAAGTCCCGCTCATGCAACACCATGAAGCTTAAGAGGTCCAGAAGAAAGCAGCGACAACAAAGCACCGGCACATCAACATCTTTAGGAGACAGTCTTCAAATGCGATATCTGTGGTCGAGAATGTTTTTCAAACATCGCACTTCACAGTCACAGGAGCGCTGTAACTTCAGGGGCACAAAAACTTTATTATAGTCTTCTGAGACTAAAATGCCAATAACAAACTATCCGTACAATTAAGGATCACAAGTATTCATATATAAATATGAAGTGCCTACATTTTTGTGCCCGGATGTTTAGAATCCAAATTTTCGATGTGAATTTTACGATACTTGAATTTAAAAAAAAAAATCGGTATTGAAAGAAAAACAAGCCAATTAGTATCTCCTTCTTATCTTAGACTCAACCTATTTCTTTCTCATTCATGGTTTCTTTCATATATCTCACCCCCCCCCCCTGGGGAGAATATGTGTCGGGTAAAGACAGTGAGAATCCTGGGAGAATTCAATTGATTCACCACTGAAAGCAATTTCCGTTGGTATTTGCTGACCCCCCGGGGCTAACAGTATTGGTTTTCCGGATTAGATTACATGGTCGAAGTTTTTTCTAGTTAACACATGAGTGTGCACAAGCAGCATCCCTGAAGGACGAGGACCTCGACATCGGATATTAATGGCGGAAAAATAACACGCGGGGAAAATGTATCAAATGACAGAAAGAGAGGAAAGTAGAAGGGAAGAGAGGGGGAAAGAGAGAAAGTGAGGAAGAAGAAAGTAGAAGGAAAGAGAGGGTGGAGAAAGAGAGAGAAAAGAAACTAAAAGGGGGAGAGGGCGGAGAAAGATAGAGAGAAAGAAGAGAGTAGAAAGGAAGAAAGGATAGAGAAAGAGAGAGTGAGGGAAGAAGAAAATAGAATGAAACAGATGGTTTAGCAAGAAGGAGAGGGTGGAGAAGTATGTAAAATGGAAGAGCAGGTGTAGAAAGAGAGAGAGGTGGTGAGAGTGAGAGTGAGAGGGATAATAAGGTAAAAGAGAAGATGGGATGCAGAAAGAGAGAGGAAGGAGAAGAAATTAGAAGAAAAGAGCTGGTGTGAAAATATAGAAACATCATTGTTAAGATCGGCTAGGATAGTTAGGAGAGTCCTGGAGAGATTAGTAGACTTGCTGTCGTTCAAACTTCAAGGAAAAACCATCGGTTAGACCTGGTATGAAAAAATCGCAAAGATTAATTAATATATATATATATATATATGTGTGTGTGTGTGTGTGTGTGTGTGTGTATATATTAATATTAATATATTAATATATATATATATATATATATATATATATATATATATATATATATATATATATATATAACTCGTTTGTTTGGCGTTTTTATCTTTCCCACTTGTCCTCGGGTTTTCCGATTTGTTGTAAATTTCAAGAAAAGACACATTCGAATAAATTGAGAAAAAAGAAAAGAAAAACAGAAATCTTGGGAAGAAAAAGAATTTATATTCAACAATTTTGTTACTGTGTTTATTTCGTTATTATTATTTTTTCTGATTCTTTTTTCTCTCCTCGTTGTGTTTTATCTTTCTGTTTTATTTTCTTTCTTTTTTGCTCTTTGTTTTTTTGTTTTTTTTTTTTTTGTTTTGTTTTGTTTTGTTTTTTTATTTTTCTCTTTCTTCTTTTTTCTGCTTCTACGCTACACCCTCTCTATCTCGATCTTAGTTTCTTTTTTCTTTTCGCTTATTTCACTTCTTCCTTATTAATTTTTTAACTCATTTCTTACTCTCTCTCTCTCTCTCTCTCTCTCTCTCTCTCTCTCTCTCTCTCTCTCTCTCTCTCTCTCTCTCTCTCTCTCTCTCTCTCTGAAAAATAAGAAAAGTATATAGACTCACATTTTTAAAAACAAGTGTGCAATTAAGGAAAGGAAGGAAAGAAGGAAGGAAAAACAAAAGGCAAAGAAGAAGAAGTTTTGAAGAACAAAAGAAAAAGAAAAAACAGAAAAAAGTCGGAAATGGAAATCAAAATGAAAAAAATAGTTATTAAAAGAAAAATGGGAAGAAAAATAAAAAGAAAAAAAGAAACATTAACTACTAAGAAAAAAATCGAAGGAAAAAAATGAATGAAGTTTATAGGAATGAAAGAAAAAAATCTTCAGAACTTATATAAACGTTCTTCAATGGTCGACATAAAATAGACAGTTTTTAGGTTTTTCTAGTGGAAAAACATGGTCGATGGATCGCTGAACAAGACATAAAACCAAAATTAAAACAAGGATTGACAATTTTTACACATACGCAGAAAAATATATAAAGTGCTCAAAATAAACAGCTTACCATACGGTAGAATTACACTTTCTCCAAGACTAAATAGATTCTCCAGGAATAACGTTTTCCAAGACTGTGGGGACAGATATTTTTACCAAATTTTTGGACCAGTTTTATTTTCCTTCTTTTTTCTTATTTGTGCCACCAGAAAAGTAAAATCGAATATTTGTAGACAGAATAAAAAGCTATTTATATATAACAAAAGTTTGTTTTTTTCGTGTGTTTTTTTTTTTTTTTTGTTGTTGTTTTTGTCAGAGGCCCATTATGAATGTTTTGGTGTTAGGTTGGTAGTATTTGGGGCAAAATGTTTTATTTTGTTATACTAGCAAGAATATGCGCCTGCCGGGCGTAAGTATTTAAGTTTAACAGTAATGACATATATTAGATTACAAAGACTAAACAAATTAAATTAGAACGCATATAAAATGATTACACATATTTTAATTAGATTTTAATCGATTTCTATATAAAATCATTCATAGGATTGATTTTAATAAGTTGGAGAATAAAGCAATAATATTAGAGATCAATAACACTAATCAAACCCGATTTTGTTAAAATCAGTATGCAAATTGACCACACCATATATTATATAAACGTTTATTTATTTGTGATATATGAGACACATTGCAGGATTTTAAAAACACTAATAACATGGACTGTTTTGAGGCAAATCTAACTCAGATTTTCATAGAGACATCGTTAATAAATAATATTTATTCTATGTATCAATGATTGTGACTATACATTAAATACTCATTGATAACCTTATGCAATTCCTGTGGGTATTGTGACGTATGCAGTGAAGTAGTTTCGGTTACAGGCAGACACTGAATCTCTATGTAACGGGTGTTTCAAAAATGTTAATATTTCTATGGGAGTTCCTTTATGATAATAGGATTTTAAAGTTTCCATCTGTTCACGGTGCCTGTTAACACATAATTGGAACCTTACCTATGATATCTGACTGAATATTTCGGTAATGCATGAGTGGACTATTCTGAATTCCAATAAGTACCAGTTGTCTTGACACTGGTTCAGTTGTGTTTGGCCGGTTGCTGTTGTTCAAACCAATAGTAGACTGACTGACTGATTGACTGACTGACTTCAATAGATCCAAACACCAGAAAGATCACCAGATGACTGGAAAAGACACAGATCCAAATAATGAAGAAGTACTCCATGTTATTCAATAACACATGCCTGAAAAAAATATATATATACACTGTTCTTTATCAAATATTTCTTAAACTAATTTGCTGAATATTGTTCAGGGGAATTCCAGACAGATCATCCTTCTTGTTTCCACACATACATACATCTCAAGTACTCTCTCTCTCTCTCTCTCTCTCTCTCTCTCTCTCTCTCTCTCTCTCTCTCTCTCTCTCTCTCTCTCTCTCTCTCTCTCTCTGTTACTTAGGAATCCATCTCTTATAAGCAACACATAACAACACGTTTGAATACACCGCTATATTTATTCATTCGCTGAAAGGCAACAGTGCATAAAGTAAGGGACATAACTCGGTATTAGTCATTAATATCTTACCTCCATGATATCTGATGGATGGGTAGACGTGATCCTCATTAGTTACCGACCAGAAACCATTATTTAACACTCTGCAAAATTTTTATTTGGTTTTTTTTTAAGGAACATGTCTATTCTACGAAACCAACTACGAGAATGTGTTTCTGATATTCCAGAAAAGTTCCTGGGAAGATGTGATTCTCGAGCGGCTTGAGAGACTGGTTCCCATATAGTATTTAAAATAAAACTCTATGTTATTTGTGTTCTTCTCATATTCATTTTTTTTAAATAATGATTCAGAAATAATTATAAGATTTTCAAAATAGCGAAGGGAGTTACTTTACAATCATCCTGTGTATATATACAAGTTGATGTTAACACTTTTATGGGGGGAACTTTTATTATATAATTGCAAACAGACCAGTTAACACATTCTTTATGGGGCCGGGTTACCTCAGTTGGTAGAGCGTTCGACTAGTAAAAACCCCTAGGTTCCCAGTTCGATACCGACCCTCGCGAACTCAGCGTATGAGGGGTCTGTACGGTGAAGTAAGAAGCTGATTGTAGATATGGCGCTCCATCTCAGACGCAAAAAACATCTCCTTGGTCTAGCGCTAGTGAAAAGGGGATAGACTCCCTCTCTGATTGGCTGATACTTTTTTTACTTGGAATCTCCCACAAGTGATTAAAAATGTTGATATTCTGTTCTGCTTTTCTAATAAAGGAACTGCCATTTTTAAATCACTTTTAGGAGATTTCAAGAACGTGTGAACAGGAATGATGAACATGTGGGGACTGAATATTTCTGTCATAAATATTAAATGATTAATTGATTGGATTTTACGGCATGTCAACCTTTGCTGGGTTATTTATACCGAAGACGTTCTTGTTTTATTCATTCTTGTTGGGGATTCCATTTTTACACCCATTTCAGCGTATGAGTAGCACAGGTATCTGTGCGGTAAAGTGATGGATTGATGGTAGGTGTGGCACTCCACCTCAGACGCCAAAAACAATTTCCTTGATCTAGCGCTAGTGAAAAGGGATAGACTCCCTTGCTGTCTGGATGATACCGACTTTAGGCCACCCCGACGACTTTACTTTTTACTTAATTTATCTATTTAACCCATTGGTGTGTCCTTGGAAGTAATGGCAATGAATTGGTAATCCACACTCCCCAGTGCTCCAGAATTTGAACCTCATGATTAGATTCAGTTTAACTCCATACCCAGGACATTAAGACCCACAGCCACCACCTTCTAAGCACATATAAGATAGAAAAGGCTGGGGGTTTGCCATAAGAGCAATAGGGTTGGATCAATCATATAGATGCAAGGACTTGACGTGACCAGTCGATTGATCGGAGGGGGCCTCTCCGGCCGCCCATCTAGCCTATTTAAGAATATAAGTGGTGTTAAATATCAACGATTTCTCAGCCACCAGGATTCCCTCCTTAAGCATCACGGGTCGTCACCCTCGGCCAACAGGTGGCCCATTTGGGGGGATTTTACACTTCTGTAGAGGTGCAGTCGAGTATTCAACTAGAGCCTAGTAGTAACAATAATGAAATAATGAAAGAGAAAAACAGGAGAGAAATTCGAAATAATAACGAAGGAAGCAAAAAAACACATGAGAAATAGAATGGTCTACAAAAGGGAAGAAAAAGAATATGTGAAAAAAGAGAAAAAGAAAATAAAAGAAAAGAAAGAAAGAAAGAAAGAAAGAAGAAAGAAAGAAGCGATTTTCAACTTCTTCAAATTTTGTCAACAAGTTGGAATAACACAGTTTCCATAGAAACGATTTTAAATAATTTTTTTACATAGGAAAGGGAAAATTTGTTTTCATCAAGAGGATAATGTTTTTAGTTGTGTAGATGTGGACTGCTCATCCACCAGGATTCCATCCTTAAGCCTCAGGGTTACCACTGAGGGCCAACTGGGTGGATCCTTTGCTCCATTCAACAAAGCCAAGTAATTTTGGACGATTCTTGAAATTGTGCCACAAGCTGGTAGGTTGGTTGGTTGGTTGATTGGTTGCTTGGATTTTATGGCATGTCAACCTTTGTTGGGTTATTTTGTGCCGAAGACGTTTTGTTTTATTCCGACTTGTTGTATATTCATTTTTTTTTTCAAACTCAATTTTTTAACACATTTTGTAAACTCATTTTGTAGCAGGTACTACCACTCCGGGTCAGGGTGGACTTAGGAGTAATGGCAATGAAGTTGTACTTCACACTCCCCAATGCTCCAAAATTAAAACTTCACCATTAGATGCAGTTTAACATCATTCCACAAGTTGGAATAACAGTTTCCATAATTTTAAATTCTTTTTTTTTACATGGGGAAGAGAAAATTTGTTTTCATTAAAATGATAACATTTTTATTTGGGTAGATTTGGTATGCTCGTACACCATGATTCCATCCTTAGGCAAAGGCGCAGTCGGTGTTTTCTGCTGATCCAGCTGACAGGGCCAAATAGTAGTAGTAGTAGTAGTAGTAGTTGGTTGGTTGGTTGGTTGGTTGGTTGGTTTTTTTACGGCACGTTAACCCATTGGGTCATTTTATGATGAGTACTCAATTTTTTAACTTAACTTTTAAACACATTTTATGTAGTAGTAGTAGTAGTAGTAGTAGTAGTAGTAGTAGTAGTATACAACTTTCAACGCTTCTTGAAATTCAGTCAACAAGTTGGAATAACACAGTTTCCATAGAAACGATTTTAAACTCTTTTGTTTTCTTTTTTTTTTTTTTTTTACTTAGGAAAGTGAAAATTTGTTTTCATCAAAATACTAAGATTTTTATTTGTGTAGATATGTTGTTATTTCTAACCTAACGGCTTGAAAATGCGTTTAATAGATATTCAAATAGAAAAAGAGATGTTTTTTAATGAAAATTAAACCAAACAAAAAAGAAAAGAAAAAATAAATTTAACTTTTAATCAATGAATGAATTTCAATCTGAGGAGAGAGAAAAAGATGAAAGACAATTTTTATCTTTTTCTTCAAAAGGATTTTTTTTTATTTATTTATTCGAGATAGAAAGAACTTCAACGTTCAAGTGTCTAAAAAAGAAAAGAAAAAAAATCATATAAGCTGATTTTTAAAACTCCTGTAATATCAGAAAAAAATATATTACGTGTATGAGTCGTGATTTAAAAAGAGATTTCACGTGATAGTGACTGCTTTATCTAAATAACGTTAATATCTATATATTTTTTTTTAATTTATTCCAATTTTTTCTTTTTTTTTTTTTTTTTAGAAAAATTAAGATTGAAAAATGAACATAGAAATTTAAAAGCAAAACTACAAATTTTACAAAAATGTATTAATATGTTTCTCATTCTTTTTGTAAGAGTGTAGATATTATTTATCATATTGAATAGAAATAAAATTCACCGACTAAAAGTTGCATTTTAACACAAAAGATCTTGTCTATTTAGTAGAAAAGTTAGTATTACTGCAGAATAGCGCGCAAGAGATAATATCATTAGATTACGTATAAAAAGCATTACATTTCATTACATTTCACGGAAATACACGAAACCTTTGAGACGTTAGGATTAGAGTTAGGGTAAGGGTTAGGGTTAGTTTTAGGGTTAGTTTTAGGGTTAGGGATAGGCTACTTTGGGAGTTTCTGTAATCTAATGCTATTTATACGTAAAATGCGATTCTAATGATATTATCTTTTGCGCACTATTCTACATTTGTACCGAAAGCATATAATCTGATTTTTAAAACTCCAGTAATTTCAGAAAAAATATATTTTATATTACGTGCTTGAGTCGTGGTTTAAAAAAGAGATTTTACGTGATGTCGCCTGCTTTATCTAAATAAAATTAATATCTATATAGATATTAATATATATATATATATATTCCAATCTTTTTCTTTTTCAGAAAAAGCAAGATTGAAAAATGAACTTTATAAATTTAAAAAAAAATGTATTAATATATTTTTCAAACTTTTTGTAAGAGTGCAAATATGATTTATTATATTGAATAGAAAAATTTTTTAAAACCCTGACTAAAAGCTGTATTTTTAACACAAAAGATATCGCCTATTTAGTAGAAAAGTTGGTATTAATGCAGAATAGCGCGCAAGAGATAATATCATTAGATTATGTATAAGGTGCTAGGACTTGACATGACTAGTTTATTGTTCTGTTCGGGCCTCTCCAACCGCCCGTCTATCCCAAGTAAGTGCCGAAATGGAGTGTTGTATGTTACGGGCCGCTCAGTCACCAAGATCCTTTCTTCAAACATTACAGGTCAAATGGGAAAAAGATGGTCCCATTGGTGGGGGTGGGTACCCCCTCTGTTGTCGGTGTTGTCGGTGTATTCTACAGTCCCAGCCGACGAGGCGGTCTTCATTTAATTTTTTTTTTTTTTTTTTTTAAACTTTAAAGATTTAGACAGGATACTTTTTGATCACAACTCGTGAAATAAAAAATAAAAAGTAAATAATAATTTGGCTTCATTTGCGAAACACAAATCTTGGTTATCTAAAAAAGAAATTTTATCATTTAATTTTGCCATCGAAAAGTTCAAGATATGTTCGAACTTTCTCGTAATCAATAAAAGCTACAAAAGAAATATTCTTAATTAATTATCGATCTATCCGTTTTCATCCAAATCAATGTTTGTTTTTTTTCTCAGTATCATCACTCATAATGCCACGAACAATGGCGTCACACTTTTATTATATAAATGACTTAATGAAAACTGAACCTGGTGCAGGTCGGGCGAGAAAACTCACCCTTGATATTTGATAAGGTGATATATTAATATTAACTTATCTGAACTTGATCTAGACCAGTCGCAGGGGTCATTCAGTAAGGATCGAATGACATGACCATATGATTGGTTGACTGACTGGCTGATTGATTTTAACGTCGTGTCAACCCACCCTGGGTTATTTTATGCCCAGGGCTCAGGGTATTGTGTACATTGTACCTTCATAATTACATTTTTGTGTAGTTGTATAGTTTCAATTAAACAATAAAACAATATCTATATATTAATACTCGTGTTCTTTAAAAGTACGACCTTTATCATCTTGCAACAACCTCTGGTTAAAAATCAGACCGCCCAAATGAGTGCCGTCACCTCAGCTAAATAATGAACCATTCCGTTTTTATTATAAAGAAAAAAGGGAAGAAAAAAGACATGCTACACAAAAAAGAAGAAGAAGAAAGAAAGAAAGAAAGAAGGGAAAGATAGGGAGAGGGTGTGAGCGCAAGGAAGCGATAATGCTATTCGGTTTCAATCGAACATAATGAAAAGATAAAAATATAAGAAGGAAAGAAAGAAAAAAGGAGTGAGAGAGAGTTAAAACAAGATTATTATATTTCTCTGGATGTTTGAGATGAGGATTGATGATTAGTATTATCTGCGTTATTCGGACTATTGTCAAACATTCAGAGAAATAGTATATAATCGGTACGGACCCGATATAATCCATCAATGGAAACTCCTAGAGAAACTAAATCAAAAACTGGCATGAATGAGGAACCACCTCGCATTCCTATACAGATGCCGGGATCTCAAGCTAGTTCCACCAGGCTTAACACTAAAAAATGACAATAGTCCGAATAACGAAGATAATACTAAAATTATTATACTTTTTACATATTGAACTATTTGGCAATAGCTCTTGAGTAAACATATCAAACGATGTAATTATCAAATTATCTATCTGTTTTATATCTACAGGTCCTCCTAGTTATTTAATAAGTAAACATAATAAGGCGACTTGAGTTCGAACTCACTTCCTTCCATGTCGCATCTAGCATGTTTGCCATTACGCCACGAGGTCCCCTCGCTCCGTTTTTTTTTCTTTTGTACTGGTTTGGTTTGGTTTGTTTTTTTAACGGCATATCAACTTTTATGGGTTATATAATGCTGGAATGTGATCTATTTCATGTCATAATTATATTTGGTTTGGTTTGGTTTGGTTTGGTTAATGATAGATCAACTCCCTGTGTGTTATTTAATACCGGAATTACTTAAAGAATATATTGACTCCTTAGCTTTGACTGACGACAACGTGCCGGTAACTCAGTGAGAATCGAACTCATTACAAAAGCAAGAGCGTGTTAAAATATCTTGATCAGCACTCAGTGAGTATCCCATTATTTGTTATTTACCTGTCACGGTTTGGTAAATGAAGTTTTCTGTAAATTCCGTGCCAACTATTAAGAGTATTTATTCCTTCAAGTCTTTGTGTGACACACATAAAGTCTTGGCACAATGATCAAGAACTTTTCATTGGATGATTCCATTAAGACCAATTAACAGAAGGCGCCAAATATCCATTTCCAATAGATTGGCCACACGCCATTTAATAAGGTTTCTTAGAAATACACACCGTTCAATAAGATTATAATACCTATCACTTCAAATGATCCGAACGTTAGATATCTATACAATGATATTTATATTTTTTTGGTTTGGTTTGGTTTTACGGCATATCAACCTCAGTGGGTCATTTAATGACGATAAAGTTTTGAAATAAATCAATTCTTAATGGATAATACAATTTTGTTTATCAATTCATGTTTTCTATTTAACCATAGATGGGTTATACTTTTTAAATATTTTTATATATTTTTTTTAATTTCACAAAATAACTAAGTAAAGTCGTCGGGGCGGCCTAATGTCGGTATCAGCCAGACAGTAAAGGAGTCTATTCTTTTTTCCACTGGTGCTAGAAGAGGAGATTATTTTAGCATCTGGGGTGGATCGCCACACCTACCATCAGATCCTCACATTACCGTACTGATCCCTGTGCTACTCATACGCTGAGTGGGTGAGGGCCGGTATCGAACCAAGAACCTTGTTATTCCTAGCCGAACACTCTACCGACTGAGCTAAACCGGCCCTGCACTAAATAAAACACAAAATAAAACATTCCTTATTTATTACTAACTTGCTTCTTATGCGGCAGTTTCTCTGTTAAAACAAAATATTATAAAATTTTTCCATTTTTTTTTTTTAAGATATGATAACTGCGATGTCTAATTTGTGTTTATTGGTTTGTTTGTTTGTTTTACCTGATTTCATTTCTCTGTTACGAGGTATAGTAGTTTGAGCATTTCATTAAAGATTTTTTTCAGGAAGTGTTTGTTTTGTTTCTTTATATTATATATATATATATATAATATATATATATATATATATATATATATTACAAAATTGACTTCCGCAGTTAAAATTAATCAATATCGTGATTAATTCAGTGGATTTAACCCTGACGATCCTTATGGTGAAACTCATTAGGTTATTCCTATATACACTGTAATACTATATCCGCTCTGCTAACGTGTTGAGCACTTCATATTTGTTATAATACTGACTTATCCGATTGATACTTGTATCGAACAAATATTGGGATTAGCCCAGTGTTTTTCCCCGTAAGTCATCCCCTTATATATATATATATATATATATATATATATATATATATATATCATCGCTGACTTGATAAAGTCGGTCTGTACGATACACACCGATCGATCCTTTGCCGGGATTACACTTGTCAAGTTCATTTTCTATTAAAAAAAGTATCGAATTTTATGCGATACATGCATATAGTTGCCTTCAAGAAAAAATATATATATATATATATATATTATATATATATATATATATATATATATATATATATTGCTCTGTGACTCTCACAATAAGAGCACACATGGAGCTCTGTAAATTACAAAAATAGCTCCCACGATTTTATGGCATGTCAACACTTGTTGGATTATTTTATGCCCAAGACGTTTTGTTTTATTCCTTCTTGGCGGGTCTTCAAAATTTTTTAACACATTTCTAAACTAATTTTTTCTTCTATTTAACTATGGATGTAACCACCCACGACCAATAGCTGACCCTATTAAACGGTCGAATAATGATCAGGATTGAACCACTGAACAATTTTGAGCTCTATCATTCTGACGTAACATTATATGAGTACTCCTCCCAGTTGGGAGGGGTGTCTTACTCACTACAGAGGTGCAGTCGGTGTATTCTAAAGTCCCGGATCAACATCGAAAGAATTCGACTTTTTAGAGTTTTATTGTTTTTTTACTTGAGAGATTGGGTTGTTTAAAATCCCAAATATTCGGAAATGGTATTATTTGGATTTTTCGGTCTATTGTCCTCATCTTTATTGTTATATACACAATGTTTCGGTTGATGTGTATATAACAATAACAATGAGGACAATATTCATCTCAAAAATCCCAAATATTCGGAATGGTATTATTTGGATTTTTCGGTCTATTGTCCTCATCTTTATTGTTATATACACAACGTTTCGGTTGATGTGTATATAACAATAACAATGAGGACAATAGTCATCTAAAAAATTCAGATATATTCGCAAATGGATTCATATCCGATGATTGACCCAAGAAAGAGAGTGATTTCCCGACTTTGTTTCTGCCAGGCAAGTTTTTGATGAAACTATCAGAATGGCAAAGAGTATTGACCAGCGGCAAGACAAGACTTTCATCGGTGATGATGTCCCGGGGCGGCAGAAAACAATTTTGAATGCTGGAATCTTTTGGTATTTTGCTGCCGTTATTACTTTTTCATGTCTAATTAACTTGCAAAACTCTTTGGCCGAAAAAAAGTGCCAAATACCAAAAATGCCCCCTAACCATATTCGCGAGTTGAAAATAAAAATGATGACCAAAAAAATGTCTGATTCTAATGACAATTGGATTCATTAGTCGACTAGTGGAAACAAAATGATGAATATTGTGTTCTAAATCTTATTCAGTCACTAAAATATCTTGGTAACCTGTCTTTATCATAGGATTGAGATAGACTGACTGTTATTTACTTGTCTGTGGCCTTTTGGAGGGGGGGTAAGGTGGTGTTCTGTCTGGTGACTGATTGGCTGTCTTTGAAGATGTTCTCTGTTCTGTCCCCTATTTTTGTGAATTCTACTCTGGGTTGGGAGTGGCTGGATTTGGGTGGGGGTTACAGTTTTATTATGGCTCTGTAGGTTAGTAGTGTACTGCTTTTTGTGTGGTAGGGGTATGTTGAAGTATATATTATATATATATATATATATATATATATATATGGCGGGAGATTATGTGCTTGATTAAAGTCATACATAATTTGTTAATTAATTAGTCATAATTAAATGAATTAGGCGTGCATATCGGTTTAAATGTAAAGCGTAAACAAATCGAGAAAAAGTCGATCTCTGTATGTACATTTCAGCCTATTAGGCCTCTTCAGTAGAGCTATAGACAGGGCAGTGCTTTGTGCGTGATTCGAACCCTACCTGTCAGGTTGACAGGCGGACACTCTAACCATTACACTAGCAGGCTTCCCAAAAAAAGTGTCGGCCTTCGCCATTTCAAACACATTGTTTGTTCACTTTATAATATATATATATATATATATATATATATATATATATATATATATATATATATATATATATACTTCAATTTTTTCTCCCATATACTGGATATCACACAGTCTTTATATCTTGACAAAAGGTGACAAAAGGTTAAGGCTCACCCGAAATATTGGAATTAATCGATTCATGGATATTGAAATTCTATTTTTTCTATTCTGCTTTTTGTTTTTGTTCTGTTTTTTTCATGCTTCATAATACCTCATAATGCAACATTCACAAGATTAAAGTTTATACACACATA
>CM042147.1:10409344-10441844 GCA_023376005.1 Doryteuthis pealeii
TTTGCATGAGAAAGGAAAGTTCCCAATCCACCTCTGAGAATGGAACAAAAACATTTTTGAAAAACAAAGAAACCACGATCACAAAAAAGTATCGTGACTGAAGCTGTATTTGCCGAGACGGAAATGAACAATGCATCAAACGTTTTCTTCAAATACTTCAATATATTTAATACTAGAAACGACTATCCACCGTCGCCTGGGTAGAGGTGAAGATTACAAAAACCTGGTGTATTGATTTATTTACATTTGAGTTTTACAAATATTGGAAATTTTTAAGCAGAATTTCAATCTATATTTTGAATTTTAAATATATTCGAATATGAATGAAATCTTCATAATTTTTGCACAAAATGCAAGAACCGGTGATATTTACTGTGTATATATATTTACTTAGTAGTACATACATATATACATACACAACAACTGTCCTGGATATATATATACATATATAAAATGTATTTTCTTTAAATACGTGGTATGATCAAAAAATATTGCGGGTAGTCCTCGAGGCTTAATGATTTCGTTTGGTTTGGTTGTTTTATTTTACGGCATATCAACATTCTCGGGTTATTTAATGCTGAATCAAGTAATTTTGATTAACAAAGGACTCAGGTTGCTTACAGTACTAGCTAGCTAGCTAGCTAGATAGATAGATAGATATTTTATTGGTTTTGTTTTACAGCCTATCAACCCTCTCTCGGTCATTTAATGCCGAATCAAATCATTTCGATAAACAAAGGGCTCAGGTTACTTACAGTACCTGCGATTGCTTAAGTGGATGGCCTAGTGGATGGTGTACTAAACTGTGACATCATAGTAACCTAGTCTGAATTCGGACGCTCTATTAAGTTTACTTTCAGACAAACTCCCTTGGGAAATATATGAACCCCTTCACCCCCAGCTATTGGTTAAATAGTACCACTTCTGTCTTCTACAAGTATGGCATCGGCATTAAATAACCCATGAAGATTGATATGCCATTAAACAAAGAAACCAAAACCAATCAAAAAGTATCGAGACTTAGCATTGTTGGCGGGGTATAGAATACTCTGACTGATTCCCCTGCAGAGAGATAAGATCATCCCACACACCTAGACACACAAATGGGGTGTCTTGTATATGACACTAAACTACATCTGATGGTGAGGATCCATTTCTGGATCTATATGGAGTGTGTAGTATCACTTCATCGTCCTTACTCCCAGGTCAGCTTGATCCCGAAGTGGTATTACTTGTTAGTCTCCGATCTATTAGTTAATTATATCCGTTTAGATATTATTCGTATTCGCCAGAACCGCGAGCAAAAATAGGCTTAAAGACATCTACACAAAAAGCATAAATATGAATGCAAAATAAACGCGATTCCCCAAACTCTTGGCATAAAATAATCTTGATATGCCGTTAAAATCAATCAATTAATTAATCAAAAGGTTTCTACCGCCCTGTAGGCTGGGGCGTTAGAATGCACCGACTGCACCTCTGCAAAGGGGTAAGACTCCCCCAATGGGACCACCTGTTGGCAGAGGGTGGCGACCCGTGATGCTTAAGGATAGAGCCCAGGTGGATGAGCAGTTCATGACATGCAATACTCCACTTTGGCCCTATCTTGGGCTAGACGGGCGGTCGGAGAGGCCCCCTCGATCAATCGGCTGGTCACGTCAAGCCCTAGTACCTATATGATTTTCCCAACCCTATTGCCCTTATGGCAAGCCCCAATCCCTTTTTATCATATGGTGCTAGAAGGCGGTGGCTGCGGGTCTACATGTCCTGGGAATGACGTTAAACTCTATCTGATAGTCAGGTTCCAGTTTTTGGATGTTTGGGGAATGTGGAGCACCCCTTCATCACCATTGCTCCCTGGTCCACTCTGGCCCGGAGTGGTAGTACCTGTTAGGGTCCCATCTATGGGTTAAATAGAAAAATGTATTTATAAAAAATTGTATTTATCCATTAAGAATTGATTTATTTCAAAACTTTATCGGCATTAAATGACCCACTGATGTTGATATGCCGTAAACCAAACCAAAAGGTTTCTAGACTGAAACTGTATTTACCGTGATAGAAATTAACAATGAATGATACGTTTTATTTTCTTTAAAATACCAGGTATCGCAATTGAAGCTGTATTTACCAAGACAGAAACGAACAATGAATAATGCGTTAATTTTCTTCAAGATACGATTTGAGTTCAAAAAGTATCGAGACTGAATCTGTATTTACCAAGATAGAAATGAACTAGGAATGAGGCGTTAATTTTATTCAAGCAACGAGTTATCGTATTTGACAATATATAGGACGCATTTTTTTCCAGTTGTTGTCGACTCGGCTGTATCTGTTCGTGGTCCTATGCCCGCTGAATATGCTGTGTTGGTCTTTCAAAGTCGGGTTTAAATACATTTTTGGTTTGCGGATCGGCTCAACTTTAACTTATTTATTTTTAACCGCGAAACTGGCCTGCTGAAATGGGGGTGCGTCTTGTATGCCCGTGCGTCTTATATGTCATCAAACACGGTATGTTTAAAAAGTATCGAAACTGAAGCTGTATTTAACAAGACAGAACTTAACACTGAATGGAATGATAATTTTCTTAAAAATACGAACTATGTTCAAAAGAGACTCTAGCTTTATTTACTAAGACAAAACTTAACAATTAAACGTTAATTTTCTTCAAAACAGTCCCCATTCAACAGTATTATTCCAATTTTGATCTGGGTGCAATAGATAAATGATATATTGACTTCCCTTTTATTTTGGAGTCTGTGTCCATACTGATCTTCAACAAGGTTTGACATGCCGTAAGATCCACGTAAGGCGACACGAGTTCAAATCCTGGACAAGGCCGATTGCATTTCATATAGCACTAATACCCCTGGGAAAGGTATGAATCCAACCATTTCTTCTCCAACAATGGATAAATAGTAGGGTGGGCCGTGCTCCTTAAATTTGGTACGGCAACTGGTATAGGAGAAGGAAAACTCTGAATGGGACCCGTTTAGCTCAGTTGCTATTATTATTATTATTATTATTATTATTATTATTATTCTCAGTGGATAGAGTGATAGACTTGGAACCACAAGGTTCCGGGTTCGATACCGACCCTCGCCAACAAGCATTAGTAGCACAGGGATACGTGCGGTAAAGTGGGGAACTGATGGTCGGTGTGGCGCTCCACCTCAGACGCCAAATCAATCTCCTTGGTCAAGCGCTAGTGAAAAGGGGATAGACTCCCGGCTGTCAGGTGATATCGATTTTAGGCCATCCCGAGGACCTTTTTACTTTTAAACTCCGCTTGAAAATGTGTTACATCCTGCTATATATATATATATATATATATATATATATATATTGATGGTGTTGTAATTCTATTTTCTGCTGTTGTATTTTCTTGAAAATGATTCAGCTGATTTGGTTACTTTGTTTGGATCAACGTAAACCCGATCAAGAGATTAAGATTTTTATCAGGAAATGACATTTAACTACGACCATGTGGGATTAAATTCTAGCAGGTCTTTCCTCTAAAAAAAAAAAAAAGTTATAGTAAGCAAAATGACACAGTCGTAAATAATGACATTCGACACGAATAAACAAACAAATTCCTGTCAACTTACCGAAATGTCACCCACCGATTGAGAAAGAAAGTCTGAGAATGGTACACCCAATGTTTCCCTCGTTTTTACTTTTGTTTGCCTACACAAGACGCAAGATGTGTCAGCGATTAGAAATGAAATATACAGAGTAGCCACGACCGGCTTATTACATTACAATTGTACGAAACTCGCTCCAGTATTGAAAGACAACACTGACCTCAGCACACGGTATATCGGACGTGACTGACAGGCAGAGGTCAAAAGGTCAAAACAATATAATCGTCCGGTCGATGATATTTAGAATACCCATTCATTCCTTGGTTAAACGCTTTTAGTTCAACTAAGGGTTTGGTTTTGCCATAAGGGCAATAGAGTCGGGACAATCATATAGGTGCTAGGTCTTGACATGACCAGCTGATTGACACTAGATATGTCAGCGATTAGATATTGCTACGACCGTCTTATTAGGTTACAATAGTACAAAACGTGTTCAAGTTGGTCGCTTAGTTGAATTTTTACGGCATGTTAAACTTTGTTGGGTTATTTTATACCAAGAGGTTTTTTCTTATTCATTCATTTTAAACTAATTTATTCTATTAATATATATATATATATATATATATATATATATATATATTATATATATATAATCCAAAGTCCAAAGAAGAAATCTTCCTTACGACACAAGAGTTTTATTTAAAAGACCTGTCGCAGTTTGAGAGCTCAATGTGTGCTCTTAATTTAGAGTCACAGAGCAAATATATAAGTAAAGAAATAACAAAAGACTTAGAGATTTAGCATTATAGTCTATTTCAGGGAGCTTAGACAAAGTGTCTAACTCTCCCGACTCATCAGATGCGAATCTGATGAGTCGGGAGAGTTAGACACTTTTGTTATTTCTTACTTATTATATATATATATATATATATATATATATATATATATATTATAGAGAGAGAGAGAGAGAGAGAGAGAGAGAGAGAGAGACATATTCCAAGTTATTTTTGTTGAAACCACCTTAGGTGCTACCAGATTTACCAACAAATAAGCAATTAATTTCAATAAGTGCGATATAAATAGAAAGTGACGTCTCTGGCTGATTTGGAACTTATGATAAATTCCAGAAGTCTGCAGATTTGATCAAAGGTTGGCACCTGTCTTTTGCCAAAAATTCATAGATTTTTCACAAAGTCTATTTTTCACGTAATAACAAAAGAAAACAGCGAGAAGAAAAAAATTGATTACAATTTGGGGGTGAAGGTTACTATACATTTCTTTTTTAAATGTCTGGGACAGACATTACCAAAATTGGCAAAGTTTCCTAAAAATCATCGTCTCACCAACATATTTCAGAATTAAGCAAAATTATGAAATATTTCATTCCTGGCTTTTTCCGGAGATCTCTCCATATTTGGCAAAGTCTCTAGGTACACCGGTGTATTTTCTCAAAGATTACTTCTAAACATATATAAACTAGTAGAGGTACACGAAGTTGCTTTGGTCCTGTCCGCGGAGTTTAGAATACGCAGACTATCCCCTGCAATAGGTTGAGAACTCTCAAAAGTGGATGTCCTGGGGAGGATCGCGTTCATTGAAGGTTTGTACTTCCATTTTTGTGTAGTTGTTTCCTTCGAGTGTTTTTTTTTTTTTGTGCTTTTGTTTTTTTGTACACAGATATATTATATCTACTAGCAAGAATATGCACCCTCCGGATGTAAGTATATAAGCTTTAACGTAATGAAATATATCAAATTAGAAAGACTAACGAAATGAAACAAGAACGCATATAAAAAGATTACACTTATTTAAATCATATTTTAATTGGTTTCTATATAAAATTATTAATAGGATTGATTTTAATACATTGGAGAATAAAACAATAATATTAGAAATCAATAACACCAAGTAATTATTTATCAAATCAAGTTTTGTTAAAACCAGTATGCAAATTAACCACACCATATATTATCTAAGGCTTTATTTCTTTGTGATATATAAGACACATTGCAGGATTTTACACGTACTAATAATACGGGCTTTTTTAAGGGAAATCTAATTCAGATTTTCATAGACATTGTTAATAAATATGATTTATTCTATGTACGATTAATCATTTTGACTATAGGTTAAATACTCATTGATACACTTACATAATTCCTGAGAGTATTGTGATGTAAGCAGTGGCGTAGTTTCGGTCTTAGACAGACAGATACCGAATCTACATTTTAATAAAAATATTTCATATATATTCCTATATAATATATATATATATATATATATATATATATATATATATATATATATATATATATTATGATAAAATGCTTATAATTTTAAAAATAAAATCTATTTTATTTTTAACAATAAATACGTATTTTTTAAAAATTTTGAAAATTCCGGTACTGATCGAGAGCGTTCTGTGCCTCGTAATTAATGATATATTTATTACGTTTTTCCGTTTACAATGTTGCTTTGATAAAGACATATTCATAATGTCGAAACAGATTTCTGTCAGCAAAACTTTTAACATCTTGTTTTTTCTACAAAACCTTCTACATATATATATATATATATATATATATATATATATATATATATATATTTCACTCGGGTGTGCAATGGCAAACCCATGTTTAGCTGATTTGTAAAGATCTTTTTATTAATACATTTGATGTTTACGCCAGGGGCACCCTGTTTCATTGGACGATATTTTGAATAATCTGAAAACAAATATTTTTGTGAGATTAAAGTAATTTTTAATGAACCAATTCCTTGGCAATAGGAATCACTGTTTACAGTTGCACTTTTTCAAGGAAATAGTGATGTGTACTTTCATTTTCAAGAATACTGTATTTTATGACTTGATATATTCCGATCTAAATCAAATAAAATGCACACGGTTTTATAGTTTCAAGTATTTCTATATAACAGTAATAACTGCATTTGATTGTGGGGTTCCAGTTCTGGAGATCTGGCAAGTGTGGGGTATCCCTTTATTGTGATTACTCCCAAGTCCACCCTGACCCTGAGTGGTAGTACCTTTTAGGGTCTTCATCTAGGAATCAAATAGATCTGTTTAAAAAGTATAAGCATTCATAGGACCGTGAAAAGAACTGTTGTTGGCAGCCTGCTAAGTCTAGCCACACTACGGAAACGTGATATTTCGAAACATGATATCTGTGGATGACTATATATATATATATATATATATATATATATATGTGTGTGTGTGTGTGTGTGTGTGTGTGTGTGCACGTATATATATATATATATATATATATATATATATATATATGCACGTATAAGTAATGATGATACCGTGTTTATTTGTATCATAACCGAAACGCCCATAGGTATTTAATCATTCATTATAAGTCTGCCTACATTTCCGGACCGGATAAGCGGTCAATCGACGAGATCGGATAATGTCGGCCACAAAACAAAATGGCGAAAATTCACGACAAGCTCTTCTTATAAAGAACATGAGTGCACTCAATCTTCATTAAAGATTTAAACAATATGGTGTCGGTAAATACAGTACACCGGATTTCTGTCAACTGAAGCCATCTACGCAGGCGAGGTCAAAGTTGAGGTACTTGACGTACGCAAAAAGGGGGGGAGATCTTAATGAAAAAATTGTTATATTGTGAAAAATACCTGGTACCTATTACTTTGGCATAACATTTATTATCTAGACTAGCAAATATATGCACACTCCGGGTGCAAGTATTTATGTTTAAATGTAATAAATATTAATTAAATCAGAAAGGCAAATGAAACTAATTAAGAATTCAAATAAAAAGATTTGAAACGGAGGGGGTATAATCGGAAAATAGAACAACTGAAACTTACTCTTTCATCACTTCCGTTTTTCAATACTAAATTTTCCTAATTTAACTATTTAGTTAAAATAGGAAGTAAAGAATAAAATGACAGTTATTTCTTCTTGTTAATGAATTTCTTTTAGGATTTATTGAAGAGATTTTTACTCATATTCATTAAGATAAAACCAAACAATTAGAAATCAATAATACCAAGCACATTTTTATTAAAATCAGTTTTTTTAATATCAATATGCAAATTAGCTTTACGTTTACACTGAAAACTGGTATTTTGTTGTATATATAAATACAATTGCATGTTATTAGTATTTAGGTAAGGCCAACAGTATTAATAATGTCAAACAGTTTTATTATTAATTGCGGTTTAAATAGAAATAGAATCATGGAGAATGTGACTTAAATAACTAAGGGAATTGTGTCTTGAGTAGTAATATAGTTTCTGTTACAGACAGAAAAACACACAATCTCCATTATAATAAGAGATGTAGATATGATATAAATAATTCAGTTATATATCTAGATAATCAAATTAAAATAATTTCTAATGAATTATTTCAATTTTTTTGATGTATTGTTTCTATTAACTTTAACTTTTAACTTAACTAATCAAGTCATTTTTAGAAATTAAACTCACAATCATTTCATTCAACTGTGGCATATGGAAATTTAAAAAATTGCAATGGAGTTATCAGAATAAGGATCGATTTGAATGATTTTATGAATGAATTATATTGTTATTGTTATGGTTAAAATTCTAATACTATTAGTATTTTATTTATATTATTTATATTTTATAGTATTTGTACTATTTATATTTTATAGTATTTTATTTATACTATTTATGAGGTAACAAAGCGAGTACATGGTACTATTACTAATAGGTAAGGGGGGCAAAAATGTTAGTCTCACATATCCATTATTACTGAATCATGAGTTGGATCCTCTCGGATTGCCCCATTAAAATCCCTATGTAAAAAAATTACCTTATTTCTCTGATTTAAAAAAAATTAGGTTTGATAATTTGGATTATTTGGATTATTTGGACAATTGTCCTCATCTTTATTGTTAACAACGTTTCGGTTGATGTGCCCTCAGGCCTTCTTCAGGTATTTCTTGTCGGACTCGGGAACCTTCTCGAACTCTGGAAGAGAAGGATCCCAAGTTCGAGAAGGTTCCCGAAACAGGAGGTACCTGAAGAAAGCTGGAGGGTGCATCAGCCAAAACATTGTGTAGATAACAATAAAAATGAGGACAATAGTCCGAATAATCCAAATAATACGAAAAAGACTTGCTTGCGTTATTATTATTATTATTATTATTATTATTATTATTATTGTTGTTGTTGTTGTTGTTTACTCCTTTTGAGTTTTCACATCAGTGTTAGCTGATGGTCTTTCACTGGATTCTGAGTGACAGCAAGTCTCCTCAGGTCTCCAGGACTCTTCTGCGTATTCTGGCAGATTGCAGCAGTGCAGTGTTCTGAATGGTTTCAATCCTTCCTCTGATTTCCAGACTTTCCAAACCCTTTTCCAATCCTTTGGGACCGTTCCCAATGCACCAACTACAATTGGTATAACTTTCACTTTCATATTCCATAACTTTTTCAGTTCTCTGGCAAGGTCCAGATATTTGTCCATTTTTTCATTTTCCTTTAGCTTTACCCTGTGATCTGCTGGAACTGTAAAATCCACCAGTTGACAAGTTCTTTCTTTTTTGTTTATCAACACTAAGTCTGGTCTTTTGCTGGGATAAGGTGATCTGTTTTTAATTCAAAGTCCCAGAGAATTTTATGTGTTTCGTTCTCAAGAACAGATTCTGGTTTATGCATATACCATTTTGTTGTATGGTCAAAATTAAATTTTTTGCATAATTCCCAGTGGATCCCCTTCCCAACCCAGTCGTGTCAAGTTTTGTATTCTCGTTGTGCTAGTTTGTTACATTCGCAGAGTATATGGTTTACAGTTTCATCTCTATTACCACAAAGTCTACATTTACTATTTTGTTGGGTCTTATCAATTTTCGCTTTGATATAGTTTGTCCTTATGGCATTATTTTGTGCAGCAATTATTAATGATTCTGTTTCTCTTTTGAGGTTTTCCTTTCTTAACCATGTCCAAGTCTTTCCATGTGCAACCTCTTAGATTTGTCGTTTGAAGTGTCCATATAATTGTTTTTCTTCCCATTTTTGTTTTCTAGCTTTTTTTTTTTTTGTTTTTCTGTTTGTCCATCTGTCACTTCTACTATTGTTGGCCGCCATAAGTAATTTGTCTTTGCTCTTTCTTGTGTAATCCTCAAGTTGTTGGATTGTGGTTTCTACGCAGTCCTCTATGTTGGCAAGACCTCTTCCCCCCCTTTCTTGACACATATAATCTATCTCTATCGTCTCTAGGGTGAAGAGCTTGTGCATGGTCATTAACTTTCTCGTTCTTTGGTCAATCTGTCTGAGTTCTTCTTTTGTCCATTTTAAGAATGGTCCTGAGTATCTTATAATGGGGACGGCCCAGGTATTGATTCCTTTGATCAGATTTCTGCTGTTAAGTTTGGTTTCTAGAAGTTTTCTAGTTCTCCTGAGATATTCTTTTTTAACTTTTCCTTTCATTTATGTTTGCTTGATATTGTCCGCTTCTAAAATTCCTAAGTATTTGTAACTTTCATTTTCATCAAGTGATTTTATAGTGTCCTGATTTGGCAGTTGTATTCCATTCATTAATTTTCTTTCACCCTGTTTCATTACTAGCATAGCACATTTTTCAATTCCAAATTCCATTCCTATATCTTGGCTATATATTCTAATAGTTTGTACCAGGGTTTCTAATTCTTTTTCATTTTTTGCAAAAATTTTATGTCATCCATGTACATAAGGTGGTTTATCTTTTCTTGTGCGTTAGTGAATTTGTATCCCCCTGTACATTTTTTAAGTATATGATTGAGAGGCATCATTGCTATAATGAACAGTAGTGGTGATAATGAGTCTCCTTGGAAGATACCTCTCTGGATTTTTACTTCTGCCAGGGATTGTTTTCCGGCTTTTAATTGAACTCTCCAGTTTTCCATGGCTTTTTCAATGAAATTTATGATGTTGTTGGAAATTTTGTACATTTTTAAACATTCTAAAATCCAGGTATGTGGGACCATGTCATATGCTTTTCTGTAGTCGATCCAGGCCATTGCAATATTTTTCCGTCTATTTTTTACTTCTTTAAGAATGTATTGGTCTATATACAGTAAATCGTGTGTTCCTCTTTTTCCCTTGCGGCATCCTTTCTGTTCTGCTGGGAAAAGGTTACGCCAATTTTATCATTATTATTATTATTATTATTATTATTATTATTATTATTATTATTATTATCTTCACGAATATAAATCAAATCTTCATTATTTTTCACAAAAAGCAAACTTTGGTGATAGTGAATGTGTATATATATTTACTTTGTCGTTAATTGTTTTATTTTCGTAGTTTCCTCCGGACATACATATATATATATACATATATACATACACACCAACAGCCATTTATATATGTATAGATAGATAGATGTTACAGTTATGATTTTTTTCTATTTTTCTCTAAATCAAGGTATGCTTAGTAATCAGAGATTAAAAAAGATACGAATTATTGTTGCAAATGAACTGCTGCTGCTGCTGCTGCTGCTGCTGCTGCTGCTATTGTTATTGTTGTTGTTGGCTGTCATATCGAATTAATTAGAATAATTACTTTGAGATGTTAAATCAATTTACCCACTTTTAGATGAAAGTTGCACCATTAATTAACCTGTCCATTTTCAATGCTGTCAAATACGGTCGATTAGCACAAATACACATGTACAGCAGTTCAAACTAAATTTGTCCGAGGTGAACTCGTGTATTAGTCGACTTCAGATGTAGGTTGAAACCAGGTTTATTGAATGAAAAGATGATGCCCAAATATGCCTATTTTATATATATGTATATTAGGGTAGATCGATTTTTCACTTTTAAAAATATCAAATTACCTTAAACACTGAAAGTTATGTATTGGTCTATTAAGTACTGATAACAAAAGTTAGACCTTGAACTTGTACTAATTTTTGAGGAAATGGCATCAAAGATCGTAGACAAAAAGCCACTGAAAAATCCTCAGTTTTGCAAGATTTGGCCAAATAATTGAAGAGAAAATCTAAAATTTCAGAATTTAAATGTTGTTATTTTATGTTATCAAAATGAAATTAAACGGAGAAATCATTGAATAAAAAATATGCCCTCTTCAATTATAGAAAAACCGAAGATTTTTCAGTGCATTTTTGTCTACGATATTTGATGTCATTTTCAAGATTTAATCTTTGGTATGAGTACTTAATAGACCAATACAAAACTTTCGGTGTTTCATGTAATTTGATATTTAGAAAGTGAAAAATCGACCTACCCTAATATACATGTACATTGTACAACAGCTCAAACTAAATTTGTTCGAAGTGAACTCGTGTACTAGTCGACTTCAGGTGTAGGTTGAAACCAGATTTATTTTTTACACAACTTTGCAAAAAATAAAAATATTAAATAAATAAATCGCATTTTCCAAAAAAGAAAATTCTCCATTTAAGTTCAACAATGTACCAAGATGATAATACTTTTCCGCTTCGTCGGTGTGGTTGTATCCCCTTGCCACTCTTCCAATATATATATATATATATATATAAGTAAAGTAAAGTCGACGGGGCAGCCTAAAGTCGGTATCAGCCAGACAGCGAGGGAGTCTATCCCCTTTTCAATAGCGCTAGACCAAGGAGATTGTTTTAGCATCTGAGGTGGAGCGCCACACCTACCATCAGCTCCTCACTTTACCGCACAGATCCCTGTGCTACTCATACGCCGAGTTGGCGAGGACCGGTATCGAACTAGGAACCTTGTGATTTCTAGCCGAACGCTCTACCGACTGAGCTGTGTGTGTGTGTGTGTGTGTGTGTGTGTGTGTGTGTGTGTGTGTGTGTTATGTAGCCATTGCAGTTATATAAAACATCAAGAGTTCTTCGTGTAACGGAGAGAGAGAGGGGGGACCAACATAGAGAGAAACAGACAGATAGATAGAGAGTCGAGTAATTTACTTGTTTTGTTCTTCATTCTCCTTTCTATCGGCCATGATGTGATCGTCTAAGTTTTTCTTTACTTCTTTCTATCTACTTTGTCTTCTTCTAATTAAGGGCATGCATATTTACAAACGAGACTTGTTATTACTTTGATCAAAGGTTTTATTTCTACATTGCCCATTTTCTAACTCACCGTGCGGGAGTCAACATTCCCAGGCAGAGAGATCCTCCCTGTCTGGCGTCTGGTTGTCGACTGACTAACTAACAAATTGTCACGTGACTTGCAAGATTCTCGTCCCTGGGGTCGGTTGGGGTCATAACCATATGGTAGTTTTCCATCACCTGATCTGAAAACTAGGGCCCCTTAGAATTCTTGCTACAGGTGTTTGTCAACAATCTATGTTACCACATAGATTATGCAACATATATATATATATATATATATGAGTGTGTGTGTGTATGTGTGTGTGTGTGCGTGTGAAGAAAAGGAAGTGAATCCGACGGTATGCAGTATATTAAGAAAGATTGAAAAAACACAGGTTTAAATGAGTCAAGTGGTGAGTTTATTGGCCGACGTTGCAGTGTTTCGATCTATTAATTAGATCATCTTCAGGGCATTTGTTGGTATATGGAAAGTAATAAGAAATTTTTTTATCACAGAATAACGAGAAAAGCGAGTGGTGGTCCTTGTTATTCAGTCTGTTTAAAATTTGAGGTTTGAAAAAAGGAGACGGTTTGAAATATGACGTCAAATATTCTCTTTTACGGTGTGAGTATGGTACTGTGTAAGTGTACATATATATATATATATATATATATATATATAATATATATATATATATATGAAGAAAGTAACAAATTTAAAAAAATCCGACAAAATGTGAAGAAATATATATTGGAAATGTGAATAACGCGCACAAACAATGAATTCAACTAATATTTGGTCTCAGTTAATTTCAGAAACTTCATCAGAACGAGAAATCAACAGAAACGAAATATTAATTGAATTGATTGTTTGTGTTCGATATTCACCTTTCCAATGTTTTTCTCAAATATATGTGCGTATGTGTGTGTCTGTGTGCCCGTGGTTTAATATAATGAGATGTTATATTGAATTGTAAAGACTAATGAAATTAAATACGAACACAAAAACATTACACTTATTTTTACTTTATTCCAATTAATTTCAATATAAAATTATACATACGATTGCCTTTAATTTTAATATGTTTGAGAACAAAACAATAATATTATAATATAATAACACCAAGTGAAAATCGGTATGCAAATCATTCAGACCATATAGTATCTAAAAAATTATTTCTTAATGATATATAACACGCATCACAGGATTTTAAACATATTAACAATATTAGCTGTTTTAAGGCAAATCTATCTCAGTTAGACCTTAATAGAGACATTGTTAATAAATAAGATGCTAATTAAGATAAATTAATAATTATTTAATTGATAACCATTGAGGATATAACGTAAATAACTTAGTTAATTGTGACATTATTGGTGACGTAGTTTCAGTTACAGACAGACACCGAATCTACATTATAATATATACTAGCAAGAATATGCGTCATCCAGGCGTAAATATTTAAGTTTTAATGAAATATATTAAATTAGAAAAGACTAATGAAATTAAATAAGAACGAAAAAAAAACAATTACACTTATTTTAATTATATTTTAATTGATTTCCATATAAAATCATTCATAGGATTGATTTTAATCCATTGGAGAATAAAACAATTAGAGATTAGTAACACCAAGTAATTATCTGTTAAACACGGGTTTGTTAAAACCAGTATGCAAATTAACTACACCATATATTATGTAAACCTTTACTTCTTCGTGATATATAAGACACATTGCAGGATTCTAAACGCACTAATAACATGGGCTGTTTTGAGGCAAATTTTGAGGCAAATCTAATTCAGATTTTCATCGTTATCAAATAAGATTTATTTTATTTTATATATTAATGATTTTGAATATAAACTAAATACTCATTCCTGTGGGTATTATGACGCAAGCATTGACGTAGTTTCGGTTACAGACAGACACCGAATCTCCATTATAAGAAGAAGATATATATAGGCTGATAAGATACATTGAGACTTCCTTGAAGTGATGCTTATGAATTATCCAAAAACTGAATCCTTACGCAACCAGTGCTGATTTCCATCTTGAAAAGCATGGAAATTTCCCCTTTCATCCGCCATCTCTTTGTCGTTTGAGTTTTCCCCGAGAATTGGTTTTAAATCTCGAAATTCTTAATAATCATCGCCTCGTGAATGACTTCAGTCGGCTACTCAACCCCTATGCATCAAAGGCCGGCACTGACCTCCTTGGTCGTTCGTTAGTCGCCTAATAAGAAAAGCGTCGCCTGTTTTAAATTTGTCGAACAGATTAGACCCGAGGCAAGTGATGAGGGTAACAAATCAAAGTTAGAGCTTCAGAGGAAAGAAGGGTGAACGACCGGGTAATCAATGGCCGCGGGAGGGTGGGGGGGGGAATGAGCAAAGGGAGATAAAGAGAGACGCGTGAGAAAATGGAAGGAAGGAAAGAAGGAAGAAAAGAAGGGAAGATGTTATATGATGTGTATATTCATATATGTGTGTATATATATATATATACATATATGTGTGTGTGTGTTCGTGTATATATATATATATATATATATATATATATATATATATATATATAAATTTATATATGTGAGTATATATGTATATTTATATATATTGTGTATATATGTATATTTATATATGTGTGTATATATGTATATTCATATATATGTGAGTATATATGTATATATATATATATATATGTGTGTATATATATATATATGTATATTCATATATATATGTGTGTGTATATTTATATATATATGTGTGTGTGTATGTATATTCATATGTGTGTATATATGTATATTTATAAATTTGTGTGTATATATGCATATCTATATATGTATATATATATATATGTGTGTGTGTGTGTGTGTGTGTGTGTGTGTATGTGTTATTATTAACAGAAATTATATATATATATATATAATTTCTTTTAATACACACACACACACACACACACACACACACATATATATATATATATATATATATATATATATATATATATCACTGGCCAGGAGTGGAACGTGTAAAGCAAGATATGAGACACGTGACAGGAGTGAGAAAATGTGAGGAAGGGGTGGAGGGAAGAAGGAAGGAAAGATGTCATATGAAGATAGGAGGAAGAAAAGAATGGATTGAGCGCGTAGATAGAAGAAGAATTGGTAGGTTGGATGGATTTTACGGTATGTCAATCCATGTTGGGTTATTTTATTCCGAAGACACTTTGTTTTATTCATTCTTCATTGGTAGTCAAATTTTTTAAACTCAATTTTTAACATATTTTTAAAATTCATTTTTTTCTAATTAAAAGGAACCTCAACAGATACTACCATACTGAGTGATAATAGCAATGAAGAGATAATTCAGACTCTCCAGAACTCTAGAGCTGGAACCTCACCACTAGATGTAGTTAAATATCATACACAGGACACTAAGACCCTCAGCCATCGCCTTCTAGTACATATATGATAAAGTGTTGGGGATTGACATTAGGGCAATAGGTTTTGGACAATCATATAGGTGTTAGGGGTTGACATGACCAGCCGATAGATCGGATGGGGGTCCCTCCGACCGCCCATCTAAGCCCAAGTAAGAGCTAGAGTGGATTGTTGCATATCATGGACTGCTCAGCCACTAGGATCCCATCCTTAAGTATCATTGTTCACCATTCACGGCCTACAGGCGTCCCCATTGGGTGAATTTTATTCGTCTGCATAGGTGCAGTTGGTGTATTCTTTTGTCCCAAGCGAGAGGGCAGTTGATTGATAGATATCTACGGCATATCGCCTCGTCTAGGGTTATTTCATGCCTAGAGGTTCGGGAATCGTATTTATTGTACGTTCATAGGAAGAAAAAAAAATCTTTGTGTTTCTTAAGAATGTTTTGCACACGATCCAGTTGTATACGAATAATTCTTAAACAGACCTATTTGACCCATAGATGAGACTCTAACATGTACTACCATTCCGGATCAGAGTAGACTTGGAAGTAATAATAATGAATGGGCTACTCCCCATTATCAAGATCTCCGAAACTAGACCCTCACCATAAGATGAAGTTTAGTGTCATAACCAAGAGACCCCCTTTTTTGAAGGGGTCTTATCCCTCTGCAGGAGGATACAGACAGCGTATTCTAAGCCCCACCGACAGGGCTAAAATACCTTCAGAGTTATAAAACTCTTTCAGAACTACACTCTTTTCCAAAGTAAAACTGTCTCTTACTCAATCTCTTATTGTCACTTTCTAGTGGTCAAACAAGAGACTTCTCAATATACTCTTCCGGGATCCATAGACCTTTCTAGCAGAAGTCTTCAGACAAGAATTGCAGGTCAGCGTATTCTAAGCCCCACCGACAGGGCTAAAATATCTTCAGTGTTATAAAACCCTTTTAGAACACAGATTGAACACAACTTCAATAAAAAAAAAGATATCACAGCCATTGAAAATATCTATTTATCCATCCTATCACACATGAGATATCACACACGTATAGGTTATAGAAAGCATTTGACCAATTCCAGTTGATTTCACCGTAGACATTAGGGTGTGCCTAATAACCCTATTACTTTTAGTCTAATGCTACCTAGAAAAACAGATTATTGGAAACCATACCATTTTATTTTATCTGCTTTTTTTTCTGAACGCAAATAAACAGTTCGTAGAGAAGTGTCTTTATATGTTAAAAGATTGATTTGAGCGGCATTTTATTTTTTTAAAAACTTTTACAATTTTTTAAGGTTAGTTAACTTTATACCTAGTATCTTTTAGAATCTGTTCTACGCCTCAAAGATACGTGGTTCCAATTTAACTGACCTGAAAAAATGTAAAAGTTTTTATAAAATAACCGGTGCGTTATATCTTTTATTCATTAATGTATCAACACTGAAAATTTCTTTAAATTCGGTTAATTCCCTGATTTTTGGTATTTTCTCATTTCGGCGGGTGACATAGGATGGTGGAATTTAGGTCCGTTAAGTTCGATTTAACCATTGATTTTAACGGCATGTCAACCCATCTTCGACTATCTTATGCCAAGAGGTTAGAGAATTGTATACACTGTACGTTTGTATTTACATCCGTGTAGTTGTTTCTGAAGAGGTTTTTTTTTGCATTATCATCATCCTCATCATCATGTCGCGCAGGCAGCACGGATATCCATGACAATCTCTCGCCAACCTTCCCTATCATTCACCACCTCTGGGAGGTCTTCTGCACAGCAACCAGCATCCTCACATAGTTGGTCAATGTAGGTCCTTGGTGGGTGGCCTACATTGGCACGTCCATGTGTTGGCTTCCACGAGAACGTCGCTTATGAGCTCATCCTTGCTTCTCCAGCAGTGTCCTGCATGCCTAGTCCATCGCACTCGGGTGGTTTGAGAGATGAGGGCGGTGGCCATACAGCAGCTTCCTTGTGGGGTGCTGTTTCCACAATTTGTTCAAGACTGCACGCAGCATTCTTGTGCAGCTCCCATCCAGCTTATTCTCAAGGCGCTTCATTAGGGTTCAAATGGTGCAACCATGCAGCAGTACAAATATATCCACGGCCTGGAAGAATTGTTGCTTTTTTTTTGCATAGGTACAATTAAATATGAATAAATTTTAAACAGTATTTTATGTAGTTGTTTCCCATGAGGTCATTACTCCCAGGACCACACTAACCGGAAATGGTAGTTAAGATTCCATCTATGTAGTAACCAAATTAAAACAATATACTATTCCTTTGAAATTTTTGAGATTAGGCTTGATAATTTGTATTATTTGTATTATTCGGACTATTGTCCTCATCTTTATTGTAACACGGTTCGACCAATGTGTCCCCGGCCTTCTTCGGGTATTACGACAAGAAGGTTACAGAGTTAGAAAAGAAGGTTCCCGATTTCGAAAAGAAGGTTCCCGAGGCCGACAAGAAATACCTGAAGAAGCCGGAGGACACATCGGCGGAAACGTTGTACTGATAACAATAAAGATGGGGAAAATAGTGTGAATAATCCAAAGAATATAAAACAATATATTCAAAATGATTTGATAAAACTCCAAATTTGCCCGTAAAAATTATCTTTTCAATTCTCTCTTTTGTTGACAGCGTTTTGTTTTCTCGACTAAAACACAATAAGTTGCACGAATCTACAACGAATTACAATAAATTTAGAATATGGAAAGCAGACGATAACTCGGTCGTAAATGGCCGATTAAGCTATGCCCTGAATTTTCAATGGCCGCATAAAAATCACCTTATTGAATTGGAATTCTATTGTTAAAGAGGCTATAATGATGCCTAATTATTCCCTGGGGTGGAATTGTTGACAAGAAATTATTCTAGTCAGAAAGAATTTCACGCAAATCTTAGTTTCGAGAAACTATTCTAGCGTTCACTAATAGTCAAAGAGGAAAAAAATGTTCCTTTTGTTCTTTCGTTAATATCTTTTTTATGTATTTGTTTTCTATTTAATCAAGTTATTCGCTTCTTTCTATTTTTTATCTAATCAATCTCTTGAGGCGCCTTCCAGGTCACTGGAACATACATACGTATCTCGGACTGCGCTTAGAGCATCATATTTCAAAAGGGACATAAAAGTTAGTCACACAATTATTATCTTTATCTATACTAGCAAAAGTATGCACCCTCCGTTGGGCGCAATTATTTAAGTTTTAATGTAATAAAATATTATATTAAATTAGAAAGACTAAAGAAAACTAAATAAGAATAAATATAAAAGATATTACTTTTATTTTAATGCTAATTTAATTGATTTCTATCTGAAATTATATACAGGATTGCTTTAAGAATGTTGCGAATAACATGATAGTATTAGAAATCAGTAATAGCAAATAATTATTTATCAAACCCAGTTTTGTTAAAATCATTCTTCAAATTATTCCCACCATATACTATGTAAATGTTTATTTCATAGAGATATATAACACATATTTCAGGATTTTAAATGCATTAATAATATGGGCCGTTCTGCCGATGGGGATCTGGTGGCTTCGGTCACTGGACTATTTATGAAATTAATGGCGTGATCACAGGAGGTCATCTCCCCTGGCAATATCTGACCCATTGATCTAAAGGGGAGGGCTGGGTTCATTGCCTAGTGCCTGAGGCGCCTCCTTGAGCTGGAATAATACTTGATACCATCATCACCATCAAGTCGCGATGATAACATGGATATAACCTACTTGATACCATATAACTGTAAATTAGGAAGCGCGTGGTGTAATGGTTAAAGTCATGGGAAATGGACTCGTCACCCCGAGTTCAAATCCTGGATGTGGTAATTGCATTTCACTTAGCGCTAATACCTTTGGGAAAGGTATGAATCCTACTCTCCCTCCAGCTATGGATAAATAGTAGGGCAGACTAGGCTCTTTAACCTTGGTTAGGCAGCCGATCTAGGAGAAGGAAAACTCTGAATTCAAACCTGTTGAACTCCGCTTAAGAAATTGACCTTGTGTCACATCCTGCTCGTGCGGAGGGGTTGATAAATATATATATAACTGTAAATTATTTATATTAAGAATAGTTACTAGAAACAGTAATTGTTTGATTATTATTAGTTACTTAAAACCATATGTGTCCTGTGTATGATGTTAAACTGCATCTAATAATGAGGTTCCAATTCAGGAGCTCTGTTAAGCGTGTTCAGGTGCATTCTGCCTCGGAGTGGAAGTACCTGTTAGGGTCCCATCTATGGGGAAATACATTTTTTTATAATGAGTTTAAAATGTGTTAACCATAACTGTATGCAAATAAATGG
The DNA here is from genome assembly GCA_023376005.1 of Doryteuthis pealeii. Taxonomy (NCBI): domain Eukaryota; kingdom Metazoa; phylum Mollusca; class Cephalopoda; order Myopsida; family Loliginidae; genus Doryteuthis; species Doryteuthis pealeii. Next base: position 10,429,739 of record CM042147.1, read on the forward strand.
CTATCAATGAATAGAAATAATTACTTGAAATCATATAATTATTAGTATTAGATAGGAATACCATACAACTGAGTGCAAATTTATTGTTTGAGATCGAATTACTTGATATTATGCAACTGTGACATAAAATAACCCAAGATGGGTTGACTTGTCGTTAAAATCAATCAATCAAACTACACAATGTAAATATAGATGTAGAATGTACGAGATTGCAAGGATAAAATAAGTCTAAACGGATTGACATGCCATTAAAAATCAATCTATCGATTCTATAGGAAATACCATACAACTGAGTGCAAATTTATTGTTTGAGATAGAATTACTTGATATTATGGCAACTGTGACATAAAATAACCCAAGATGAGTTGACATGTCGTTAAAATCAATCAATCAAACTACACAAACAATGTAAATATAGATTATAGAATATACCAGATTGCAGGGATAAAATAAGCCTAAACGGATTGACATGCCATTAAAATCAATCTATCGATGTTGTATCATACACCTTGTGGACTTCTAATTTGTTTTCAGTTTAGCTTAATACATTTCAGTGTATTTTTATGACGAGTTAAATTAAGTTTGTTTTTCTGGAGGGAAAGTCAATAAAGATCTAAGTATGTTTTAATTCTCTGATGTTATTTTTGATTCAACAAAGAGTGAACAATGTTATTTGAGGGAATAGAGAAATCTTGCTAGTTTTAGCCAAATTAAAAGCAATTTTTTTATTTTTTTTTATTTTTTATTTTAGGATCGGACCGGCGAAACATTTAATTAAAGAGAAAAGAGTAAACAAAGAAAGTAATATAATTAAATAACACACACACACACACACACACACACACACACACACACATATATATATATATATATATATATATATATATATATGGAGAAAAGTAGACAAACACGGGATGTTATGGAAACTGGATGTTTATTGTCGACGATTCAACGTTTCGGCCATTTAGACCATCATCAGGACCACAGCCCAGTTCTAGCTTCAATGAAGGACATTTTCAGAAAATTTGTCTCTTTCTCCACATATTGTCGGATTAAATCCTCACATTTCTCCCATATATATATATATATATATATATATATATATAATATAATTGGTGAAGAAAATCATCCATTTTGTGGTTATAGATCTATTTCTATCCCCAGAGGTATCTTTTTATACCTATGAGTTTCATCAGCCGCTAACTTTATTGAAAATGGTAAACAGAAATTCATGGGGCTTTATTTATACATTTTATATACATCTCTCTCTCTCTCTCTCTCTCTCTCTCTCTCTCTCTCTCTCTCTCTCTCTCTCTCTCTCTCTCTCTCTCTCTCTGAATCCTATTTCTTTCTTTTTTCTCTCTTCGTATCTTATTGAACTCTCTCTCTCTCTTCTCTCTCTCTCTCTCTCTCTCTCCTCTCTCTCTCTCTCTCACACACACACACACACACACACACACATATACACACATACTCTCTCTCTCTCTCTCTCTCTCTTCTCTCTCTCTCTCTCTCTTCTTTCAATTTTCTTTCTTTTTTCTCTCTTCGTATCTTTTGAACTCTTCTCTCTCTCTCTCTCTCTCTCTCTCTCTCTCTCTCTCTCTCTCTCTCTCTTCCTCTCTCTCTCTCTCTCACGCACACCACAGAGACACAACACAGACAAATCTCTATGTATCAATGCTGAGTCTTTGGTCGTTCCAAAATGAAACCCATGAATCGTTTCATAAATAGTGAATCTAAATTTATTTAAGTCCGATTTTATTTGATGAGAGGAAAATTCAGAAATCGATTTTCCTGTCTGCTGATTTGTTAGCCTCTTCACACAACAAAAAGCCAACAGCAAAATAGTTTTTTGAAATCAAAATCAATCGGAATATTTTGGTCTTTCGTCATTTCAATCTCACTGGCACATTTATTTGTTTATTTCTCTATTGGCCACCATTGTCTTCTTATCCTTATTCTCTCTCTTCTTTTTCTTCTTCTTCTTCTTCTTCTTCTTCTTCTTCTTCTTCTTATTATTATTATTATTATTATTATTATTATTATTATTATCATCATGCAGATTTTCTTTCACATTTTACTTTTCATCTTTTTTCTTCATTTGTTATTCTTCTCTTTTTATTTTCATATTTCCTTCTGTTTTTTTTTTTGTGCATTATACTAATTTTCTTCCCTTCCTATCACATATTTCTTTTTCATTTTTTATTCCCAACCTCACAGTTTTCATTTCTTCTTCTTCTTCTTCTTCTTCTTCTTCTTCTGATTATTATTATTATTATTATTATTATTATTATTATTATTATTATTATTATTATTATATAGAGTTTTTCACGCCAGCGTTAGCTGATGGTATTTCACTGGATTGTGGTCGATTTTCTTTCTTTCTTTCTTTCTTTCTTTCTTCCTTTCTTTTTCTTTCTTCTTCTTATCCATTTTCTCTTCTTTCTCTTCTTCTTCTTCTTCTTCTTCTTATTATTATTATTATTATTATTATTATTATTATTAATCTTCTTAGTTCTCTAAATCTGCTGTTTTTCTCTTATTTGCTTCAAATAACTTTGAAAGCTAGACTTCTTTTTTTATTATTTCTACTCATATCCGGAAGGTCGGTTTGTGAAATTCTCTGTCTCAACAAGAAAATAGCAGCTTTCTTAAGTCGAATTAGTTAAAATAGAAATGAGCTTACAAGGCAATGCACTCAAAATGAACCAGTCAAGGGTAACAAGGGAGTAATGGGCACTTCACGTTCCCCAGATCTCTAGAAGTGGGCCCTCAACATCAAATGCCTTTTAGTATCATACCCAGGACACCCAATTTTGAATGTGGGAGATCAGAGTTCAAGTAGAGACCAATGCCTTTTATTGCTTACTATGCAGCAGATATTCGGCTTGAGCAAGAAGTATTTTTCTAGAAATGCTAGATCATCTCTGTAATAGTTTCCACAGGAGATTGTTTGTTTTTTGTCTTTTTTTAGTGTGAAACTATTTTATTTCTTTAGATTTATTGATGTTCATAGTACATAATCTAGACAGATTGTGAATAGAAATGGGTGACAATGTATCTCCTTGCAAAACTCTAGTGACAATGTCAAAGTTGTCAATGCTGACATCAGGTGAGTAGAACATGAAATATGTGTCCTTGTAAATATATTATATATATATATATATATATATATATATATATATATATATATATATATAATATATTACTTTGGTGGAGTACGCAAGTAATTTGGTATTAAGATGAGTCTAAGCTAGTCTTTCTTCCAGCACGGTGTTGAAAAGTTCAGGTTCGGTTTGAGAGCTCAATGCTTAATTTTATAAACAGAGCAAAGTAATTAAGTCACCGTACTTTAATGTACTCAAAATAAATCCGACTCCATAAGGAATTATAGATGATGACATCTGATAAGAAAGATGAGAAGACAAATAAGCAATAGGGGAAATCTAAACATAAAACGGCCAGTCCAGTTGGCATCACCCAGGTAAAAAGGAATGCTGCAAACCCCCCAGAAAAAAAAGAGCCGCCACAAGATCAAAGCACTGCTATCCAGGAAAAGATAAGATGAAGTGAAACCCGATACTATCACTGGGATCAAGAGTGAATGTATAAAGAAAAGCTGAATTTATTTGTATACCATTTTTAATAAAGAACGGGATCTGACGAAACTCAGAGGGTTTCAGATACCCTTGCAGACGTCTTTAAAGTGTAGGCGTGGTCTCTCCTAACTAGTCGGGTGCGCTTCCTACTTAATTTTAGCCATACAGTAGGTCTTTGGGGATGCGGGCCTGTATCCATTCTCTGGCGTGAGTGACCAAGCCAACGCAGGCATCTCTCGCAGATAATGGCAGGCTTGCTGTCAAGTGCCTATATATATATATATACATATATATAATTTATATATATATAATACTATATAATTTGGGAGAATAAGTGCTTAATTGGAGTAAGTACTTAATTTTGAAAATTAATTAATTAATAATAATTAGCGGGAATACTATTAAATGTATGGCTAAACAAATCGAGAAAAATCAATCTCTGGTATGTACATTTCGGCATATAGGCTCATCAGCAGAGCTATGATCGGAAACCGCCCTGTGCTGATTTGAACCGGAACGCCAAGCTGACAGGGCCGATTCCATAACCCCTACACTAAACGGACTTCTAAGAATTTACGATTGTTAAGAAGTAGGTTTAATATTCCTCTTCTAGTGACTTTTTTAATGACGATATGATAATTGTAAACACGGTTTGTTTGGAATGGCTTTTGCCGATAATTTTGGGAAATATATATATATATATATATATATTATTATATATATATATATATAAATAAATTTACGTTGTAGTTGGTTTGGCTATTGCTTAGGGTAGACGGGCGGCCGGAGAGGCCCCCTCCAAGCAATCGGTTGGCCTGTCAAGCCCTAGCACCTATAATGATTGTCCCAACCCTGTTGTCCTCACTCGCAAACTCCAACCCTTTTTATCATATATTTGCTATAAGGCGGTGGATTGTGGGGTCTACATGTCCTGGGAATGGCGTTAAACTCTATCTGATGGTGAGGTCCAGTTCTGGAGGTTTGTGGAATGTGGGGCACCACTTCATCACCATTGCTCCCAGGTCTGACCCAGAGTGGTAGTACCTGTTCGGGTCCCATCTACGGGTTAAATAGAAAATTTGTTTACAAAAAAAATTGAGTTTAAAAAATGTTCTTCCAAAGTATCGCTACGAATCTTTCAAAACTTTTCCGGCATTAAATGACCCAAAGTGGTTGATATGCCGTAAAACAAAACTTATTAGTGGTAGCAGTTTCTTTTGGGAGACCATATGCTGGAAGCATTTGCTCCATCTTTCTTCTGTGTATAGAATCAAATACCTTGGAAAAATATACAGACAAGAATGTATTCTAAGTCTGTATAAAAAAAAGCTTCGTCGGCAGGCCTGGTATTTTGCTTGTGACTTTTACAAATGTCTAATCTAAAGTGAAAAGTTTTTTGGTGACAGAGGAAAAGAAAAATAGAGATCAATAATTGGTGTATCGGAGTGCTAACTTTTTGCCACCCACTGACTATACCGTTACACCCTAACTCTACTGTTTAGATTTACACATTCTCTGTGCTTAATTAATTAAGATTTCTAGCCGGAGGAGGAGAATACTCTTTTTTAATTAAATATGACATTTGGGAAATTTTGGCATAAAATTGTTTTAAAAACAATCAGTCAAAATGTTATTGAAATGCTGACTAAATATGAAATTGAATGGGGAAGGGATTGTCGGTGGTCAGGAAATAATGCTAGCCTTGCTAAATAGGGCCGGTTTAGCTCAGTCGGTAGAGCGTTCGGCTAGGAACCACATGGCTCCTGGTTCGATACTGGCCCTCGATAACTGTGATTTGTGCGGTAAAGTGAGGAACTGATAGCAGGTTTGGCTGCTCCACCTCAGACACTAAAATAATCTCCTTTGGACTAGCGCTAGTGAAAAGGGGATAGACCCCCTCGCTGCATGGATGATACTGACATTAGGCCGCCCGATGACTTTATATATATATATATATATATATATATAAGAAAAGTAGCCAAAAAGATAAGAAGCCCAGACTAGACTGCTATCCATACGGGCTGGTATATATAAGATGTAGCTGCTTCGCCAATTCATTTCTCCTGAAGAAGGTACATATTGAGAACCGAAACTATGCTAGAAGAGAAAAAAACCTTTTTCTACAACTATGTAATACTATATGTAAAAGCATTGCTCATGAGCTTACCATAGAAATACATTGGAAATGGAGAAGAAAGGGATTGTAGTAGTCAGGAATTAAGACAAGCCTTACAGCGAATATATATTCAATGATATATGTAAATACATTACTTATTGTTTTATTATAGAAATGCATTGCAAATGAAAAAAGGATTGTCGTTGGTCAGAAATTAAACCAAGCCTTGCTGAAAAAATATATTTAATAATATATGTGGAGAAAAGTAGACAAACACGGTATGTAGTACTGGATAGATGTTTATTTTAGGTAGATATGTCGACGTTATAACGTTTCGGTCTGTTAGACCTTCTTCGGGACAGTGGACTGAGTTCTTGTGTTGAAGGATACCGTTCTCATACTGACGAGTCAGGAGTTCGCGAATGAGAAAGGGTGGTCATTGCTGATGCCTCTGGGAATGTTTAGGATGGTAGTGGGAGTTGTTTTTTAGGTGTAGCTAGTCAGGTCCTGTAGTGGAATTGGAGTGATTTGATGTCGTCAGTATATTATATACGCTGGGTTTGGTGGAGATAGGGGTGGGTCCTCTAAGAGTAGGGAATGGTGGTAGGTTTTATTATAAGTTTATATTTATTTATTATTTACTTGTTTTTGCTAACTATCGTGCTGTTGTTTTTTGGTCTATATCTGTTGATGACAACTTTGCCTAGGTGTGAGGAGATATTAAAGAAGCCGGATCTGCAAATAATATTTGGTGTATTACTTATGGCATTGGCCTCAAAAATTTGTGTTAATCTTTTGTTGTGGATGTATGCAATCATGGATGCGTTGTTGAAATTGAAGATGTGTTGTGTTTTAGACATGTGTTGGAATAAACAGTTGTTGTTGTCACCCAATTTAATGTTGCGAAACCCATAGCTCATTAGATTACAATAGAAATACATTGGAAAAGGAGAAGTAAGGGATTGTCATTGGTCAGGAATTAAGACAAACCTTACTGAGAATATATTTGTATCTATTGTATAATATACTATATGTAAATGCATTGTTCATTGAAAATGTTAGGTAATCAGTCTAGGGAAAGGAAATCTCTGAATTCAAACCTTTGGTTGGTATATATATTATATATATATATATATAATATATATATTATATATATATATATATATATATATATATATATAATTGAAAATGGAGGAGAAAGGGGTTGTCGGCGGTTAGGAATTAATACAAGAGTAATATATGTAGTGCAATATGTAAATGCATTGCTGGTTATTCTACTATAGAAATACATTGCAAATGAAGAAGAAGGGGATTGTCGGTGGTCAGAAATTTCTGCAATCCTTACTGATCGAATAGAAAGACTATGTGTTGCATAGTGGCCTCGAATTCACGCCGCTAAATTCGTGTATGTTAGTAGCGGATATCGTCACTAACCCACTAGCCAGGTATGCTAGTAGTCAGCTACTTCAATAACAACAGATACGCGTATACAAAGATGACTCTTCTTTATTTTCTTCGGTGTGTGGTAGGTGAGTGGCGGGCACGGAAAATGACACTACGACTACTTATGTGGTGGAAGGTGGTGGTCGAGCATCACTGCCCGCTCGACCGTATCGCCGGTCAGACCCTTCTCTGCTCGCCGTCTCCTCGGGTCTCTCGGGGTCTCTCTCGTGGGTCTCTTAAGTATCGACGACCACCCACACATTCCTTTGTTCCTTGACCGGAAGTCCCTTCCTTTTGTTCAAGTTAGTCTTTGTCCAGATGAGTCCTTTGTCACACCTCTTTTGTTATACTAAGATTTCTGTCTCGCCTATCTATTGTCTTCTCAGTTCAATTTTCCTTTGTCCCCTCGACTTCCCGCGCAAAACAAACAGTCAATCTGCAACATATGTGTATACGTTTAAATATTTTGCTGCAACAATGTACTTGAAGCGGCTACCCGGCGGATAAAAAAAAGCTATTCTCGCAGATCCATTGATCGTTTTGGTCTTCCATAATTGATTTGTTTATGTTTTAATCACGAACACTACCAATGATTTTCCCCTCTCTTACAATTCAAATTTCAAATTTTGAATATCTTCACGAATATGAATAAAATCTTCATTGGTTTTTGCAAAAAGCAAGCTCTAGTGATAGTGAATGTGTAATATATATATATTGTCGTTGATTGTTTTATTTTAGTAGTTTTCTCCGGAAATACATACATAAATATATACACACCAACTGTCCTTTATATATGTATAGATTACTGTCAGAATAGTGCCGTTATATATATTTACCAACCACTCCGCACGAGCAGGATGTGACACAAGGTCAAATTCTTAAACGGAGTTCAACAGGTTTGAATTCAGTTTTCCTTCTCCTAGACCGGTTGCCTAACCAAGGTTAAAGAGCCCAGTCCGCCCTACTATTTACCCACAGCTGAAGGGAGAATGAGATTCACACCTTTCCCAAGAGTATTAGCGCTAAGTGAAATGCAATTACCACGTCCAGGATTTGAACTCGGGGTGACGAGTCCATTTCCCATGACTTTAAGCATTACACCACGCGCTTCCCTTTATATATTAATTGCCGTTATATGAATTTTTTTAAGGAAACATATTTTTGTTATATTCATCCATTTTCTCATTAATATTATAAATCCTTTGACTCGCATAATATTTCTAAATACTCATCTCAGTTTTTTTATTAAACAAAGTTTGCATTGATGTCTACAAACTATAAACTATCTACAAAAACTGTTTGATGGTAAGTAGCAATCCGAATAAAACATCTCTCGTAAAAATGCTGTCAAAATATATGGGATATATCTTTTTATTCGACTTTTTGAAATATATCTTAGGCAATGTAGACAATTTTCGCAGATATATAATAGATCATGAACGAAAACGAACGAAAGAAAGAAAGAAAGAAAGAATAAGTTGGAAAAAAGGTAAAACATTATTTAAATAAAAGAAAGAAAGAAAGACACTAAAAAAGAAGAAAAAAGAAAGAAAGAAAGAGAAGAAAGAAAGAAAGAAAGAAAGAATACGTTGGAAGAAAAGAGAAACGTGAAACATTATTTAAGTAAAAAAAGAAAGAAAGAAAATTAGGAGAAAGAATAAAGCATACGTTGGAAGAAAATAGAAATGTTAAAAGAAAAAAAGACAGAAAGAAAAGAAAGAAAGAAAGAAAGAAAGAAAGAAAAGAAAGAATACGTTGGAAGAAAAGAGAAACGTGAAACATTATTTAAGTAAAAAAAGAAAGAAAGAAAAATTAGGAGAAAGAATAAAGCATACGTTGGAAGAAAATAGAAATGTTAAAAGAAAAAAAAGACAGAAAGAAAGAAGAAAGAAGAAAAGAAAGAAAGAAGAAAGAAAGAATAAGTTGGAAAAAAGGTAAAACATTATTTAAATAAAAGAAAAGAAAGAGACTCTAAAAAAGAAGAAAAAGAAAGAAGAAAGAAAGAATATGTTGGAAGAAAAGAGAAACGTGAAACATTATTTAAGTAAAAAAAGAAAGAAAGAAAAATTAGGAGAAAGAATAAAGCATACGTTGGAAGAAAATAGAAATGTTAAAAGAAAAAAAGAAAGAAAGAAAGAAAGAAAGAAAGAGCTGGAAGAAAAGAGAAATACGAAATATTATTCAACTAAAAGAAACAAACAAACAAAAAAACTGAATGTTTGGTGGTAAATAGCAATCCGAATAAAACATCTCTCGTAAAACACGCGCCTTTTACCGCCAAAATATATGGGATATATTTTTTATTCCCTTTTTTGGAATATGTCTTTAGGAATGTAGACAATTTCCGCCGATATATAATAGATCATGAAGGAAAATGAACGAATATTGTGTCAGCCTTGCTAACTTTTCTCCATCCATCTTCGAGATGAACCTAGTCGTGAAGATAATGGAAATGTGTTGGGTAACTAAAAGATTTGTGGTGGGGACAAGTTGATCTATAGGGTGGGATACAGACACACATCGAGGAAAGAAAGAAAGAAAGAAAGAAAGAAAGAAAGAAAGAAAGAAAGAAAGAACGAATAAATCAGGAAAAAAAGAGAAATACGAAACATTAAGTAAAAGTAAGAAAGAAAGAAAAAAAAGAAAAAAGAAAGAAAGAATGAGTTGGAAGAAAAGAGAAAGTAAGAATTAGAAAAAGAAAGAAAAAAGAAAGAAAGAATATGTTAGAAGAAAAGAAAAAGTAAAAAATTAAAGAAAGAAAGAAAGTATAATTGGAAAAAAAGAAACTAAAATTGAAAGAAAGAAGAAAGAAAGAAAAAAGAAAGAGTTAGAATAAAAGAGAAACCCGAAACATTATTTAAGTAAAAGAAAGAAAAGAAATAAATAAAGAATAAGAAGAAATAAAGTATACCTTAGAAGAAAAGAGAAGCTAAAATTGAAAGAAGTAAACAAACAAACAAACAAACAAAGAAGTAGACAGACACGTGACCAAAGTTAAAAGACTTATCTGTTATTTGTAACAATTGATATAGTATTTCTTTCTTTGAGGCATTGAATATTTTAAAGCCAAGAACCTCTCTCTCTTGTGGGATGCCACTGCAGGCGATATTGTTGTTGTTGTTGTTGTTGTTGTTGTTGTCTCCTAACTGCTTTGAGTCGGGTACGGGGTTGGTGATGATGTCGGCAATCTACAAGTTTTCCTCTTCTTAATAATAGACCATGAACACGTTGGATTCCACCACCACCACCACCCCAATGTATTATCTGTCATGCAAACTATTCTTACTACTGAACAATACGAAAATCTATTGTTATAACACGAGACATTATTAGAGTAACAGAAAGAAAGAAAGAAAGAAAGAAAGAAAGAAAAAACTAAAAAAGAAAAAGGAAGGAATAAATTGGCACAAAACAGGATTATTTCCTATAACTCTAACCTAAAAAGGGAAACCACTCTGATTGACTGATAAATTATTTATTTATTTATTGATCTACTAGGCCGCCCTGTCATCTGGGGCGTTAGAATGCACCGACTGCACCTCTGCACCTCTGTTGCTCACCCGTCAAACCCTAGCACCAATATCCACTTTGATCTTTCCCATCAATCCTATTGCCCTTATGGCAAGCCCCAACCCTTTTTATCATATGGGTGCTAAAACGCGGTGGCTGCGGGTCTACATGTCCTGGGAATGACGTTAAACTCTATCTGATGGTGAGGTTCCAGTTTTGGAGGTTTGGGGAATGTGGAGCACCCTTCATCCCCATTGCTCCCTGGTCCACTCTGACCTGGAGTGGTAGTAACTGTTAGGGTCCCATCTATGTAAATTTATAAAAAATTGTATTATCCATTAAGAATTGATTTATTTCAAAACTTTATCGGCATTAAATGACCCACTGAGGTTGATATGCCGTAAAAAAAAAAAAAAACAAATGATCTACTGGGAAAAAGAAGGGTTAATTTAATGGGAAAATAATGGGTAGATAAATTAACAGATAAAATTCATTCAGAGTGGTTCCCTTTTTTTAGGTTGGAGTTATAGGAAATAACCCAAAACAGAAATGTAAATATAAACATATAATGTATGCTATTCCCTAACCTCTAGACATAAAATAACCCCAGACGAGTTGAAATGCCGTTCAAATCAATCAATTTTTCAACATATAAGGGTAGTTTATTTGCTTTCTGAAAAAGCAGATCAAAGTATTGTATTATTTCTGATAATCTGTCTTTTTGGGTAGCATTAGACTAAAAGTAATAGGGTTATTAGGCACACCCTAATGTCTACGGTGAAATCAGCTGGAATTGGTCAAATGCTTTCTATAACCTATACGTATGTGATATCTCATGTGTGATAGGATGGATAAATAGATGTTTTCAATGGCTGTAATATCTTTTTTTTTGAAGTTGTGTTCAATCTGTGTTCTAAAAGAGTTTTATAACACTGAAGGTATTTTAGCCCTGTCGGTGGGGCTTAGAATACGCTGTCTGTATCCTCCTGCAATTCTTGTCTGAAGACTTCCGCTAGAAAGGTCTATGGATCCCGGAAGAGTATATTGAGAAGTCTCTTGTTTGACCACTAGAAAGTGACAATAAGAGATTAAGTGAGAGACAGCTTTATTTTGGAATGTACAATAAATACAATTCCCGAATCTTTTAGCATAGAATAACCCTAGACTAATCGATATGCCGTTAAAATATATCAATCAGGCCACCCTGTTGGCTGGGACTGAAGAATACTCCAACTGTACCTCCGCGGATGGGTAGAATCCTCCAATGGGGCCACTTGTTGGCTCTGGGTGGCGACCTGTGATGCTTAAGGATGAAACCCTGGTGGCTGAGCAGTCCATGACATGCAGCACTCAAGTTTGGTTCTTACTTAGGCTAGATGGGCAGTCGGAGAGGCCCCTCCGATCAATCATCAAGCCCAAGCACCTATATGATTGTCCC
>CM042147.1:10446844-10465243 GCA_023376005.1 Doryteuthis pealeii
CTAGCAGACGATTATAAACTTACATTTATTAGACAAATTCCAGAAATATTCTTCTTCTTCTTCTTCTTCTTCTTCTTCTTCTTCTTCTTCTTCTTCTTCTTCTGATTTTCTTTCTTTCTCTTCTTTCTTTGGCGATTTTTTTCATTCTTTCATTTTTTTTCTTGTTAAAACGATTTTCTTTCTTTCTTTCTTTCTTTCTTTCTTTCTTGTTCTTCTCTTCTACTACTACTACTACTACTATTACTACTAATTTTCTTTCTTTCTTTGCCGATTTTCTTTTCTTCTTCCTTTTTCTCTTTTTTTTATTCTGCCGGTTTTCTTTCTTTCTTTCTTTTCTTTCAGAACTTTTTTATTTTATTATATACTATTTTTTATATAATATATCTATATGTATATTTTCTATTTCTTTCAGTATTTTGTGGGCCACCCTATATATCTATAATAATACATTATAATATATATCTGTATGAATATTTTTTTTTATTTCTTTCAGTATTTTGCGAGCCACACTGTATCTCAGCTAAATATGCAGGACATTTTTAATATTCTCTGTATAAACTTGGTCCGTCCGAGGATCCAGTCATTGATTTTTATTGCCCAGAATATTTTAAGCATTCCGTTCAGAGATCAGATGAGAATTTGTTTCGCTTGACTAGCAAAAATGCAGACCCCCCTGCCATTTGAAATAAATCCACACAATTAACAATATTGACTTTGCTACCCTGTTTTTCTCTTTGAGAGACGACGCCATATTATCTATGCTTGAGACTATTCAAAACGCTGCCTAATGCTTTGTTTTGATTGGATGAATAATAAATATTTGGCGGGAATTAGTCATCAAAAGTAAGTCACATGTTTGTGTCCTTTTTGTTTTAAACGCAACATTTTTTTTTCTTTGGAAAAAAATTCTTTTTGAGTTTTGTACTTTTATTTCTAATCCAGAAAATTAGGACTTGGCCATTGCTCAAGTACATAAAAAGGCCAAAAAAAAATAGTGGGAACATAGAACGATAATAATAATAATAATAATAATAATAATAATAATAATAATAATAATAATAATAATAATAATGGAAACCAGGGGAAGAATCGAGACCATCCAAATTACAGCATTGTACTGGTAACCTGAGGAGACTTGCTGTCACTCAGCTTCCTGTAAATCACCGGTTAAGATGGGTGGGAAAAACTGAAATGAAGCAAAATAATAATAATAATAATAATAATAATAATAATAATAATTATAATAATAATAATAATAATAATAATAATAATAAGTCCCAGCATCTTCATGGGATGAAGATGAAAGAAAACAAAAAGATAGATAAATATGTTGACTTGCCAAAGAATTGAAAAACATGTGGAATATGAGGGTGAAAATGATACCAATTGTAATTGGTGCACTTGGAACTATCGAAAAAAGCTAAGAAAAAATACTGGAGGAACTGGAAATCAGAGGGAGAATTGAGACCATCCAGACAACAGCATTGTTGAAAGATCATCAGTTTACGCTGGTGTGAAAAACTCACAAGAGTGAAATAACAATAGCACCGAGGATTGCGTAGGTGCAACAATTCAAGGGCTTGAATAATACCCCAAAACCTTCAAAAAGACGAACCAGTAATGTTGCAATGGCAACATAAGGACAAACAGTAAAAAACAAAAATCTAGAAAACAATAATGTGAAGAAAAATAACTGTATTGATATTTCGAGTGACAAACTGGGGAGATTGCATACAAAGTTCATATAGTTTGTGAAATTGTATTGCAAATATAAAGTAAGAAATGCTTGTCGGAAAAGAATTACATAACCTAATATGTAATTCTTTGATCTGTCAGCCCTGTCGGTTAGGGTAGAGGAATACATAAACTGTACCTCTGCATAGAGGTAAACTCTCCCCAGTGGGGCCACCTGTTGGCCGTGAGTGGTTACCTGCGATGCTCAAGGATGGAACCCTGGTGGTTGAGCAGTTCATGACATACAACACTTTGGTCCTTACTGAGACTAGACGGGCGGTCGGAGAGGCCTACTCCGATTAATTGACTTGTTACATCAAGCCCTAACACATATATGATTCTCCCAACCCAGTTGCTTTTAAGGAAAGCCCTGCCCCTTTTATCATATATGTGCTAAAGGCGATGTCCTTGGGTCTTAGTGTTCTGGGTATGACTTTAAACTGCATCTAATGGGGAAGTTCCAATTTTGGAGTTTTGGAGAGTGTGGAGCATCCCTTCATAGCCATTACTCCTAGGTCCACTCAGACCCGGAGTGGTGGTAACTTTTAGCAAACCGTGGGTTAAATAGGAAAAAATGAGTTTAAAGAATGTGCTAAAAAATGTTTTAAAAAAATTGAATACACATCAAAAATGAATAGAGCAACACATCTCCCGCATAAAATAACCCAACGAGGGTTGACATGCCGTAAAGCCCAACAAACCAAACATTGATATGCAGCATATTCCTCAGACCATCCCCTCCTACAAATAATATACAAATACCTACACAAATTCCAATCATATTCCGCAAAGAAGTAGGGTGTCCCATCGTAGTGCAATGTAGCCTCACATATCCATTATTACCGAATAGTGAGTTCGATCCTCGCTGGATCCCCCAAACTTTTGACTTGTGTCACAACCTACTGTGGCGATTCATTGCTATTGAAAAGCGAGTTCGTTCCTCGCTTGATGCACCATACTGGCGACCTTTGTCATATTCAACCCATGGCGAATTGATTGGGTAAATACCTACTCAACACAGAAGGAATAAAAGAAGGTATTCGACAAAAAATACACCCAAGGGTTAACATGCTGTAAAATCCAACCTGTAGTATTATATGTAAATGAGGTAATGCTATGTTGTATAGGATTAGCTGCCTCCCCTCTATACCATAAAATAATTGCTGTGTCTGTCTGATAAATAGCTGTTAGACAGACGAGAGGAGGAATTACTTAGTATAATATATATAATATATATATATATATATATATATATATATTATATTATATATATTATTTATATTATATATATATTATATATATATATTATATATATATTTATATATATATTATATATATAATATATATATATATATATATATATATATTATATATATATATATATATATATATCAGTCCAGTAACATCCAAAATGAGGAAGTTCCAACATGTAGATTATGTGGAAAAGTATGTCTTTCCAGGCCTGGAAAGTCATCTGAGAAAACACAAGGTTTATATATAGTGCCAAATGCTAATGGCACTCAACTATGAAAACATAAGAAAGAAAGAGGAAATTGTCTTACTTGTGCACGAGATGACAGCTAACATATATATGGGCAAATAAACATACTACTACCAAGCTCTTGACTTGCGTCTTATTCCCTTTACATATCACTTACTTCTCTTTGTGTGTGAGTAAATTGGCCGCCTTACTCACGACACAAAATGCTATAAAAGCAAAACTACCTCTGTAATAAGCAGTTGGCTACTACACTTGACTAAGAAAACGTCTATTTCTAGAGACTGTTTCACTTCATAATACTACCAACCAACCAACCAACCAACCAACTATTTCTAGATTGTCATTTGTTTAACACAATGCAGCAATTCCTTATTTGGTGAGTGGTTCTAGCAAGTTGAAGAATTCCTCGAAGAAATCTTCTAAACCGGAATTGTTTAATGTTGGAATGGATAAACTAATTGAAAGGTGTCATGGGGTGCATAGAAAGCCAGAGGAAATTCTTTGAAGAATCATTAAGGGTGCCAGAATTTATATGAATACCAAAATTAGTTCCAAAATCCTGGTAAGTCTTACATTAACAAATGAATATAGGTATAGCCAAAATTTCACGTCTTAAATTTATTGTTAATAAATAAGATGCTAATTGAGATTATATGAATGTTTATTTAATGATTGTTGAGAATATAACGTAGATAACTAAGGGAATGGTGACGCATAATCTCCATTATAGTAAGATCAGCCCTTGATCACTCAGATAAGATAAAGCGAGAAGTCTTCAAAGTGCTACAATTTGGCTGCATCATTTGTATTCTAACGAAAAAGCTAGCTTTTACGTTTTTTAAACCCCCACCCAGTTACGAATTAAAATTCAACAAAGCCCGGGAAAAATGAATGAAACTTTTCTGTATCATGAACAGGGAGCTATATTTTAAAATTCCCATGTAAAAATCATTTGTTTTACAGTTTTTAAAACGGGAGAATTTTATAAATAAAATCTTGTATCTGAAAAATAGTGAATTTTGCTGATTTTTTCACACGGAAAAAAATTTTCCTAATGAAAATAAAATTTCATATGCGAGAAAACTGTCAGTAACCAAGCGCCGTTGACTCCATGTCCACGCTACCCATGCACACACACACACACACACACACACACACACACATATATATATATATATATATATATATTATATATATATATATATATATTGGTGCATGAAGAAGAAAGACATGAAACGTAGCGTTGCGGTTAAGAATATCGATGTAATCAAATATATATACAACAACTAATATATATATAATATATATATATATATATATATATATAAGAGAGAGAGAGAGAGGGAGAAATATGAGGATGAACTGAAAAGTTCATATGATGACGTCATATCTGTTGTTGATTACGTTTTGAGCATTGAGATTCAAGCACTGCTATACTGATGGTAAAGGCGTGTCGACCACGGGAGGGGATTTGTTGAAAAATAATTTTTACATTAAATGAAAGTATCTTGGTCAGCATATGAACTTTTCAGCCGACCTTTCACACACACATACACACACACACACACGCACGCACGCGCACGCGCACACACACATGCACACACACACACACACACACACACATATATATATTATATATATATATATATAATAAAGGTAAGTAAAGTCGTCGGGGTGACCTAATGTCGGTATCAGCCAGATAACAAGGAAGTCTATCCCCTTTTCACTTGCGTTAGATCAAGGACATTATTTTGCGTTTGAGTTGAAGTGCCACATCTACCCACAGATCCTCGTGGTTCCTGGGTGAATACTCTAACGACTAATATCTTTATCTTTTCTATGTTTGTTTTTTTGTCTTTTTCCTGCTCCAACGTTTCGGTCAGTTTTATTTAACCAAAATGTTGTTTTATGTAACTGTATTGGACACAAAATGGCTTTATTCTCCCGTGTATCATTTTTATTTGTTTATGATAAATAAAAAAACGCCGTCTCTTTTTATTTGGCATTTGTTAATGAAAGAATATTTGTCAGGAAGAAACTTGTCCCTGTAGATATAAACTAGATAAACAGGATTTTTTAATTTTATTTTATTTTCTGTTTTTTTTTTAATCAACATATAGGCACTAGTCCAATATGGCGTATGATCATGTGCAAGAAGAATTCAACAGAAGATGACTTGATTGATTGATCATAACGGCATGTCAACCCGTCACCAGTTAGTTTATGTCTAGAAAACAGCAGTCTAGACGGACTTAACGGACTCGATTGGTCATTTAATTAAAGGCAGAGCTGGCTGGCTGGCTGGTGTGCTGGCTGGCCGATGCTGCTCACGCAAGGGTATAAGTAGGGATTGGTGTTCTCTGAACCCCAATAAAAGAAGCTGGGTTTCTCGATTTGCTCTCTGTTTTGGTGGCTGGGACATGAGGAGACAAGCGGTCGTGTAGACGCAAAGATATTAATCTACTATAACGCACTTTTTTCTTTCCTTTTTTTTTTCTTAATCAACAAATAGGCACGAGTCCATTATAGTGTGTGATCATATACAAGAAGAATTGAACAATATTTCAACTGAAGATGAATTGATTAATTACTCTTAAGGGCATGTCAACCCGTCATGGGTTAGTTTATGCCAAGAAGTTAAGTAATCTATCCTGTTAGTTTATATCAGTGGTAGATTTTTTCTAAGATATTCAGAGGAAAATGCTATGGAATAACACAACATTAAGGAAATATTTATGAAATGATCAAATATTGTAGTAGTGTATTATTGTTAGCAAATGATACAAAGATGCGAATATTAAAGATAACTAACAAAAGAGAGACAAGATCACACATTTCAAAATCCGGTGTGCTAGGTGTAACAAGATAGGCTTGATCTAGTCATCGGGCTGAAAACAATCATTAAACAGGACTTACCGAACTCGATTAGCCATCTAAGCGATGGCGTGGCTGATCGGAAGATGCCACTCACACAAGATTGAAGTAGGGATAGGTGTTCTTTGAACCCCATTAAAAGAAGCTGCGTTTCTCATTTGCTTTCTATTTTGGTGGCTAGGACACGAGGGCGATTAAATTATTCAAAGATATGATAATAGGTGATTCCTACTGGAACGTATATTGTGTCTATAATCCGTTTCATCATACTTCCACGAGCTCCGAGTCGTCCCATCGTGATGTAATAGTTTGCAAGCTAGTCTCGCATAAACCATTATTACTGAATAGCGAGTTCATTCCTCACTGAATGCCCCATTCTTGCGACCTTGTATCACATCCTACCTGTGGCGAACGGGTTGGGTAAATAGAGCCATATACTTACGACCTTGTGTCACATCCTTTCCGAGCAGACTTGAGAATGATAAATAGATAGACAGATAGATATAAACTGAGATAGAGATGATAGATATGAAATATCAGATAGGTAGATATGAACAGATATTGAGATAGATAGATATAAAACCGAGATAGAGAGATAGATGTGAAGAGAATGAGATTGATAGATAGATATGAACAGACTTTAGATTATCTGCTCTTCAATTATATGCTTTTATTTTGGTTGAAATAAACTGTAAAAAACACAAATATTAAAATAGATATAGACAAATAGATATGTAGAGACAGCAGTTGTCTGTGACTAGGCTGCGATCGATAATTCTCATTCGACTGGTCATGGTTAGTGGATATCTCATCTCAGTTAATTCTTTCTAGTCAATTCGTCAATGTGATGTTCGTTGTCTCGTGATGTTGCCACGCACTGAGTGAATTGAACTGATGTTTGTGTTCAATGGGTGATTGATTCGTAGGAGAATTCAGTGTGCTAGAGATTGGGTTTAGATAAGTACGAAACGATATTGAGAGAGCAAGGCAAATACAAAACTTATATTGATGTGAACTGAGATGAACACAGACTTAATTGCGTAACTACAAAATCGTAAGATAGATATATGTAGATAGAAATAAAGTTAAGTATATAAACTCATCTATACACATTTTAAAAGACGTAAATAGATAGATACAAATTTAGATTGATATAAACTAATATAGATAGGTAGATATGAATGAAATATGAGAGATAGATAGATAGATAGATAGATAGATAGATAGATATGACTGGACTAACATAGATGGCTAGATAGATAGATATAAACACATTAACACAGATAGATAGATAGATAGATTGGATAGATATTAATCTGCACTATCTATCTATCTACACACACACACACACATATATATATATATATATATATATAATATAATTATATATATATATTAATAATATGTTCATATCAATCTATCTATCTATATATATATACAGAATATAGGGATAGATAGATAGATAGATAGATAGATAGATAGATTAGATGATGGATATGAACAGATTAAGATACATATGAACACAATTAGATATTAACAGAGATAGATAGATTGATATGAACAGATTAACATATATATATATATATATATATATATATATATATATATATATATAGAGAGAGAGAGAGAGAGAGAGAGAGAGAGAGAGAGAGAGATGAACAGATTAACGTAGATAGATAGATAGATAGATTAGTAAATATTAACATAGTATATACATATACAAACGAATAAATAGTAGCCATGATCTTTAGGGGAAAGATAAATAAGTTAGATAATGCCCCCCTCCCCATGCTTTACTGAGGTAAAAGCGTAGATTGCTACAGCAAACATTGTGACGAACGATAATTCTCAGCTGACGTTATATTAAAACTGCGACAAAGGACAATAAAAAGATGATATTATGAATAATAGCAACATTATTATTGGTCATAAATACAGTTAATGTCCCTTGATATGCTTTGTGGCAGGGAAATGTTCAAGATTGAGATGCATATATATTAAACACGGATTAACTACTGAATACGTTGGGCCATTTTCCTTTTTATTGCCTAGTGATGATCAAAACACACACACACACACACACACACACACACACACATATATATATATATATACATATATATATATATATATATAGGGGTGTCCATAAGTTTTTTGTGCTACGTCATGAATAGACAATTTTTTTATGATATAAACAAATGTATAAAATAAACTCGGTACTTTTCAAAAGATATCATCGGTAATCGATTAAAAATTAAAGTAGTAAAATGGAAAATATATGCATAACTGCATGAAACTCAGGGTCACAAAGGCTTCCATGTAATATATATATATTTGGTACCAATTCGTTGATTTTCGGAGTTTCGCTAAGATAACGCCATTTTGCAAAAATTGTCTATCTATTTCTACGTGGACAAGTTTCTTCCAGTGAATTTTTTCCATTAACAAATGGTAAAAAGAACGAAACACTTTTATCATAAATAAATAAAAAATGATACTCATGGGAATAAAGTCATTTTATTACATAAAACATTTTTTAAAATAAACAGGAGTTCTCCCTTTATTGTCATTACATTACATTGGCTGAGGCTGCAGAATACGCCGACTGCACTCCATCCCACAATATGGGTCACCTGCTGCTCACGCGTGGCGACTCGTGATGCTTAAGGACGGAATCTTCGTGTCTGAGTGTCCTGGGTATGACGTTAAACTGTATCTCCACTTCTGGAGCTCGGGGAGTGTGGAGTATCACTTTATCGACATTAATACCAGGTCCACCCTGACCTAGGGTGGTAGTATCTGTTAGAGTCCCATCTATGGGTTAAATAGAAAAAATGATTTTAAAAATGTGTTTTAAAAAACTGAATACCCATCAAGATTAAAACGTCTTCGGCATGAAATAACCCAACAAGAGCTGACATGCCCGCAAAACCAACAACCTGGTGGCTGATCAGTCCATATAATGCAATAGTCCACTTAGGCTAGACGAGTAGTCGGAGGGGGGGGGCTTCGATCAATTGATAGGTTACGTCAAGCCTATGACCAATATGAACTATTACTCTTATGGAAAACGCTCAACCAGTGTTGAGGGTCTCGGTATCCGGTATGACGGTGAATTGCATCTAGTGGTAGGGTTACAGCTCTGGAGTTCTGGTAGGGTGGAGTACCCTTTATGGTCATTACTACCAGTTACACTCTTACCCGGAGTGTTAGTATCGTTTAGGTCCTATCTATTGGTTAAAAAATGAGATAAAATGTGATTAAAAAAACTGAATACCCAACCATAATGAATAAAGCATAAAATGTGAACATCTTAAAAGTGGAAAATTTCTAAAAAGAAAATTAGGGAACCCTTATAATTAGATATTTAATCTAAGTTGATATTTATTCTTTTTTTTACCAATGTTTGGACTTAAGATCAGGATTGTTGTTGAAAAAAAATTTTTTTTTTTCATCAGGAAAGAGAAATTAGAAATTACGAACCGTGCGGGCGGTTCGAAAGTTTCTAGTTCCACCACACGAAAGGTTTAAGCTGGAAGTATCAAACAGTAGTAGTTTGTGGAAAGTCTTTTGTGTGCACAGGATTGGTTGGTTTTTAGAGATGTACAAGGACTCAAGTATTTGGAGTTGTAGATCGTTATTAGATACACCTAGGATGGAAAACATGGCTGGTGGTAAGCACGAGCGCATGTTGGGTTACTTATTAAATGCCATGCGATGGCGGAGGCGGAAGTGTTTATCGGCCGTGTGGGACAGTCCAAATTGTTGAAACGGACATTGGAGGGTATATATATATATATATATATATATATATATATATTATATATATATATATATATATGATAGATAGATAAATAGATAGATACCATTCTGTACTATGCTTAATAGATAGATAGATAGATAGATAGATAATATTAAAACTCCATATGGTGGAAACGGTAAGAAGTTAGACTGAATAAACGATCTCTAGTAAACCGGAAATAATGGGTGTTTAACTTGCATAAAACTTTCTCCAGCTTCTAAACTCTAAATCCCTCCCCAATGAATATCAACTTTTCGAAAACCTACGACTCTAATGTCACACTCGCACCGACCTTCCAATCAATAAAAACAAGAATTGCACTGATAACAGATCGAATTTTCCCCGCCTTTTTTTTCGCTTCACATCATTAGGATTTTTTGCCGGACTAATTGCCCAAGACCCGACTGGTTCATTTAACCCCTTTTCCCCCCAATTAACCTTCTCCCTTGTTATGCGTTTGTCGAACATTTCTTTTTTTGTTTGTTCTTATAGCAATAAATATCAGTACCTCATCAACACTTCATTCAGTAACGATTTCGACAAAAGCGATCAACAGGAGAAGGTTAATTGGGGGAAAAGGGGTTAAATGAACCAGTCGGGTCTTGGGCATTAGTCCGGCAAAAATCCTAATGATGTGAAAGCGAAAAAAAAGGCGGGGAAAATTCGATCTGTTATCAGTGCGAGATAATTCAGTTGTTTTATTTGATTGGAAGGTCGGTGCGAGTGTGACATTAGAGTCGTAGGTTTTTCGAGTTGAAAATTATTCATTGGGAGGGGATTTAGAGTTTAGAAGCTGGAGAAAAGTTTTATGCAAGTTAAACACCCATTATTTCCGGTTTTACTAGAGATCGTTTATTCAGTCTAACTTCTTACCGTTTTCACCCATATGGAGTTGTTAATATCTATCTATCTATCTATCTATCTATCTATTAAGCATAGTACAGAATGGTATCTATCTATTTATCTATCTATCATATATATATATATATATATATATATATATATATATATATATATATATATATACCCTCCAATGTCCGTTTCAACAATTTGGACTGTCCCCACCACGGCCGATAACAATTCCGCCTCCGCCATCGCATGGCATTTAATAAGTAACCCAACATGCGCTCGTGCTTACCACCAGCCATGTTTTCCATCCTAGGTGTATCTAATAACGATCTACAACTCCAAATACTTGAGTCCTTGTACATCTCTAAAAACCAACCAACCCTGTGCACACAAAAGACTTTCCACAAACTACTACTGTTTGATACTTCCAGCTTAAACTTTTCGTGTGGTGGAACTAGAAACTTTCGAACCGCCCGCACGGTTCGTAATTTCTAATTTCTCTTTCCTGATAAAAAAAAAATTTTTTTTTCAACAACAATCCTGATCTTAAGTCCAAACATTGGTCAAAAAAAAAAATATCAACTTAGATTAAATATCTAATTATAAGTGTTCCCTAATTTTCTTTTTAGAAATTTTCCACTTTTAAGATGTTCACATTTTATGCTTTATTCATTATGGTTGGGTATTCAGTTTTTTTAATCACATTTTATCTCATTTTTTAACCAATAGATAGGACCCTAAACGATACTAACACTCCGGGTAAGAGTGTAACTGGTAGTAATGACCATAAAGGGGTACTCCACCCTACCCAGAACTCCAGAGCTGTAACCCTACCACTAGATGCAATTCACCGTCATACCCGGATACCGAGACCCTCAACCACTGGTTGAGCGTTTTCCATAAGAGTAATAGTCATATTGGTCATAGGCTTGACGTAACCTATCAATTGATCGAAGCCCCCCCCCCTCCGACTACTCGTCTAGCCTAAGTGGACTATTGCATATTATGGACTGATCAGCCACCAGGTTGTTGGGTTTTGCGGGCATGTCAGCTCTTGTTGGGTTATTTCATGCCGAAGACGTTTTAATTCTTGATGGGTATTCAGTTTTTTAAAACACATTTTTAAAATCATTTTTTCTATTTAACCCATAGATGGGACTCTAACAGGTACTACCACCCCAGGTCAGGGTGGACCTGGTATTAATGTTGATAAAGTGATACTCCAGAAGTGGAGATACAGTTTAACGTCATACCCAGGACACGCAGACACGAAGATTCCGTCCTTAAGCATCACGAGTCGCCATGCGTGAGCAGCAGGTGACCCATATTGTGGGATGGAATGCAGTCGGCGTATTCTGCAGCCTCAGCCAACAGGGCTGTAATGACAATAAAGGAGAACTCCTGTTTATTTTAACAAAATGTTTTATGTAATAAAATAACTTTATTCCCATGAGTATCATTTTTTATTTATTTATGATAAAAGTGTTTCGTTCTTTTTACCATTTGTTAATGGAAAAAATTCACTGGAAGAAACTTGTCCACGTAGAAATAGATAGACAATTTTTGCAAATGGCGTTATCTTAGCGAAACTCCGAAATCAACGAATTGGTACCAAATATATACATATTCATGGAAGCCTTTTGTGACCCTGGGTTTCATGCAGTTATGCATATATTTTCCATTTTACTATCTTTAATTTTTAATCGATTACCGATGATATCTTTTGAAAAGTACCGAGTTTATTTTATACATATGTTTATATCATAAAAAAATTGTCTATTCATGACGTAGCACAAAAAACTTATGGACACCCCTATATATATATATATATATATTATATATATATATATGTGTGTGTGTGTGTGTGTTTTGATCATCACTAGGCAATAAAAAGGAAAATGGCCCAACGTATTCAGTAGTTAATCCGTGTTTAATATATATGCATCTCAATCTTGAACATTTCCCTGCTACAAAGCATATCAAGGGACATTAACTGTATTTATGACCAATAATAATGTTGCTATTATTCATAATATCATCTTTTTATTGTCCTTTGTCGCGGTTTTAATATAACGTCAGCTGAGAATTATCGCTCGTCACAATGTTTGCTGTAGCAATCTACGCTTTTACCTCAGTAAAGCATGGGGAGGGGGGCATTATCTAACTTATTTATCTTTCCCCTAAAGATCATGGCTCCTATTTATTCGTTTGTATATGTATATACCTATGTTAATATTTACTAATCTATCTATTCTATCTATCTACGTTAATCTGTTCATCTCTCTCCTCTCTCTCTCTCTCTCTCTCTCTCTCTCTCTATATATATATATATATATATATATATATATTATATATTATATGTTATCTGTTCATATCAATCTATCTATCTCTGTTAATATCTAATTGTGTTCATATTATCTTAATCTGTTCATATCCATCTATCTATCTATCTATCTATCTATCTATCTATCTATCTATCCCCTCTCTCTGTTATATATATATAGATAGATAGATTGATATGAACATATTACCCCCATATATATATAATATATATAATATATATATATATATATATATATATATAATATTGTGTGTGTGTGTTGTGTGTGTGTGTGTGTTGTAGATAGATAGATATGTGCAGATTAATTCTATCCTATCTATCTATCTATCTATCTGTGTTAAGATGTGTTTATATCTATCTATCTAGCCATCTATGTTAGTCCAGTCATATCTATCTATCTATCTATCTATCATATTTCATTCATATCTACCTATCTATATTAGTTTATATCAATATAAATTTGAATCTATCTATTTACGTCTTTTAAAATGTCTATACATGAGTTTATATACTTAACTTTATTTCTATCTACATATATCTATCTATACGATTTTGTAGTTACGCAATTAAGTCTGTGTTCATCTCAGTTCACATCAATATAAGTTTTGTATTTGCCTTGCTCTCTCAATATCGTTTCGTACTTATCTAAACCCAATCTCTAGTCACACTGAATTCTCCTACGAATCAATCACCCATTGAACACAAACATCAGTTCAATTCACTCAGTGCGTGGCAACATCACGAGACAACGAACATCACATTGACGAATTGACTAGAAAGAATTAACTGAGATGAGATATCCACTACCATGACCAGTCGAATGAGAATTATCGATCGCAGCCTAGTCACCGACAACTGCTGTCTCTACATATCTATTTGTCTATATCTATTTTAATATTTGTGTTTTTTTAAAGTTTATTTCAACCAAAATAAAAGCATATAATTGAAGAGCAGATAATAAAGTCTGTTCATATCTATCTATCAATCTCATTCTCTTCACATCTATCTCTCTATCTCGGTTTATATCTATCTATCTCAATCTGTTCATATCTACCTATCTGATATTTCATATCTATCACTCTTATCTCAGTTTATATCTATCTGTCTATCTATTATCATTCTCAAGTCTGCTCGAAAGGATGTCACAAGGTCGTAGTATATGGCTCTATTTACCAACCCGTTCGCCACAGGTAGGATGTGATCACAGGTCGCAAGAATGGGGCATTCAGTGAGGAATGAACTCGCTATTCTGTATAATGGTTATGCGAGACTAGCTTGCAAACTATTACATCACGATGGGACGACCCGGAGGTCGTGGAAGTATGATGAAACGGATTACAGACACAATATACGTTCCAGTAGGAATTACCTATTATCGTATCTTTGAATAGTTTAATCGCCCTCGTGTCCTAGTCACCAAAATAGAGAACAAATCGAGAAACGCAGCTTCTTTTAATGGGGTTCAAAGAACACCTATCCCTACTTCAATCTTGCGTGAGTGGCATCTTCTGATCAGCCACGCCATCGCTTAGATGGCTAATCGAGTTCGGTAAGTCCTATTTAATGATTGTTTTTAGCCCGATGGCGAGATCAAGCCTATCTTGTTACCCAGCAACACCGATTTTGAATGTGTGATCTTGTCTCTCTTTTGTTAGTTATCTTAATATTCGCATCTTTGTATCATTTGCTAACAATAATACACTACTACTATATTTGATCATTCATAATATTTCCTTAATGTTGTGTTATTCCATAGCCTTTTTCCTCTGAACATCTTAAGAAAAAATCTACCACTGATATAAACTAACAGGATAGATTACTTAACTCTTGGCATAAACTAACCCTGACGGGTTGACATGCCTTAAGAGTAATTAATCAATTCATCTTCAGTTGAAATATTGTTCAATTCTTCTTGTATATGATCACACACTATAATGGACTCGTGCCTATTTGTTGATTAAGAAAAAAAAAAAGGAAAGAAAAAAGTGCGTTCTAGTAGATTAATATCTTTGCGTCTACACGACCGCTTGTCTCCTCATGTCCCAGCCACCAAAACAGAGAGCAAATCGAGAAACCCAGCTTCTTTTATTGGGGTTCAGAGAACACCAATCCCTACTTATACCCTTGCGTGAGCAGCATCGGCCAGCCAGCACACCAGCCAGCCAGCCAGCTCTGCCTTTAATTAAATGACCAATCGAGCCCGTTGTCCGTCTAGACTGCTGTTTTCTAGGCATAAACTAACTGGTGACGGGTTGACATGCCGTTATGATCAATCAATCAATTCATCTTCTGTTGAATTCTTCTTGCACATGATCACACGCCATATTCGACTAGTGCCTATATGTTGATTAAAAAAAACAGAAAATAAAATAAAATAAAAAATCCTATTTATTTAGTTTATATCTACAGGGACAAGTTTCTTCCTGACAAATATTCTTTCATTAACAAATGCCAAATAAAAAGAGACGGCGTTTTTTTTATCATAAACAAATAAAAATGATACACGGGAGAATAAAGCCATTTTGTGTCCAATACAGTTACATAAAACAACATTTTGGTTAAATAAAACTGACCGAAACGTTGGAGCAGGAAAAAGACAAAAAACAAACATAGAAAAGATAAAGATATTAGCACAGTCGTTAGAGTATTCGCCTAGGAACCACAAGGTTCCTGGTTCGATACCGGTCCTCGCCAACGCAGCGCATAAATAGCTCAGGGATCTGTGGGTAGATGTGACACTTCAACTTAAACGCAAAATAATGTCCTTGATCTAACGCAAGTGAAAAGGGGATATACTTCCTTATTATCTGGCTGATACCGACATTAGGTCACCCCGACGACTTTACTTACCTTTAATATATATATATATAATATATATATATATATTATTGTGTGTGTGTGTGTGTGTGTGTGCGTGCGCGCGCGCGCGCGCGCGTGTGTGTGTGTGTGTTCATATGCTGACAAAAATACTTTCATTTAATGTAAAAATTATTTTTCAACAAATCCCCTCCCGTGGTCGACACGCCTTTACCATCAGTATAGCAGTGCTTGAATCTCAATGCTCAAAACGTAATCAACAACAGATATGACGTCATCATATGAACTTTCAGTTCATCCTCATATTTCTCTCTCTCTCTCTCTTCATATATATATATATATATATATATAATATATATAATGGATAAAAGTAACCTACTCGAGTTTCATCGATTGATTCTTCAGGGTAACATCCGTTGAATTAATCGAGTTTTCGATTAATCTCAGTTGATACAATACATGCCCGTTGGAATGGGACTCATCTTTTATAGACTTATCTTTTATCCATTTTATAAATAAATTTTTGCTCTACATTGTATTGAGCACTTTGTATTTGTTTTTTCTCAGTCTAAACCTCTGGATACTGTGCGCTTCCAACGATCGTACTCATACCCACCGGTAAGCTACTACTCATACATTAACACACACACACACACACACACACACACACACACACATATATATATATATATATATATGTGTGTGTGTGTGTGTGTGTGTATATTTAGTTTGTGTATATATATTTGATTACATGGATATTCTTAACCGTAACGCTACGTTTCATGTCTTTCTTCTTCATGCAACCAATATATATATATATATATATATATATATATAATATATATATATATATATTGTGTGTGTGTGTGGTGGTGTGTGTGTGTGTGTATGTGTGTGTGTGTGTATGGGTAGTGTGGAAATGGAGTCTAATGGCGCTTGGTTACTGACAGTTTTCTCGCATATGAATTTTTATTTTCATTAGGAAAATTTTTTTCCGTGTGAAAAAATCAGCAAAATTCACTATTTTTCAGATACAAGGTTTTAACTATAAAATTCTCCCGTTTTAAAAACTGTAAAACAAATGATTTTTACATGGGAATTTTTAAAATATCCTCCCTGTTCATGATACAGAAAAGTTTCATTCATTTTCCCGGGCTTTGTTGAATTTTAATTCGTAACTGGGTGGGGGTTTAAAAAAACGTAAAAGCTAAGCTTTTTCGTTTAGAGTACAAATGATGAGCCAATTGTAGCACTTTGAAGACTTTCTCGCTTTATCTTATCTGAGTGATCAAGGGCTGATCTTACTATAATGGAGATTATGCGTCACCATTCCCTTAGTTATCTACGTCATATTCTCAACAATCATTAAATAACATTCATATAATCTCAATTAGCATCTTATTTATTAACAATAAATTTAAGACGTGAAATTTTGGCCATATCTATATTCATTTGTTAATGTAAGACTTACCAGGATTTTGGAACTAATTTTGGTATTCATATAAATTCTGGCACCCTTAATGATTCTTCAAAGAATTTCCTCTGGCTTTCTATGCACCCCATGACACCTTTCAATTAGTTTATCCATTCCAACATTAAACAATTCCGGTTTAGAAGATTTCTTCGAGGAATTCTTCAACTTGCTAGAACCACTCACCAAATAAGGAATTGCTGCATGGTGTTAAACAAATGACAATCTAGAAATAGTTGGTTGGTTGGTTGGTTGGTTGGTTGGCCCACACTGGCGTGCCCATGTGTTGGCTTCCACAGGAGGACGTCGCTTATGAGTTCGTTCTTGCTTCTCCAACAGTGTCCCGCGTGTCTTTTCCTTCTTACTCGGATGGTTTGGGTGATATGTGGCAGGTTACCGTACAGCTGTTTTCTCGTAGGGTGTTGTTTCCACGTCTTGTTCAGGATCACCCGTAGCATTCTTGAGCAGCTCCCATCTAGTTTATTCTCTCACACACAAAGAGAAGTAAGTGATATGTAAAGGGAATTAGACACAACTCAAGAGCTTAGTAGTAGTATGTTTATTTGCCCATATATATGTTGGCTGTCAACTCGTGCACGAGTAAGACAATTTTCTTATATTTTCATAGTTGAGTGCCATTAGCATTTGGCACTATATATAAACCTTGTGTTTTCTCAGATGACTCTCCAGGCCTGGAAAGACATACTTTTCCACATAATCTACGTTGGAACTTTTTTGGGATGTTGCTGGACTATATATATATAAATATATATATATATATATATATATTATATATATATTTGCACAGTTTGAAATGGTATTCATGTTGTATTTTAGGAGGTCTTCGTATGATTCTCTCGGTATATATTTTTATGTTTTTTTTAAAGTTGGGAGTTATTAATAAATGCGTGTTCTATTAGAATGCATTTGAGGTGTGTAAGGTTGTGTGGTAGGGTTTTAAACCACATTTACAACAACGCAATCTCGAAACAAGCAGAAACCTAAATGGA
>CM042147.1:10465343-10487843 GCA_023376005.1 Doryteuthis pealeii
TTTTTTTTCATCAGGAAAGAGAATTAGAAATTACGAACCGTGCGGGGCGGTTCGAAAGTTTCTAGTTCCACCACACGAAAGGTTTAAGCTGGAAGTATCAAACAGTAGTAGTTTGTGGAAAGTCTTTTGTGTGCACAGGATTGGTTGGTTTTAGAGATGTACAAGGACTCAAGTATTTGGAGTTGTAGATCGTTATTAGATACACCTAGGATGGAAAACATGGCTGGGTGGTAAGCACGAGCGCATTGTTGGGTTACTTATTAAATGCCATGCGATGGCGGAGGCGGAAGTGTTATCGGCCGTGGTGGGACAGTCCAAATTGTTGAAACGGACATTGGAGGGTATATATATATATTATATATATATATATATATATATATATATATATATATATATATATATATGATAGATAGATAAATAGATAGATACCATTCTGTACTATGCTTAATAGATAGATAGATAGATAGATATTAACAACTCCATATGGGTGGAAACGGTAAGAAGTTAGACTGAATAAACGATCTCTAGTAAACCGGAAATAATGGGTGTTTAACTTGCATAAAACTTTTCTCCAGCTTCTAAACTCTAAATCCCTCCCCAATGAATAATTTTCAACTCGAAAACCTACGACTCTAATGTCACACTCGCACCGACCTTCCAATCAATAAAAACAACTGAATTATCTCGCACTGATAACAGATCGAATTTTCCCCGCCTTTTTTTTCGCTTCACATCATTAGGATTTTTGCCGGACTAATTGCCCAAGACCCGACTGGTTCATTTGACCCCTTTTCCCTCCAATTAACCTTCTCCCTTGTGTGATCGCGTTTGTCGAACATTTCTTTTTTTGTTTGTTCTTATAGCATAAATATCAGTACCTCATCAACTTCAATTCAGTACGATTTTCGACAAAAGATTAATTAATTCCTTTTTATCAAATAAAAAAAAACACAATAAACATTTAATCAAACAGAATTATGAAAATTTTCAAACGACCATCAGACGATGTATTTTCTTTCGTCTTGAATTTTATGATTGAATGATTGACTCGTTTTAACGGCATGTCAACACGTCTGAGGTTATTTTATGCCTAGAAATAAGGGAATCAATGTGCGTTCATATTGACATTTTCAGTTGTTTCTTAAGAGATTTTTACATGGTCCTGTAATCTTTTATTATACTGTTTATTTATTTTATATTATACATATTTTATATCATATATATTTTATATTTTATATATATTTATTTTATATTATGCTGAGTGAACAAATGATTGTAGCTTTTTTCCTATTTAGTTTAATGAAACAAAATACATTCCAAAATATTCCTGAGTTCTGGAATTGAATTATGTTTGAAAAAATTCCATTTTAATTGGTTCTAATTAGTCGTAATTTGCAATTAAGTAAAAAAAAACTGACACGTCTATTACTTCCCATTTTGCCTCTCTCTCTCTCTCTCTCTCTATATATATATATATATATATATATATATATATAATATATTATATATATATATATATATAATTTCATAGATAGAGGAATCACATAATTGATATTGATAATTGAACCAGACAACTCAGCAAACACCATGTGCGACATCCGGAGCACTGGACAGCTGTTTCGACCTCCTTTGGTCTCATCAGCAGTGCATACCACAATCTCCGCCACTAGAGATTGAACCAGTGGACCACAGTTATATATATATAATATTAATATATATTATATATATATATATAATATATTATATATATATATATATGAATAAGATATAATGAAAAAACAAACGATGTTTACAACTGAAATAGGCTCATCAGAAGAGAAAGTGTGCAAACGGTTTCGGGGCCAATTCTCTTGACGGTTTTTAAAAAGCAACACTCGGCCCATCCTCAACTAATATGAGGACCCTATTGCGTTATAATGTATCAACCGCACGTGGGTCGGTCATCAACAAAAAACAAGACGGGAAAAAGACCGTTAGTAAAAACAGAACGCTGCTAGTTAAACGTTGGAATTAATCAAAAAAAATAAAATTGTGCTGTCTGCAATAAAAATAATATGAATTTTATTTAAAAAATAAAATGAATTTTATTTAAAAATAAAATGAATCTCATTTTCAATTTTGAAAATAATCAGAAGCATTATAGTAATGAAATAAGACTCAAAAAAAAGTCTGGTGTAAAATTATAGAAAAATGTAAAATATGTATAAAAGTGTATATGGAATATCAATATATATATATATATTGAATAACTACTCTATAACTATATATATATATATATATATATATATATATATATATATATATATATATTGAATAACTACTCTATAACTATATATCAGTATCTCTATGAGAGTAAAGGTAGGCATTAGAGTGTGTGAGAGGGAGATTGAATTTCCCACAATATTTGTAAGTATTAACAAATTAAACCCAAACTCAATACCGACTTTGATCTATCAATAGAAGAACTTTAATATGCTTAAAATAGCGACCAGTCTAGGAGAATTGTAATTTCCAAAGAGAAAACCAGGAGTCAGTGACCTTTTAAAAAAAAAAGCGAATGGCGGTGCTTCCATGTGATGGCAGACTTTTATGCTGCATCTGCTGGTCGTCTCGAAATTTCCGTGCCACGTGACTTGAAGATGAAGCTGTTGATTGTCTACGCACCTTCACCCTCACCCCCCACCCTTTGCGCCTTAACATCTTATTTCCAAAAGGTTTTCCAATTTCCTCAAGACCAAAGACGAGGAAATTAGGACATTTTCGTATATCATAGATATCGATGGATTAACTTGATAATGATGAGGATGATCATCATCATCACCCTGCATCATCATCATCACCACTGTATCAAAACTAGCTTGTTAACCATCACTTTCCGGTAAACAACTATAACTTACTATGACGCATTTGTACTCTTATTCGTTTCATTATTATTTTTCTCATTTTCATTTGTGTACTCATTTTTTCTTTTTCTGTACACTCAATTGTTTACTTTTTCTATATATGTTCACTCATTTGTTTTGTTTGTTTTTTGTTTGTTTTTAATTTGTACGCTTACTTGATTTCTTTCTTTCTTTTTTTCATTTCTACACTCATTCTTTCTCTCTTTTTATTTGCTCTCTCTCTCTCTCTCTCTCTCTCTCTCTCTCTCTCTCTCTCTCTCTCTCTCTCTCTCTCTCTCTCTCTTCTTTTTCGTATCAATTCAACGCTTTTGTTTTTCTTTCTTCGTCCCACATCTATTGATTCTAATTGCTCATTCTTTTTTCCTTGTATCTTTTTAATCTCTCTCTCTCTCTCTCTCTCTCTCTCTCTCTCTCTCTCTCTCTCTCTCTCTCTCTCTCTCTCTCTCTTAATCAAACTTTCTCTCTTCTATTTTATTTTCTATCTCTTCTTCAGAATATTCAGTGTTTTCTTCTTCTTTCTTTTTTACTTTATTCACGCATCTTAAAATTATTCAATATTTTCATTTTATTTTTTATTTTTTTTTATTTTTCTTTCCTTGTCTTATTGGACGCAATATTTTTGTTATATTTTACTTCTTTTCCAATCATCACTTATTCTTCTTATTTTCATCCACTTAAATTCAAACCAACGATGATTTAAAATGTTCTCTACAGCAACAATTCTGAATCATTATTTAGAAATGGCCGCTAAATAATAATTCTTCGTTTTTTTTTTTGTTTGTTTGTTTTTTTTAATTTGGACATTTTTTTACTAAATTCGTTTTTATCAGAATTTTCCCGCTAAATTGTATACTGTTCTCTTCATTAGATAGATTAAAAGAATGAGATAGATAGAGATAGATGAGATAGATAGATAGATAAATAAATAAATAAATAAATAGATAGATAGATCGCTTCAATAAGGAATATGTCTTCGTAAGCTCAATTTGGATAATATTCCTCCGGCAGTGACTTAACTACTTCAACGGATAGCATATTAAACTATGTTTAGGATATATATATATATATATATATATATATATATATATATATATATATATATATATATATATATATATATATATATATATATATATATATATATATATATATATATATGGAGGATATGTGCTTAATTGAAGTCATCCTCCAAAAATTGTCGGTTTAAAGCCATATAAAAATAAATACATTTGTTTGTTTACTTAACCTCATATATATATATATATATATATATATATATATATAGAGAGAGAGAGAGAGAGAGAGAGAGAGAGAGAGAGAGAGGGGGGGGAGATTAAAACGTTCTCTAGTGCAACAATTCTGAAGCATTATTTAGATATGTCCGCTAAATAATAATTATTCGTTTTTGTTTGTTTGTTTGTTGTTCTTTTTGTTCTTTTTGTTTTGTATTTTTTTTTTTTTTTTTTTTTTTTTTTTTTTTTACTTAAACATTTTTTAATAACATGCCTTTTCCACTATTTTCCTGCTAAATTCTATACCATTCTCTTCACAACATTAATGCAGAGTGGAATGGAATCGTTGCAGCTCTAAAAATGTTTGTTTCTCAAGCAAGAGCCATTATCCACGTGTTTTTTACAATTGGTATATATGGTAGATAAACATTATTATATGAAAAATAAAGATTAATGTACACATTAAACAAGCAAGTTAAAATAAGTTTAATAAACTATTTTGCCAGAGAGTCAACTTTAAATCACGGACAAGATAGATAGATAGATAGATAGATAGATAGATAGATAGACAAGAACAAACATAGATTGATAGATAGATAGATAGATAGATAGATAGATAGATAGATAGACAAGAACAAACATAGATAGATAGATAGATAGATAGATAGACAAGAACAAACATAGATAGATAGATAGATATATAGATGAGAATACTGAGATAGGTCAAAAGACTGAGATAGAAAGATAGAGAGAGTTTTGATAGACATTTGCAATGTGGAATAATTCAACGTGTAACATGTTAAAGGGTTTAATATAGATAGATAGATAGATAGATAGATAGATAGATAGATAGATAGGGAGTCACAATGTGGAATATGTAGATAATATTCTTACGACAACGTTCTTTGCTAGAATAATAAATCATATTCTACTGAAGGATTCGCTGATAAAATAATCATGTAATTTACTTATACTTACACGAACCAATAAATTTAAAATGATATCATCTACTTTACAAATAATTTTGTATTTTCCAATTTAGAATTATATTCTTATATATTTATATATATATAAAAACTGGCATTATACGGGTATTCGATTCTGAGAAATTGATAGAAAAATACAAAATTGATGCAGGTATAAATTCGTCGTTGAACATATATATATATATATATATATATATATATATATATATATATATATATATATATAAAATGGACTCTCCCGTCGATTTTCGACGTATGAGGGTTCACACACACAATAAACACCCACACAGTGTTTTGTTTATAGTGGTGAAGGCTTGTGTTGGACCTTCCACACTTTTTGGCACAGTCGATAGGGATGAATTGATGCATCAAGGGTTGCCACAAACCCAATCAACGACCGAACTCAGGAATTTTGAATTCAGAGTTATCCCTCTCCTAGACTGGTTACCTACCCAAGGCTGAAGGGCCCAGTCTCTCTCTCTCTCTCTCTCTATATATATATATATATATATATATATATATATATATATTATATATGGTGTTGTCATGGGTTTAACAAGAGAAAATTAAATATTCTATAAAAGGTCCGCAAGAAGGATTATGTTTTTTAAAAAAAGAAATTTATTCTTATCTTACATTTGTGACACGTGTTTCAGTTCTTCTGATATCTTCCTCATGCATCAATTAAACATATACTGACCGAATACACGCACATATATATATATATATATATATATATATATATATATATATATATATATATATATATATGTGATTGCCGCTTCTTGACAGAATAAGGCCATTTCTACAAGTAGTCCAGATGTGAGCAGTTGTGAGCATGCAGATGGCCCACGGATCCAGCTTGTTTTTATATACCCTATCACACATATGAAATCCTCGACGTACAGGCGCTGCCACACAGGTCAGACTTCAATGTAGGAAATGTTTCGATGGCGTCCGTCATGTGTCGCTTCAGAATGGAGGGCTCGAGTCAACTTACCTCTTCTTATAGCTAAAGCTGATTTCCGCAAGAGCATCTGTCTGCCCCTTATCGAGATACTTCCCTCTCAAGATCGGGAGGTGTCCAGACATTCCAAATGGCTGTTCTTAGCCTTGTTTTGTGTTGTAGTATTTTCTAGTTTTCGCCCAGCTAATGTGGACAACCGTCGAAATGTTGGTTTCTGGAGAGCTTGATAGGTGAATCGGCATTTGTTTAGGTCAGCTTTTATAGACACCTCCCAAGTGACTGGGTGAACAGTGTTATCTATATATATATATATAATATAATCAAATTTTTAGTACAGCTGAATTTGTATAATATTTTGAAAAATGGGGACATACTTTATTGATCAGCAAAATTTTTTTTTCCGAAAGAGAAAAGGAAAGAAAAAGAAACTTAAGGGCCCTTTCAACCGGTGCTTTGTCAAAAGAAACGACCGGTAGATCGTTTAAAAGTCACGATGTAAATTAATTGGGTAAAAAAAGATTGAATCAAGCAAATAGTGGGGTAACATGAAGGGAAAAAAATTGGAGGGGGGGTAAATACCTTCAGGTTATCCCACTTCATCAATAACATCCCCAGCAAAAATTACCAGGGAGTGCTTAAGATGTCTCTGTCTGCACAAGGACGGGCAGTAAATAAGCATGGAGACTGCCTCGAGGACATTGAGGTGGTGGTTAGTCCTAGCCTTGTGCAGAATAGTAAATTGCTGATCGCTCTAGTTTGTTCTACAGCTATTTAAATTACAAAGGTGGTCGCCGATGGCAGAATCTTGGGCTTGGGAGAGCCCGGATGTGGTTTGGGGGAGGCTTCTTATACCCTCGGGACATGTTGGTTAATACGGACGTTTAGCCTCTGTGTTGTCCTACCAATATAGCTGGCAGCACACCAGCATTGGTAATATATATATATATATATATATTATATATATATATATATATATATATATATATATATATAATTTGTAAGGGAATAGTTTGTAGGCAAATATTTTATTTTTAACAAAATGTTAGAGTGCGTCTTGCACGGTTGTTAATCAATTTTGTTTCAAATTCTGGAGGAAACTATTTGAGTATCCGGAGTTTTGACATAAACAATGTTTATTAATCCGGACATTTTTTTTTTTTTTGTGATTTCTTGTAACTTTGATGGAAGTTTAAATTGAAGTTTTGACATAAAGTATTTTCATCTTTTCTTTTTATTTATTGGTTTCATTATTTCCCGCATTTTATGATTAAAATCTCTACTTTGTTTTTTTTTTAATGTTATTTTTATCGCTTGCTTTTTCTTTTGGTTTGATTTACGTTTCTAGGCTTAAAATTAAATCATAAAAGTTTACAACAAAGCAACTGGTTTATTGTACAACAGGAGATGAATATATTAACCCTTTACGGACATTAATATAAGCGTAACAAGCATTATGATTGCAATGATGGACAGTGATAAGATGAGACAGAAATGTGAAGAAAATATAGAACGTTCTTGAAATAATGGAACTCTCTTGTCTCTGAAAAAAGGTAATATTGTCATTCTTATCAGAATTGGAGTGCCTGATGTCGGAAAGCTTTTCAACTGAGAAAGAAAGAAAGAAAGAAAGAAGACGAAAATGAAACAAAGAAATATTTGTGAGGTGATGTTGGGCTAGTTGGCAATGAGAAACGAACATGAGTCCGTGATTGACAGGTCTGGTACATTAATCACTTCAAACGGACATTTTTGTCAGACAAGAATAAAAAGCAAAACATTTCGGGGGAAAACTATCGAGACTTCAAGCTAATGTCATTTCAATATTTTTTGCTGAGTGTAATAAGAAAGAAATAACAATATCCATGCTAAAATATTGCACACAGCGACACACACGTGCGTATTTGGACATTATATGTAGTTGGACAATATCACCTATAAATAAGTACATTCCTATCAATTGAGTATTGACTCACACACGCACAAACACACATACTCACTGTCATATGCACAGGCACACACAAACACACACACACACACACACATATATATATATATATATATATACTAGCAAATATATGCACCCTCCGGGTGCAAGTATTTAAATTTTAATGTAATGAAATATTGTATTAAATTAGAAAGGCTAATGAAACTAAATAAGAATACAGATAAAAAGATTTGAAACAGAGGAAGTATAATAAAAGATTTGAAACAGAGGGAGTATAATAAAAAATGGAACAACTGAAACTTACTCTTCCATCACTCTCGTCTTTCATTGTTATTTTTTCTAATTTAAGTATTTAGTTAAAAGAGGAAGTAAAGAATAAAAGACAGTTATTTTATCTTGTTAATGGATTTCATTTAAGATTCATTGAAGAGATTTTTGCTTATATTCATTAAAATAAAACCAAAACAGTTAGAAATCAATAATACTAAGCACATATTTATTAAATTCGATTTTTTAATATTAATATGCAAATTAGCCTTCCCGTTTTCACTGTAAACCACTATTTTGTTGTATATATAAAATATAATAGCATGCTATAAATATGTAGAATTAATATTAATAAATGTAAGACAATTTTATTAATAATTGAGGTTTTAAATAAAAATAGAATCATAGACAATGTGATGTCAATAACTAAGAGAATTGTGACTTGAGTAGGAATATAGTTTCGGTTACAGACAGAAAACACACAATCTCCATTATAATAAGATATATATATATATAGGGTGAGTGAAACGTAACTCGCTATGTTAAAATAATTTATTTCTGAATCATCATTTTTTGCAAAACAATGAATATGAAAAGAACACATGGAGTTTTAATTAATATAGGTTTATAAGAGTACCAGCATTCGCATCCAGTCTCTCATTACATAAAAACCAAGTCTTCAACATTCGCCCAAGTATTGACAACAGGCCCGATTTCATCTTGCAGCATCGTGTGATACCTTTTCCCATTCATGGTATTGCTGAAGATAAAAAGATCCACAATCCTATCTGAAGTCATTCCACACCATACCGTTATCTTGGTTCGACTCTGAAATTTTTCTGAGATAATAGGGAGTTATTTTTCAATCACCATATATATATAATATATATTATATTATATATATATATATAATATATATATATATAATGGACTCTCCTGTCGATTTTCGACGTGTGAGGGTTCATACACACAATGAACACCCACACAGTGTTTTGTTTATAGTGGTGAAGGCTTGTGTTGGACCATCTACACTTTTTGGCACAGTCGATAGGAAAGAATTGGTGCATCAAGGGTTGCCACAAACTCAATCAACGACCGACCTCAGGAATTTTGAATTCAGAGTTATCCCTCTCCTAGACTGGTTACCTACCCAAGGCTGAAGGGCCCAGTCTGCCCTACTATTTAACCCATAGCTGGAGGAGAATATATGGATTCATACCTTTCCCAAGGGTATTAGCGCTATATGAAATGCCAACAGCTTCGTCTAGGAATTATATATATATATATATATATATATATATATATATATAAGTTAGGTTTGAAAATCGCATAGGCAAGAAAGAAATTGACAATTATCAAGTGCCGTTGACAATTAATATTGATAAAAACCAATAGGCATATTAACCACACCATATATTATGTAAACCTCTATTTCTTAGTGATATATAACACACATTGCAGGATTCTAGATGACCCTGAGTATGATTTGATGAACAAACCGAAACGCTGTAGCGTCGGCTTAATAAACATCACCCGTTAATGAAACTTTTTTTTCATTTTTATAAAATTACATACAGCCGGATTCACTTCCATTTTTTCTTATATATATATATATATATATATATATATATATATTATATATATATGTGTGTGTGTGTGTGTATATATATGGGTATGAGAGAGGAAAAAATGAGATGACAAACTGGGATGACAGGGGCTAAATGAGTGAAATAGAACAAAATGAAATCTTTGAATGCGTTGATAAAAGATATGAGAATAGAAAAAGAACAAACATAATTTTATAGGATTTCCAGATTTTGATATTTACCAAGGTGAGTTTAGCCCAAAGGAAATAGAGCGAGGAAGATCACGTGGTATCCGTCTTTTCAGTGAGAAGTGTCTGCCTGACTTGGATATAATTGAACCTTTTGAAAGAACATTAACCTTGATAAAAATTACAATTGAATAGCATCTTTAATTAACTCCAAAATTTAGTTTGTGTAAGACAAATTAACCAACTGATGATTTCAAAAGATATTTTGATTTTGGAGGACAATATATAATAATTAAACAGTGGGAATACTACAAGCTATAATGATATATTAATACAAGTCTGATTACACACAAAAAGTCATTTCAGTATACGTTACTTGTTTATGTACAAGAAACGAATGCCGGGATCCAGTGAATGTACACCCTTGTGCAAATGTGAGTGAAATCATTTGAAATATTGGGTGTACAAAAAGTGATTACGTTTTAAAGTGTTTCTGTTATGCTATATATATATATATATATATATATATATATATATATATATATATATATATATATAGTTAAGAATTAATGGAAAAGATAAATTAATGAATGGAATAAAAATTAAGGAAATGAATGGAATAAATGAAAATATCTTTTCCAAAGAACCTCTCTTAAAAGAAAAAGATATTTTAAGAGAGGTCCCGAATGGAAAAGACTTCTTCATTTTTACTGGACTCTTTATTGAATCATTAAATTAATATAATCATTATATAATATATCGGAGAAGATAAAATAGGTGTCTTACCTTTGTGAAGTTCCGTTGAGAAATGATTCAATTTTTTTTAATTCTATCTAATGTTGTCTGTTCTACATCCAGTAAAGTTTGCAACAATGTATTCTTTAGAATTTAAGATAAAAACGGTTAACTGGAAGATTTTGAATAAGTTTTACAATATATATTATATATATATATATATATATATTATATATATATATATATATATATATATATATATGTATATAT
Source organism: Doryteuthis pealeii (assembly GCA_023376005.1). NCBI lineage: Eukaryota > Metazoa > Mollusca > Cephalopoda > Myopsida > Loliginidae > Doryteuthis > Doryteuthis pealeii. The sequence goes on from CM042147.1 coordinate 10,476,423, forward strand.
TGAGATGAAAAGCTGGGATGACAGTCTAAATGAGTGAAATAGAAGAAAATGAAATTGCTGAAGGCGTTGATAAAAGATATGAGAATAGAAAAAGAACAGAACTTTATAGGATTTCCAGATTTCAGTGAATGTACACCATTGTACAAATGTGAGGAAAATTTATTGAAATATTGGGGTGTTCAGAAAATGATTATGTTTTAAAGTGTTTATGTTTTATATAAAACAATTATACTACTACTACTACTACTACTACTACTACTACTACTTGCTGTCCATCGTACCCGATGATGACACCATGCGAATCCGTTTTCTCCTTTTGATTCGATCTCTGGTTGCGTCTTGCCAACTGCCTGTGGGGATGTTCAGGTTCTCCAGGTTTCTTTGATGTTGTCTTTGTATCTGATCCTTGGTCTACCGATTCCATGTGACCGCTCTGTCAGTTGAGAGTACAGAATCTGCTTTGGCAATCTGTCATCCCCAAGTTTGATCAGGTGGCTAGCCCATTTCAGGTTGCGCTGGACAAGTATGTCGGGCATGCCAAGGAGTCTCTCTCCAGGAAGGACATGTCTGAAAGATGCTGCCACCACTTTACATTTAATATACTGCACAAGTGACACCTCATGTATACATGTGGTCTGTGGGCATCCGCTTTGTATATCGTCCACACTTCCACACAGTACAGGAGGGTTTAGAGAACTATGGCACGGTATACTGAACATATACTGATCCCTTATGAGACCATTGACTTCGGACTGATAAAAAAACCTGAGTAACTGGTGAGGTTCTTTCAAAATAACTTCACATTCTCCATGAGTACTGACTATTTGTCTGATGTTCGGGTGTCTCGGTCTATGGACTGGTAAATATAAATAAATCAGCGTGAATCCTTCGCGAAAATGAGATGTCAGATAGTGTAGACAGATCCTATACCAAGATCATGCATTTATTGTGTTCATGATCCCAGTTTGATTTCATAGGTAAAATAATCTCCCAGGCAACGCCTTCCACTTTGATTTAAAAGTACAAGGCTGGGTTAATTGCCCAATGCCTGACGCACCCCAAAAGAGGAATGACGAAAGAATTCTCGCAATTTTGAAACACTAGCCACTCATGAGCATCTTAGTGCGTTGTTCGCCACTATAATGAACCTTGTGTTCGACTGACATGTTAGGATATCAGTAAATACTTCCTTGCTACAGTTAAAGTCAACCCTGATTGATTAATAAACCTAGAGGCATCCATTGCGTAGATATAGATTATCTCATATTGCTCGGACCCTTACCTACGATCCTACGCTACCGGTATTCCGTGGCACTGTCTTCCCAGTCGGAGAGGGTCGGGACCCAATCAGTCGGCCTTTGGTCCATGGTGACGTCTGACATTGATTTCATAACCCTAGAGTCATCCAGTGCGTAGATATAGAGGTGTCTCATATTGCCCCATCCGTTAATCCGTGGCACTGGCTTCCCACTAGGACAGGGTCTGGGCCCAATCAGTCGTCCTTTAGCGCCTGGTGACGTCTGTGATTGATTCATAACCCTGGACTGTATAATACACAGACTGTGCCCCTGCAGATGGGTAAAATCTTCTTAATTGGGTCACCTCTTGACTGTGGGTTCTGATCTACGGTGCTTAAGGACGGAACCCTGGTGGCTAAGCAGTTCATGATATCCAATACATTTTAGCCTTTACTTGGGCTAGACTGGCAGTCGGATATGCCCATCCGATCAAATGGCTGGTGTAGCCCTAGTACCTATATGATTGTCCCAACCCTATTGCCCATATCGAAACTCCCAATCTTTTTTTATTGTATATGTGCTATGCATAATATTGGCTGAGGGTCTTAGTGTATTGAGTATGACGTTAAACTGTGTCTAATGGTCAAGTTCCAATTCTGGAGCTTTGGAGCTCTGGAGTGTGTTTAGTGCCTCTTCATCGCCATTACTCCCAGGTCCACTCTAGATCGGAGTGGTAGTACCTGTTAGGGTCCTATCTATGGGTTAGATAGGAAAAATGACTTCTAAAAAATGATTTTAAAAATGAATAACCAACAGATTTGAATTGAAAAAAAAACTTCGGCATAAAATAACCCAATGGTTGACATGCCGTAAAATCCAACCAACCAACCATCCAACCAACCAGTGTCTACACTAAAATCTTTGGTTATACAATCTGTTTCCCCTTTAAAATGAACTGCAACTTCATCGTCACATCAAGCCCTAGTACCTATATGATTGTCCCAACCCTATTGCCCTTATTGCAAGCCCCAACCCTTTTTATCATATGTGTGCTAGAAGGCGGTGGCTGAGGGTCTTCATGACCTGTGTGTGATATTCCACTCTGACCCGGAGTGGTAGTACCTGTTAGGGTCCTATCTATGAGTTAAATAGACCAAACAGAGTCAGCATTAAGAATGAATTTATTCCAAAACTTTGTCGGCAATAAATGATCCACCGAGAATGATATTCGGTAAAACAAAACAAAACAAACTTGATAGTCATTGCTCTCTGGTAGGCGACAAAGGCATTGATAAAGGAGCGAGTGGGAATCGAACTCGGTTCCCAGTATCTTCAAATAATCATCGTTATACGAGTAGTATTATATTGATAAGAGTTATGTGGAAGGTGTCACCACTACCGTCGCCGTCGTAGAATTCACGGATTATTTATTTAGAAGAAAATCTTTAACGTTCAGGATTATCAGTTGGCGAAACAAAAGAGATTATCCGATTATCTTCTATATATTAATACTGGTGTTTCTTAATCTCCCGTCCTTTATCATCTTGCAACACCCTCTTCCAGCAAGTAATTTTAAGACAACTTATCAACGCCTTTAAACAATGAATTAAATACATATTTGGGATTGTTTGATTGGTCAATTCAGCTACTGCTGTTTTCGAACAGTTCATAAATATAAGTTGCGGTCTCTCGCGCACCTTATACCTATATAATCAAGGCACCTCACGTGGTGTAATGGTTAGCAAGCTAGATTAGCAGACCATTGTTAGTGAGTTCGATTCTCACTGGGTGCCCCATACTTCTGGCCTTGTGCTATATCTAAGCAAAGCTTAGTTTTTAAGGGCACCTCATTTGGTGTAATGGTTAGCAAGCTAGATTAGTAGACCATTGTTAGTGAGTTCGATCCTCACTGGGTGCCCCATACTTCTGGCCTTGTGCCACATCTAAGCTCAGCTTAGTAAATAACTATACCTATATAATCAGGCACCTCACGTGGTGTAATGGTTAGCAAGCTAGATTAGCAGACCATTGTTAGTGAGTTCGATTCTCACTGGGCCCCATACTTCTGGCCTTGTGCTATATCTAAGCAAAGCTTAGTTTTTAAGGGCACCTCATTTGGTGTAATGGTTCGCAAACTAGATTAGCAGACCATTGTTAGTGAGTTCGATTCTCACTGGGCGCCACACTTCTGGCCTTGTGCTATATCTAAGCACAAAGTAAATAACTATACCTATATAATCAAGGCACCTCACGTGGTGTAATGGTTAGCAAGTTCGCTCGCAGACCATTGTTAGTGAGTTCGATTCTCATTGGGAGCCCCATACTTCTGGCCTTGTGCCATATCTAAGCTAAGCTTAGTAAATAACTATACTTATATAATCAAGGCACCTCACGCGGTGTAATGGTTAGCAAGCTCGCTTCGCTAACCATTGTTAGTGAGTTCGATTCTCATTGGGAGCCCCATACTTCTGGCCTTGTGCCATATCTAAGCTAAGCTTAGTAAATAACTATACCTATATAATCAAGGCACCTCACGCGGTGTAATGGTTAGCAAGCTAGCTTCGCAGACCATTGTTAATGAGTTCGATTCTCATTGGGTGTCCCAAACTTCAGGCCTTTTTCCACGTCTAAGTTAAGCTTAGTAAATAACTATACCTATATAATCCAACAGTTATTAAGTGCCTTTCAATATAACTGTTCAGATTTGAATTCAAATTTATTTTCTACACTAACCGTCCAAAAACCGACGGTATGCTCATCAATATATAATAAATATCTTGAATAACCTTAAGCAGGTTTCTCATAATTACATTTTTGGTTTTAGGCACATTACAAAGCATCCAGTATAATAGGACTTGTGCATTCACCATAATGCATACATTTTCAATCATAGCATCTGAATAGGAGTTTAAAGTTGTGGACAATTCTTAAACGGCTGTGAAAACTGCCAATAATTCCATTGTAAGAATAGAATTTGGTTTTAATGGTGCCACTTTGCCTTTGGCGAACAAAATGGGCAATTTTCCTCCTTGAACAGCATAAACGACAAAACTGTAAGAATACGACGAGGCGTCGCAGAAAATATGAAGCTTCAAGGGATCTCGTGTGTTTACAGCTTCGCGCGAAAATGAAATGTCAGATAGTGTCGACAGATCCTATGCCAAGACCATGTTTTTATTGTGTTCCCGAGTACTTCATGATCCCAGCTTAATTTCATAGGCCAAATAATAGAGAACTAGCTGGACCTGTTGATATACCACAGTAGGATAATACCACAGTATAATAGAATTTGCATATTTCAACGTAAGCTCAAATGTGATGTAGCTCTTATTCCAAGTGATGAATAAAATGTTAAAACGATTTAATTATTTAACAGGAAAGGTAACACTATTAAAAATTGTATATAAAATATAATGGTTTAAATCTGTACAATGGTTACTTAATATTTATTTTTAAACAATTAAAATTGACTTCTTATTTTTCTTATTATTCTTATTTATTATTAATTTATCACCATGATGACATATTTGTGTCACCATGGAATAAAGAAATAATCAATAAATTATCTTGGCATCTGATAGCAGACAAAATTGAATTCTTTGGAAAATAATGGTTGACTAGCAGGACCTGTGGATATACCACAGTATGATAATTTAATTATTACAATGTTTGATATGTTTACTTAAGAGCTATTGTCAAATAGTTCAATGTGTAATAAGAATAATAATCTTGACTCTCTCTCTCTCTCTCTCTCTCACTCTCTATATATATATATATATATATATATATATATATATATATATATATATATATATATCTTCATCATCGATTGAAACAGATTAACATTATGGTCTTCGCATTCTCATCCCTATCTCTCTCTCTCTCTCTCTCTTTCTTTCTCCTACTCTATTTCTTTCTTTCTTTCTGTGACGGAGAACGAGAAAGAAACAAGAGCAAGACATTGTCTTGCCTACCGGGATCGAACTCGCGTCCTCCCGCATGCAAAAACAAATGCGTTTTGGGTACTGGACGGACGCGAGGTTCGACTGATGTGCCTGGATGTTTGGCTAATATGCCCATAAAATAGGAAATGTGATTTTGAACTGCTAAAGATTATTTCGACTATGACGACGGATTTTACAGCTGCTAGACGAAGAATGTGTTGACCAACAGAGGGTCTGGCTTGTGAGAAGACGGAAAACTCGCTTGTTTTTGGCTCCCCCTCAGCGGGAGATTGTTGATTCGAAAGTCTATTTCGCCCCATATATTTCCCCCCTTCTATACTTTCTTTCTTTCTTATTGTATTTTTTCTGTGTAGCATGTCCTTTCTTTCTTTATGATAAAAATGGAATGGTTCATTATTTAGCTGAGGTGAAATAATTAAGGAACACGAGTATTAATATATAGATAATAATACATAAAAAAGGGTGAAAAGGAGGTTCAACACAATTATACACGCATCTAAGATAATATTTTGGATGGCATGACCGAATGTAAGTTATATCTATCAGTTGTTGAATACATTCAAAATCACAGTGTATAATAAAATCTCAGTATATTATGCATGATAATTTTTTTATATAATCTAATAACCGAATGTTAGAGATGTTTATTATACACGAGAGATTGTTTTGCTTTCCAGAATTTCTTAGCCGAAAGTTCGTGATGCGTATTATACACGAATGGCGTGTTATACACGACTAATTATGGTATTATGGCTAACATAATACACAAAGAAGAACAAAGACAGATGAGAGCACAAATACAAATACAGAGTCGTCTAAAAACAGATTCTCAAAGTACTTATCTTGTAGGAAGATAATTCTTTTAACGGTTCGTTGAAGATACGCTAATAGGGAAATGATTTTAAGGTATTGTCCTAATCTTGACATTTTATCTTTTCATTTGTGAAACGGGAAAAAAATGTTCGTGAATTATTCATTTTTCTTTTTTTTTTTTTTTTCCTTTCCTATTCTTAAACTTTTTTCTTCATTATTATTGTTTTGTTTTTTAACCTCATTAATAATATCATTTCGCGAATTCTATTGAACGGCTGAGACAAACAATGAAAACAAAAAAAAGTTTACGATTCTTTGAAGTGAAGAGATGTCGACTTATTTGAAAGACAAAAGAGATTATCTCCCCCTGAATAATTTCACTCGAAATCGTTCGATGATTAATTGACTCTCCGTGTGTGTGTGTGTGTGTGTGTGTGTGTGTGTGTGTGTGTGATTTCGGTTTGATCGCAAATGCGCATGCGTGCTTGTTTCATAGGATCTATGTACGGAAGAAGAAGAAGAAGAAGAAGAAGAAGAAGAAGAAGAAGAAGAAGAAGAAGAAGAAGAAGAAGAAGAAGAAATGGAAACCACAACTATTACACTTATTACTAATACTATTACAATTAATAATAATAATAATAAAAATAATAATGATAATGAGAAGAAGAAGAAGAAGAAGAAGAAGAACAACAACAACAACAACAACAACAACAACAACAACAACAACAACAACAAGTAAAAGAAAAAAGAAGAAAGAAAGAAAGAAAGAAAGAAAGAAAGAAAGAAAGAGATGGAAACAACAACTACTACTACTAATAATAATAATAATAATAATAATAATAATAATGTTTGTCATGTATGACCGCAAAGCAGATGTAGATTATCTGTAGGTGCCTAAAGCAAATGAGCGTAGAAAATTGGCCCAACTAGAAACCATATTGAAGACCCTAACCCCACGGCTTGAAAGATATTTGCAGTTAACAAAGGATTAGATGTTAAAGCTTCTTTACCAAAAGGAATAAAAAAAATATATAAAAAGATAAGCAACGCACAATAAGTAAAGGTAACCGAAAATCTAAACAAGATCGCCATCTTTGCATTTTCCTTGCGCCGTATTTTTCCCCTGAAAGGGGCGAAATGCAAGCAACAGAAAATAAACAAAATGTTGTGACAGAATTTATCCATTGAAAATCCGGAAAAGGTTTATTACTTTTTGTACAGGAAACTTATTATACTGGAGAATCGGTGCCTGTCTGTCTGTAACAGAAACTACGTCACTGCTTACGTCAGAATACCCCACGGAATTGCATAAGTTTATCAATGGGTATTTAATTTTTAGTCAAGATCATCAATACATAGAATAGATCTTAATTATTAATGATGTCTCTATGAAAATCTGGGTTAGATCTGCCTTAAAACAGCCCATTGTATTAGTGCGTTTAAAATCCCGCAATTATTATGCTGGAGATTTGGTTTCTGTCTGTCTGCAACCGAAACTACTGCTTACGTCAGAATACCCCAAGGAATTGCGTAAGTTTGTCAATGAGTATTTAATTTATAGTCAAAATCATTAATACATAGAATAAATCTTATTCATCAACGATGCCTCTATGAAAATCTGAATTAGATTTGCCTTAAAACAGCCTATGTTATTTGTGTATTTAAAATCCTGCAATGTGTCTTATCACTAAGAAATAAATGTTTACATCATATATGGTGTGGTTAATTTGCTTACTGATTTTAACAAAACCAGGTTTAATAAATAATTACTTTGTGTTATTGATCGCTAATATTGTTGTATTCTCCAACGTATTAAAATCAATCCTATGAATGATTTTATATATAAAAAAAACAATAAGAATATAATCAAAATAAGCATAATTTTTTATATGCGTTCTTATTTAATTTCATTAGACTTTCTAATTTAATATATTTCATTGAATAAAAACTTAAATACTTACGCCCAGAGGTCGCATATTGATGCTAGTAATAATATCAGAATCCTTCCTAGAGAGAATGAGACGCATAAAATTCTCTGGGATTTTGAGATACAAATGGATCACTCAATACCAACTAGAAGACAAGATTTAATTAACTAGAAAAAAATAACCTATCATTTTTTGTGATTTTGCGGTTCCAGGGTGCAAATGAAAGAAAACGAGAAGACAAACAAATACTTATATCTTGCCAGAAAGCTGAAAAGGTTGTAGAGCATGATGAAGGTGACAGTGATACCAATTGTAGTTGGTACCTTCGGAACGGTCCCCAGAGCCTGGGAAAATCTTGGAAGAAGAATCGAAGCCGTCCAAACAACAGTATAGTTAAATTGGTTAGAATACGCAGAAGAGTCCTGGAGACCTGAGGAGACTTGCTGTCACTCAGACTCCAGTGAAATACCATCAGCTAACGCTGATGTGAAAAACTCAAAAGTAGTAGTAGTAGTAGTAGTAGTAGTAGTAGTAGTAATTGGCGTCATCGGATCGGTCCCCAGATGCCTGTAAATACCTTGAAGGTAGAATCGAGGCTATCCAAACAACAACATTGTTAAGATTGGCTAGAATACCCAGAACAGTCCTGAAGACATGACCAGACTTGCTGTTACTCAGACTACATTGAAAAACCAGCAGCTAAAGCTAAAAACTCACTAGTAATGAAATAATAATAATAATAATAATAATAATAATAATAGTAGTAGTAGTAGTTGTATAGTAGTAGTAATAGTAGTAGTAATTGGCGCCATCGGATCGGTCCCCAGGGGCCTGTAAAAACCTTGAAGGAAGAATCGAGGCTATCCAAACAACAACATTGTTAAGATAGGCTAGAACATTCAGAAGAGTCATGGAAACTTGAGTATACTTTCTGTCACTCAGACTCCAGCTAAAAGATCACCAGCTAAAACTGATGTGAAAAACTCGCAACGATTGAAATAATGAGAAATATTTCTACAATGACGAATTGTTTAAAAATTAACGCATGAAAGATTTTGATTTTTTGCAAATTACACAATAAAAAATTTACTTGAAATTTCCATAGAAGAAAATGAATTTTTAATAAACGTTTCTTTTGTTTTCATTTTCCCATTATCCGTGTCAATTCTCTCCGAAGTGAATTGTAAAATCGTTTAACCCTGATGCGGAGGTTGCTCCAGCACAGTGATGTTATTCTGGGCCAAAAACTCTCAAATATTCAGGGCAGTGTGGGCAGGGGTGCTGTCATGGTGAAGCACCCACAAGTTGTTCTACCACCATCTCTCCCCTCTTCTCGCGCACTGAACAAAGCAAACGTCGCAGTATCTCTTTGTAGGCATGTTGGTTGATCATCCGGCCCTGTGGCAAGAACTCGCAGTGGACGATGGCCCTCACATCGAAGTTTTCTGACATACTTGAAGTGAATATTCCACTTGAATAATCTAGAGCAGTGGTTCTCAACCGGGGTTCTTGTGGGCCCCCGGGAACCATATTAAATTTTTGGGGACCCATGCAAGCAAAATGTATTTAACTATAAAATTACAATTGGATTTTTAAACATCGAATGGCTATGTGAGGGTCCACCAGAGTAAAATAGGATTAAAAGGGTTCCATGGGAAAAATAGGTTGAGAACCATTGACCTCTGCAGAGGGGTAAGACTCCCCAACATGGGGCCACCTGTTGGCCGTGGGTGGCGACCCGTGATGCTTAAAGATGGAGTCATGATGGATGAGCAGTCAATGACATGTAACACTCCACTTAAACCCTTACTTAGGCTAGACGAGCGGTCGCAGAGACCCCCTCCGATCAATCGGCTGGTCACATCAGGCCCTAGCACCTATATGATTGCCTCAACCCTATTGCCCTTGTGGCAATCCCCAACCCTTTTTATCATATGGGTGCTAGAAGGTGGTGGCTGCGGGTCTACATGTCCTAGGAATGACGTTAAACTCTATCTGATGATGAGGTTCCAGTTTTGGAGGTTTGGGGAATGTGGAACACCCCTTCATCACCATTGCTCCCTGGTCTACTCTGACCCGGAGTGGTAGTACCTGTTAGGGTCCCATCTATAGGTTAAATAGAAAACATGAGTTTATAAACAAAATTGTACTATCCATTAAAAATGAAATTATTTCATAACTTTGTCGGCATTAAATTTTTTTTTACCAATAAAGGTATTCGGCATAAAATAACCCAAGGGGGTGACATGCCGTAAAACCCAACCAACCAAACAAACCAAACGAATACTTTTTCCCCCATTAAAATAGATAAATGGGATTTATTTCAGAAAAGACCCAACGATTTTTTGTACAAATACACTTCATTAACTACTGAGAATATTGTTCCTGTATTTAGGGTATAAAAAAAAGGCAACTTTCCTTTCGCATCCAAGAAGAATTTGAATGAAAAACGCTGTAAACTGTTTCTAACATCATAAGGATGGAGTCTATCCCCTTTTTCACTAGCACTAGACAAAGGAGATTGTTCTTTAGCGTCACACCTACCATCATCTCCTCGCTTTTCCGTACGGATCCCTGTGCTACTCATGCGCTGAGTTGACGAGGGCTGGTATCGAACCAGGAATCTTGTGGTTCCCAGCCGGAAGCTCTACTGACTTAGCTAGACAGACTCTTTCATAACCAATAATCCGCCATATTTGATAGTCAGTTAGAGACGATTCCAATAAAAGTCCCGGTAAGTCGTTCCCCCAGGCACAAATCGTCTGCAATTTGAAAAATTGGATAAATAAAGACTTCATTGATCAAACGAGAATGGGTCAGGCTTCAAAGTTAATTGGACATTGTTTTCTTGATGAATTTTAAGTTAACTCTCTTTGGATTGATCGACAATAATAATCTATGCGATGAATATATCATACCGCTATGATATGGCTATTCTGACACACTCAAAAGAGAAGTTCAGATGACAGTACTTAGATAATATATAATATATATATATATATATAGTTTTTTTTCGTAGTTAGGGTCTTTCCACGTGTGGTTTAACAAAGCTGATGCAGGTAGACCATAAGGAGAGCTCAATGTACCTAATACCAGTGAGTAAAAGGACAGAGCAAGATATTTAGTAAATGAAGAAAAACTCTAAACTTGCTTCATTACAATAATTTATTTCAACCGTATTAATACGGCATCTTCAGGTTTCTTCATTTACTAAATATATATATATATATATATATATATATATATATATATATATTACACAGTCTGAAGAAGGGAGCATAAAAATCCGGAAAATTTACTACTACTAAATAAAGGAAACTCTACTAAAAAACAACAGAGTTTCTGATATTTATTTCTTTAATCTTAGATAATGTTTCTTTCTATTATTTCATGTCTTTTGATAGTGGAATAAAAAAGTATTATAAAAATTCTTTGTTTGTTGCATTATATACTAGGGGTATTTTGTTGTATAGTCAC
>CM042147.1:10492843-10497843 GCA_023376005.1 Doryteuthis pealeii
CTGTTAACCATATCTACATACTAACAACATGCAATTGTATTTATATATACAACAAAATAGCGGTTTACAGTGTGAACGGGAAGGCTAATTTGCATATTGATATTAAAAAATCGAATTTAATAAAGACGTGCTCAGTGTTATTGATTTCTAACTGTTTGGTTTTATTTTAATGAATATAAGCAAAAATCTCTTCAATGAATCTTAAATGAAATCCATTAACAAGAAAAAATAACTGTCATTTTATTCTTTACTTCCTCTTTTAACTAAATACTTAAATTAGAAAAAATAACAATGAAAGACGAGAGTGATGGAAGAGTAAGTTTCAGTTGTTTTTTGGGGTTTTTTTTATTATACCCCCTCTGCTTTAAATCTTTTTATCTGCATTCTTATTCAGTTTCATTAGCCTTTCTAATTTAATACAATATCATATTACATTAAAACTTAAATACTTGCACCCGGAGGGTGCATATATTTGCTAGTATTAATAATGAAATTTATTGTGTACAGTGCTCAGGTGCACCACAACTCATCAAAGTCTCATGTCTAGTATATATAATCACCATCTACAACTAAATAGATTTACCAGAATACTCAAGTTGTCTACACAAATAAGGTATAAACAAAGTGAATAAAGGAAAAAAGTAGGAAGTTGAAGAGAGATAACTGATAGAATTACAAATTACTTTTGCCTGAATGAAGGAAGACATGTATGTTCATAGAAAACAAATTTTTGATTTCAAAGGAAAAAAGTCAAGACCTAAATTAAAATCCATACAAACTAATTAAAACGCAAAAAGGGCAATAAAAATAATTCCAAACCAGACTAGTATATATCAAATGTAAGTAAAATAAAGTTGTCGGGTGGCCTAAAGTCAGTATCAACGAGGGAGTCTATTCTTTTTCCCACTAGTGCTTTATCAAGGAGATTGTTTTGGCATGTGAGGTGGAACGCCACACCAACCATCAACTCCTCACGTTACCGCACAGAATCCTGCGCTACGCATGCGCTGAGTTAGCGAGGGTGGGTATCGGACCCGAAATCTTGTGGTTCCTAGTTGGACGCTGTATTGACTGAGCTAAAACACCAAAACCGTAGTAGAGAGAAAAACTTTCCTACAACTATATATATATATATATATATATATATATATATATTATATATATGAAGTAGTCAAACAGTGTGTTTGAAAATGGCGAAGGCCGACAATTTGTGAGAGATTATGTGCTTAATTAAAGTCATACCTAATTTTGTTAATTAATTATAACTAAATGAATTAGGCGTGCATATCGGTTTAAATTTGTTTACGCTTTACATTTAAACCGATATGCACGCCTAATTCATTTAGTTATAATTAATTAATTAACAAAATTAGGTATGACTTTAATTAAGCATATAATCTCCCCCCCCACACAACACATATATATATATATATATATATATATATATATATATATATAATAGTAGTTGTCATGAGTATGTGACAAGAAAACAGACATTTTATTTTTAGTCTTGTTTATTTCTACTAAAATCATTTTCTATAAATTTAGCACTTACAATTACAAAACATGACTACAAAACTTTTTATGCCGGTGGCAAACAAGTTCGTTCTTCTTGAAAAAAAATCCAGGTTTTAATTCTCAAAGTTGAATGGTTAGAAGCAAAATGTGACTAAGTATTTTGACAAAAATATATATGTAAGAGCCGAGTGGTTAAGAAGCCTGACTGATGATTAATCGATCGAGTTTCCATCCCGGCTGAAGGTAGCCTTCTAATGTTACGGATTTTTGCCAATCCACGAAGCAAGTAATTTTACTTCTGGGTTAATAAAATCGATTTAAAAAGTGCCCAATAAAAAGAGCTAAATATACGGGTTTTTTTTAAGCGAATGTTATAAAATTCCAACTGCAGGGAACAATTCCCTGAAGAATTGATCCGGCAAGAAACTGCAGTTGGAATTTTATAACATTCGCTTTTAAATAAACGTATATATATATATACATATATATATATATATATATATATATATATATATATATATATATATATTATTTGTGAATCTACATTATTTTTTAATCGTTAGTTTATTTTAACTCGGATATCCACCATCTTTTCAGTAAAAAAAAAAAAACAGTACTTTTACTTTATTTTTTATAACAATATATATATATATATATGAAAAATGAATGGAAGTGAATCCGACAGTGGGAAATAAATATTTTAGAAAAAACAAACACATGATGTTAAAATTCGCTGACAGAAATCTGTTTCGACCCTTTATTGAAGTGGTCTTCATCAAGGGCGATGTGTGTATGATAGAGAGACGGATGTGTGTGTGTGTGTGTGTGTGTGTGTGTGTGTGTGTGTGTGTGTGTAGAAAAATAGAAAAACACGAAATATTCCAAAATGAGTTTATTCTTACAACAATCAGTAATTCTCTCGTTTTTCGCAAGTTATCCACCATTACCATACAACATTTTACCTTTTGTTCCGATGAAGGTTGCATAAACCGAAATGTTATCATGTCGACTTCACCATCATAAAATAGAATAACAAGTACATGCTACACAGAAAAAATATGATAAGAAAGAAAGAAAGAAATTAGGGTAAAGATAGAGAGAGGGGTTGAGCGCGCGGAAGCGATAACGTTCTGTCTGAATCAAACATAATGAAAAGATTAAAAGAAAGAAAGAAAAAAGAAAAAAATGGTGAGTTAAATCATGATTATTATACTTTTTACATATTGAACTATTTTGCAATAGATAAAAGTAAACATACCAAACGTTGTAATAAATAAATTATCACACTGTGATATATCTTCAGGCCCTGCCAGTATATATGAAAATACTATTAAACATGTCCGATATCACCTGTCTGGTGTGTTTTTTTTTCTCGATCCTTTTAAGTTTTTGGGCAATTTCTTAACATCAGAGTGGAATGTGCACCAAAATTTTCTTACCAAGTACTTTCGGCACTAAGACATGCCATCTTCAGTGATGGACGTAATTGAGTGTTTGCACCGAATTCTATTTGAACACAGAAATGGGGTTGATTGAACTAGTAGAAGTGTGAGTAAGTAGGAGGGGAACTCACAGAGATTGCATAAAGAGGGTGGAGGATTGGGAAGAGGAGAATTGGCAGAAAATGAGTTACAAACACTTGGGAATATATATATACATACATATATATATATATATGTGTGTATATATATATATATATATATATATATATATATATATATATATATATATATATATATATGTGTTGTGTGTGTGTGTGTGTGTGTGTGTGTGTGTGGTCCTGATTGAAATAAAGTACTTAGTCTTGTCCCATCATATAAAGAAGTGTGAGGATTGGGAGGAGGAGAATTGGTGGAAAATGAGTTACAAATATTTGAGAATATATATATATATATATATATATATATATATATATATATATATATTATGCGTGCGTTCTTGCGTGTGTGGGAGGGTGGACTGATAAAAGGTTAGTACTGTTTCTTGTTCCATCAATGTCTGGCACACCGGAAGAGGTATTCGTGAGATAAGATCATGGTGCCATTAACAATTGGATGATGTAGGAGATGATGATACAGAAATGTCTACTGTTGAAGATAATGGGGTTGTTTAGTGAAGAGGATTGACTTGCTGTTGGTGGAAAGGAGTGGCCAGGCCCTGGAAAGGAGTGGGCCTGGTGTCCAAGAGGAAGGGCCTGGTGTCCAAGAGGGTAGTCTGGTATTCGAGACTATGGGACTTGGTGTTGGAACAGAATAATTTGACTCTGGAGAAAGTGGGCCAGGTTTATAAGAGGAAGAACCTGGTGATAAATATTCAGGGCTTGATTCGGGAAAAGGGTATTTATGACTAGTGTTATGGTATTTTGAGAGATCATACATTTTTTTCCTTTTTCTAATAGATAGATAGATAGATAGATAGATATGAACACACTAAGATAGATATATAGATAGATAGATCTGAATAGACTGAAATATATATATATATATATACTAGAAGTGGCTACCCGGCGTCGCCTGAGTAGAGGGGGATTTTTACATGTTAGTCTCGCAGATCCATTATTACTTATCGCAAGTGAGATTCTCGCTGGTTGCCCCATAAAAATCCCTACGGAAGTATATAACAATATAGTAAGAAATTTCCATTCAATGATTTACAATTTAAAAAAAAAAAGATATAAATGATGCAATTAATTCAATCAATCAATATTATATTTCAAAGCGGGAAAAAAACATACAAAAAAAAAGATAAACAAAATAACATGCAAATGACTTTCCATTCTGTTACTTTTCAAATTTGAATTTTTAAATATCTTCCCAAATATAAATCAAATCTTCATTATTTTTGCTCAAAAACCAAGACCTGCAGATATTTAATGTATATATATATATTTACTTTGTTGTTAATTGTTTTATTTTCGATGTTACCTCCGGACATACAAATACACAACACTGCCCTTTATATATATATATGTATATGAAGTGGTCAAACGATGTGTTTGAAATGGCGAGGGCCGACAATTTTTGGGAGATTATGTGCTTAATTAAAGTCATACCTAATTTGTTAATTAATTAATCATAATTAAATGAATTAGGTATGCATATCGGTTTAAATGTAAAGCGTAAACAAATCGAGAAAAGGTCGATCTCTGTATGTACATTTCAGCCCATTAGGCCTCATCAGCATATATGTATGTATATATATATATATATATATAGAGAGAGAGAGAGGGAGGGAGAGGGGGGAAAGAGTGTGTGTGTGTTTGTGTGTGAGAGAGAGAGAGAGAAAGAGAGGGAAAGAGAGAGAGATTTAACCATCGTGTATGCATACTAAGTTATAAAATAACAAAGAAAAAACGCCATTCTCTTTTTCTTTTTTTTTTTTCTTTTTTCTTTTTGTTCTTTTGTCTTCTAAAATCCTCAAAACGCAAATATATGATATCGTTGCATGTCTCGGACAATTCGACTGCATTTTTCGCACTCCTC
>CM042147.1:10500343-10595343 GCA_023376005.1 Doryteuthis pealeii
ATTTCTTTATGTCAGAGACAAGAGAGTTCCATTATTTCAAGAACATTCTATTTCTTCTTCAACGTAGTTTGAAAATCGTAAAGGCGAGAAACTGTCAGTTACCAATCGCTCTTGACGTCAAGTCTTCGCTACCCCAACTTAGATATAAATTCTTTATTAGTGATATTGTGCACTATTTACTTATAGATATAGCAAACTATATAATATTACAACAGTACTTGGTAACCGTCAGTTTATCGCCTATGCGATTTTCAAAACAACTTGGTTTGAAAATCGTATAGGCGAGAAACTGTCATTTACAAGCGCCGTTGACTTCATGTCTTCGCTACGCTCACTTAAATATACATACTCTATCAGTGATATGGATATAGAGCGTACAGCAACCTTGTGTATCTCCCATCTAACTTTTTCTTTAAGCACTTCGTTAATGTTCAGGAGGGTCAGCCGTACAGTAGCACTGACACGAGCACTGCTTGGACGCACTCTTGTTTAATCTTATCAGAAGTATCAGATTTCTATCGAATCCGTTTATAGCTGCCCATGCCTTTCATATGAACGCAATAACATAACTTTCTGTAAAAAGAAAAACATGAACGTAAAATGAATGCGATTCCCTAACCTCTTGGCAAAACATAACTCTTGATGAGTTGACATGTCGTTAAAATCAATCAATCAATTACATTTCTTTCTTTCTTCTTCTTCTTCTTCTTCTTCTTCTTCTTCTTCTTCTTCTTCTTCTTTCGTCCTCTTCTTCTTCTTCTCTTCTTCTTCTTCTTTCTTCTTCTTCTTCTTCTTCTTCTTTCTTCTTTCGTCCTCTTCTTTTTCTTCTTCTTCTTCTTTCTCTTCTTCTTCTTCTTCTTTCTCTTCTTCTTCTTCTTTCGTCCTCTTCTTTTTCTTCTTCTTTTCTTCTCCTCTTCTTCTTCTTCTTCTTCTTCTTCTTCTTTCTTCTTTCTTTCTTCTTCTTCTTCTTTCTTCTTCTTTCTCCTTTCTTCTTTTTCTTCTTCTTCTTTCGTCTTCTTCTTCTTCTTCTTTCTTCTTCTTCTTCTTCTTTCGTCCTCTTCTTTTTCTTCTTCTTCTTCTTTCTTCTTTTTCTTCTTTTCTTCTTCTTCTTCTTCTTCTTTCTTCTTATTCTTTCTTTCTTCTTCTTCTTCTTCTTCTTCTTCTTCTTCTTTTTTCTTCTCTCTTTTTTCTTCTTCTTCTTCTTTCTTCTTCTTCTTCTTCTTCTTCTCTTCTTCTTCTTCTTCTTCTTCTTCTTCTCTTCTTCTTTTTCTTCTTCTTCTTCTTTCTTCTTCTTCTTCTTCTTCTTTTCTTCTTCTTTTCTTCTTTTCTTCTTCTTCTTTTCTTCTTCTCTTCTTCTTCTCCTCTTCTTTTTTCTTCTTCTTCTTCTTCTTCTTCTTCTTCTTCTTCTCTCTTCTTCTTCTTCTTCTTCTTCTTCTTCTTCTTCTTCTTCTTCTTCTTTCTTCTTCTTCCTTCTTCTTCTTCTTCTTCTTCTTTCTTCTTCTTCTTCTTCTTCTTCTTCTTCTTCTTCTTCTTCTTCTTCTTCTTCTTCTTCTTCTTCTTCTTCTTCTTCTTCTTCTTCTTCTTCTTCTTCTTCTTCTTCTTCTTCTTCTTCTTCTTCTCTTCTTCTTCTTCTTCTTTCGTCCTCTTCTTCTTCTTTCTTCTTCTTCTTCTTCTTTCTTCTTTTCTTCTTCTTCTTCTCTTCTTTTCTTCTTTTTTCTTCTAATCTTCTTCTTCTTCTTTTTCTTCTTTTTCTTCTTTCGTCCCCTTCTTCTTCTTTCTTCTTCTTCTTCTTCTTCTCTCTTCTTTCTTCTTTCTTCTTTCTTTTTCTTCTTCTTCTTCTTCTCTTCTTCTTCTTCTTCTATGGAAGCAAAACCATTCCGACATCAGACACTCCAATTCTGACAAGAATGACAACATTCCTTTTTGGTAAAGACAAGAGAGTTCGATTATTTCAAGAACATTCCATATCTTCTTCAAACTTGGATTGAAAATCGTATAAGCGAGAAACTATCATTTACCAAGCGCCGTTGACTTCATGTCTTCGCTTACCTTAACCTATATATCTATATATCTATTCACGCAGCATTGTTGTTTAGCTCCCATCTGGCTTTCTCTCTAAGCACTTCCTTAGGGTCCAAGTGGTGCTGCCGTACAGTAGCACAGATATGATCACCGCTTGAATGAAAACTTGCTTTATCTTATCAGGGTAGGTAATCTGTCTACAGCTGTCCATGCCTTTCTTATGCGTGCATTGACATCACTTCTTTTTGTCAAAGACAAGAGAGTTCCATTAATTCAAGAACGTTCCATCATTTTCTCCAATTTCCGCCTCATCTCATAACTGTCCATCACTGCAATCATAATGCTTGTTATGCGTATATTAATGTCCGCAAAGGATTAATATATTCATCTCCTGTTGTACAATAAACCAGTTGCTTTGTTGTAAACTTTTATGATTTAATTTTAAGCCTAGAAACGTAAATCAGACCAAAAGAAAAAGCAAGCGATAAAAATAACATTAAAAAAACAAAGTAGAGATAAAATGCGGGAAATAATGAAACCACTTCAAAATACCAGCAATGTTGGGTAAATTAATAAATAAAAAAAAGATGAAAATACTTTATGTCAAAACTTTAATTTAAACTTCCATCAAAGTTACAAGTAATCACAAAAAAAATGCCCGGATTAATAAACATTGTTTATGTCAAAACTCCGGATACTCAAATAGTTTCCTCCAGAATTTGAAACAAAATTGATTAACAACCGTGCAAGACGCACTCTAACATTTTGTTAAAAATAAAATATTTGCCTACAAACTATTCCCTTACAAATAATAATAATAATAATAATAATAATAATAATAATAATATAATATAATATATATGTGTGTGTGTGTGTGTGTGTGTGTGTGTGTGTGTGTGTGTGTAAGATATCCAAAAACTGGTAGTAAGGGATTATTCTACATGGGATTTTTAAATTCACTCTGTATGGTTATTGCATGTTTAGTAGGTGCAAATACATGTATTTTAGAAATCCCTAATGAAAGCTCAATGTATAATAATCTTTTTAGATTAGATACAGAGCAATATTTACCTTTGAAAGGAAGGAAAAACTCCAAAAACCATCATTCTGTAATAAATTTATTTCAACTAAAACTTAAGGAGTTTTCTTTTGGGGAGTTTTAGAAATTTATTTAAATTTCTAAAACCCCACCAAAAGAAATTTTTAGCCTCATCAGACAGGACACTACAAAAAAAATGAATTAACAACCTGAAGTGTGTTTTTTATCATATATATATATCATATGTCAACTCTGGTGTGTATGAAGACTCCGTCGCTGCAGTCCTTGAAGGTGTACTGGAGAAGCAAGGAGAAAAATATCCCGAACAGCGTAGGTACAAGGACGTAACCCTGCTTCACTCCACTGCTGACTGGAAATACCTCGGATGTTGCACCATTAAAACAAACTGTGCTGTGCATGTTAGTGTGGAAGGAGCTAATAATTCCTAGAAGGGTTATTTCCTATAACTCCAAACTGAAAAAAGGGGAACCACTCTGAATGGATTTTATAAATTATTTATCTATTTATTGATATACTAGGAAAAAAGAAGACGGGGTTAGGGTTAGGGTAATGGTTAGGGTTAGCGTTTAGGATTAGTTTAATGGGAAAATAATGGGTAGATTAATTAGCAGATAAAATTCATTCAGAGTGGTTCCCCTTTTTTGCGTTGGAGTTATAGGAAATAACCCATAGAAGATATATATAATTTCAAAATTAATAGGTTATTTTAAAAACGTAATTGGATGTTTAAAGATTCTGATTTGTTTTACTTATTTTTAGTTAGAAAGAGAAACGTATCAAATTTGTATCTAAAAAAAGATTTTTATTTTTTACTAATGATAATAATGAATTGGATTCTTATAAAATCTATGTTCAATTATCAATACATCAATCATTTTTTATAACAGATAATTAAACATTTAAAAAAAGAAGTAACATATCCAATAATACCGTAAATCGACAGTTAAAAAAAAAAGAGAGAGAATGAATTAAACGAAAATATATCAGAAGTCGATGAACGAGACATTTCTTTTTTTTTTTTATTGATTTGAACTTTTTGCTTCTGATGACCAAGACATTATATGTTTTTAAAAAACATTTTAATAGATATAAGAGTTTTATAATTTGCTTGATGAATATCTTGGGGTATAGTTATTTACTAAGCTAAGCTTAGATGTGGCACAAGGCCAGAGTATGGGGCGCCCAATGAGAATCGAACTCACAACCAATGGTCTGCTAATCTAGCTCGTTAACCATTACACCACGTGAGGTGTCCGTTATTTACTAAGCTTAACTTAGATGTGGCACAAGGCCAGAAGTAAAGGGGCATCTAGTGAGAATCGAACTCACTAACAATGGTGTGTGAATCTAGCTTTCTTAACCATTACACCACGTGAGGTGCCCAATATCCTGGAGTATAGTTATTTACTAAGCTTAGCTTAGATGTGGCACAAGGCCAGATGTACGGGGTGCCCAGTGAGAATTGAACTCACTAACATAGGTCTGTGAATCTCGCTTGCTAACCATTACGCCACGTGAGGTGCCCAATATCTTCGGGTATAGTTATTTACTAAGATTAGCTTAGATGTGACACAAGGCCAGATGTATGGGGCGCCCAGTGAGAATCGAACTCACAACCAATGGTCTGCTAATCTTGCTTGCTAACCATTACACCATGTGTGGTGCCCAATATCTTAGGCATATGTTTGAGACAATGGCAAATCAACGATTACGTTTGATAAAGCCACATTAAAAGTATTTGAGTTTTCATTACAGGTACCCAGTTAGAATCGTACTCAATGGCAATTGTAGTCGTCTTACTAAACATCAGCAATAACTGATTGTATCTTGTAGCGAGCGAGCGAGAACGTGTCTTGCGTGCAAAATGAATGAAGAGCTTGAAAGGAAAAAAGAAAATATGGCCACCCTAACAATTCAATTCAAGGAAAACACGATCTCGAAGCCAGGAGAATTGGTGAGAGTAGTTGGCGCGTATGCAAATTTTCTCGAAATCAGCTATGCATAAAACACAACGCGTGATAGTAAAAAGGACGATACGCTTTTGAACGTAGTATTGCGGTTACGTTAAAGACTGCTGTAATATTCTTCTAAACACAGAGAGACTTTGTCGCCAGACTTTAAAAGCTGGAAAAGCGATTATTCGGATCAATTTCTTATCTGAAAATTAAATGGTAAGAAATTTGCTGGACTCCGTCAGGCTTAAGTATTTAAGTTTTAATGTAATGAAATATATTAAATAAGATAGACTAAAGAAATTAAATAAGAACGCATATAAAAAGATTACACTTATTTTAATTATATTTTAATTGGCTTTCTATATGAAATCATTCAGATGGTTAATTTTAATACGTTGGAGAATAAAACAATAATATTAGAGATCTAATAAACCAAGTAATTATTTCTGTTGTTAAAACCAGTATGCGAATAAACCAGACCATATATTATGTAAACCTTTATTTCTTCGTAATAAAAGACACATTACTGTATTTTTAACTCTAATAACATGCGCTTGTTTTGGGCAAAATCTAACTCAGATTTTCATAGAGACATCGTTAATAAATAAGATTTATTCTATGTATTAATGGGACTGTAAATTGAATACTCATTAATAAATGTACGGAATTTCTGGGAGTTTTGTAATGTAAGCAGTGAAGTAGTTTCGGTTAGAGACACCGAATCTCCATTACAATAAGATAGAACTACTATTGAAAATTGTGGTTCATTTGCACCACACAGGTGACAGTTTGAAATGATGGAGATATTTCTGTTGTACCCTTTAAAATCTTGTGAATGCTTATCTGTTTCTTAATTTCATTGCAAACCCAAATCCATTTCATATGATAAGTATTTTAATAATTGGATAATAAAAAGAGTTCATAAGTTACGAATACAAAACCGCCAATGTCTTATCTGCCTCTGACGATATTTTAAATTGTTATTCGCCATAAAAGAGGAACAAGGTAATTGCTTTATTCAAGCCTTATTCAAGATAACTTAAATATAGCAAACTAGATTATTAATCTATATATATATATATATATATATATATATATATATATAATTTTATCTTCTCTAATAACATAGAATAATCTTATTAACTTGATGCTTCAAAAGAGTCTAATAATAAAGGAGAAAAACTTTCCATCAGGGACTCCTCTCTCGAGGGGGGAAAGGGGGGAGATAAAGAAAAGAAAAGGAAAAAGGGGAAAAGGAAAATTTTTTATATATATATATACTTTTGAGAGAGGTCCCTTGGAAAGGATTTTTCATTTATCCTACTCATTTCATTCATTTTGATATATATATATATATATATATATATATATATATATATATGTGTGTGTGTGTGTGTGTGTGTGTGTGTGTGTGTGTGTGTGTGGATGATAATAAGAAATGCCGAAATAGATTTATATCTGCACCAATGTATTCATTTATTCATTTCAAAAACTGTTAGAAAACTTGAAAGAAAAAAGAAAAAATCTTAAAAATGATAAGGATTCTATTATTTTTTTAAACAAATTTTTTGAATTTGTATATATATATATATATATATATATATATATATATATATATATATATATATATTCAAACAAATTTTGTTAAAGATAATGGAATCCTTATTGTTTTGAAGTTTTTTTTTTCTTTATCTTTCAAGTTTTCTAACAATTTTTGATGATATCATCCTAAAAGGTATTAATGAGTTGTCCGAAATGTTTTCATTGATAAACCAAGTGCTTCCAGTTCTTTTCTGAACCATAATCAAGTAATTGTTCTTTCTATTTAAATTTAACGAGCTCTTCATTATTTGACTAAACTATTGTTTTTTGTTTTTTCATCGCTAAGGTTACGCTAAATAACGCTGGTTATTTATTTTTAAATGTATCTGTTAGATACATTTAAAAATAAATAAGCTAGGTAAACGTGATTTGGAATTTTTAAAATTGTTCTTCCTATTTAAATATAATGAACTTTTCGGGTCATTTAATGCCGAATCAAGTTATTTTTTGTAAACAACAGACTCAAGTTGCTTACAGTACCAGCTGTTGCTTCAGTGAATTATTTTAAGTATTGAACAGGCTCATTCATAGCTGCTTAACTTCGGAGATGAAGGGAGACAATTTGAAGACAATGATATATAATATATATATATATATATATATATATATATATATATAATATATATAAGAGAGAGAGAGAGAGAGAGAGAGAGAGAGAGAGAGAGAGAGAGAGAGAGATTTGGTTGTTTTTGTTTTACATCATATCAACCCTTTTCGGCTCATTTAATGCCGAATCAAGTTATTTTTGATAGACAAAGGACTCAAGTTGCTTACAGTACCTTCTGTTGCTTAAGTGGTCACCCAATTAAGTGCTGAATAGGCTCATCGTTGCTTAACTTCGATGAACTATACATCCTTGCTGAGATTAAGATGGCTTATTGAAGAAATCTCTCTCTCTCTCTCTCTCTCTCTCTCTCTCTCTCTCTCTCTCTCTCTCTCTCTCTCTCTCTGGATTTTAACTGATAACATAAAACCAGGTTTGAGGATGAAACGACGAATCTTGTACTGTTACATAATACGAATTATGTCTGTAAGTAACATTCAAATAACGGTATGGAAAATTACCATTGACCGTTATAGGAAGTGGTAAAAGTAATTGACAAGGCAGTTCACCTTCTCTGACCTGGACGCCGATTGCTGATTGGTTAAAGGCAAGCGTGAGAAGTGAACTGACTTAGTTAGATTTTGGCCGTTAGTAGAAAGGAGCAGACGTAAGGGTCGTTGCATAAAGCAAAGACCCTTACGTCTGATCCCAATTTCTCACCGCACGGTTGAAAACCCTTTTGGGCTTCAGTTTTTTTAACAAATAATGAAGACGTCTTTATAAAATGATAAAGTCTTGCTTAATTATTACAACGAAATGAGCACAGACAACCCAGCCCAGAAGAAGGAATGAATCAGCCCAGAGGAGGAAGATGGCCACCGACCAAGCAGAACCTGTAAGAACCCATTTTCTCTCCTCTCTTCTCGACTGCAGACATCAAGGAAGCCAAATTGTTTACCAGTTTTCCTAATTTCTAAGATGATTGAGTTAATTAAGATCAAAATATTCTGTCTTTTGTGTCGTCAAGACATAAAAATGTAAGTAAGTAGATAAAATCGAACTGGTTAAGATTCCCAGACAGATAGGGAAAGTTTCATATAAGGTGAAGATAGATAGATAGTGAATCACACACACACACACACACACACATATATATATATATATATATATATATATATATATTGCGACTGAGAAATATATATATATACATATATATATGGGAGAAATATGAGGAGATTATCCGACAGTATGTGGTGAAAGGTAGACAAACACGGGATGTTGTGGAAAATGGATGTTTATTGTACGTAGTGATGTCGACGATGCAGCGTTTCTCTATTCCTAAAGTCCTGAAGAAGGTCTAACAGACCGAAACGTTGCATCGTCGACATCACTACCTACAATAAACATCCATTTTCTACAACATCCTGTGTTTGTCTACCTTTCACCATATATATATATATATATATATAAATTGATAGATAGTGATATATATATATATATATGTGTGTGTGTGTGTGTGTGTGTTATAGAGTCCAATACATTTAAGGTGTGATTGTTACCCTTGGTTTCAAAGAAATGTATTAGCCACATTTCATCAAGACAACACGCCAACAAATGAATACAGCTCTATTTTCAATTCTCCAATACTAAATCCATTTTATATATATATATATAATAAAATAAGTGTATTTTGGCAGCATTTTTTCTTTTATACAAGTTTTTGTTGAACTGTACAGACAATTCCTGTCGGACGAGTCTTATAAAAAACCATATACCCATATAAAAACCTACCTCTATCAATTCTTGCATTATTAACACAAGAGTGAATGCTCCGCTCAATACAAAAAAAGCCATTATAAAAAATTTGATAAACCGTGCAAACTTACTTCTTCTAAACATATTCTTTTCCGAAATAAAAATATTAAGCAACCCTCATCAATAATGAATTCCCCAACTATTTTGTTGATGAACAAATCCGAAAAACCCTCCATAATATTACCATAATGAAAAACAATAGCACACATCAATAGCCCTAACCAAATATATTATTGTAATCAGATGCACCAAAATTATAAACTGTATGAAAATGCGTTAAAAAAATTTAATACGTAACAATGTCTCTTCCACCGACACTACGAAAAAAGTCAATTTGATCATTTATTACAAAAATTTCAAAAACTCCAAATCTTGTCACATGCAACAACTCCTCCCCCAAAACTACTTGTCTTAATGAGACCAATGTTGTGTATTAATTCAAATGTGCCGTAGGAGATTGTCTCTCCAAAATTAATAACACATATATTGGCCATACGACGACCACATTATCACGCAGATTAACATTACACTTATCCGATTCCTGTTCCATTAATCAACACCTTAAAACACATTCATGCCCCCCCTCTACCTACCGCAAAATTCTAACCGAAAATACACTCACACTACATAAAGAAAAAAACAAACAAAAACTTCAAATAATCGAAGCTTTATATACCAAACAAAAAAACCTACTTTAAACAAAATAAACTTTGAAATAAGTCAACATATTCTCAAATGTTTATAATTTTCCGCCTATCCTCCTTCCACTATACCTTCCCCTTCTCACAACTTGTGCCCCCCCCCTCCCACAAAAAAATCACTACTGCAATGCTTGCTCGAACTACTACCATTCCTACAACCTCCTACTACCAATGGTTATTACCTCCCACTTCTAATTCCTGGCTACTACTGGTTCTCGTTAAAAACGAGACACGAAATCATACCATCATTTCCTACCTGAGGATGGCAAATTGTATTGCCGAAAGCGCTCGTTTTGAAACCTTTGGTGGACTGTTATACCAGTTACACCCCGACACCAGAAGGATGGCCCGAAAATTGGAACGGATCAACCTAAGACTTGTCCAACAGGAATTGTCTGTACAGTTCAACAAAACTTATATATATATATATATATATACCAAACTTGTTGGTAAACCCTTGCGGTAAGAAAAAACCGGCAAATAGTTTGATTGTAAAAATATACTACCAAACATTACCTGGGGAGAAAAAAATTTGAAAAAAAGAAAAGACCAAGAAAGTCGTACCAACCGAAAATAATCGGTTGATACTATAATACTTGGCCAAAAGAAAAAAAACAATTTATATGCATATAATATATATATATGAAAAATATATATTCATACAAAAACCGCGAGGATATACTAAAGCTAATAAGTAAAGAGTGCTCAATACCTAAGTAGAGCAAATAATGAAGATAAACCTAATGAGTCAGATATACCTACTAAAAGTTTCGCCTAGTGCTCTTCAGGGCTAAGATCTGACTCGTCAGGTCTTAGCCCTGAAGAGCACTAAGCGAACCTTTAGTAGGTATATCTGACACATCATGTTTTATATAATATATATATATATATATATTATATATGCATAGATAGATAGATAGATAGATACTGATATATATATGCATGTGTGTGTGTGTGTGTGTGTGTGTGTGTGTGTTTACATATAGTGACTGAGAGAGATGTGGATATGTACAGACTTAGATCGATATATAGGAAGATGCTGATAGATAGATAGATAAATAGATAGATAGATAGATTTGATGTAATAGGTCGGTAGATTATGAAGCGATTGAAATAGATGTATCTATAAAATCCAATAGAGGAAGTTTAGAAGGTTCGATAAATAGATTAATCACAGTCCAGACAGTCGTTTTTTCCTGAGATATCTGGCCAATAAAATCCAATTTACCTCTGAGATAAGTTTCAGCCAAGTCTTTTAAGAAGACGTTGTTAAAACATTTTCAGATAAGCAAGACTTCGCCTCATGTACTGTTAAATGCCCCGTCCCCGCCCCCGACATAAATGTTTCTTTATGGTAAACTAGCAGAATAACACGGCGTTGCCTGGGACAACAGACCGGAGACATAAAAGTAAGTACAACATAACAATGTCCCAAACTAATTCAGAATTTCGTGTATATATATATATATATATATATATATATATATATATCAATCATAAATGGATACAATAGAATAAAATAGATATTAGTTTTATTATAAAATTTATTAGTTTATTAATAGCTAAATTAGGTCCTAATATAAACAATAGATTAGAATTAAACACAGAATACATAATTAACTAAATTTACACGTTCCATATATAGGTTTTAGTTTATTTAGTACACATGTTCTCTCATATATATATATAATTTTCCCTATCATAAATTTTAAACCTACCAACTATCAATAGATTAGAATTAAACTCAGAATACACGATTAACTAAATTTACACGTTTCATATATAGCCTTTTTTTTTTTTTTTTTTAAATTAAAATTAAATATATATATATATATATATAGTGATGGGATGATTGAGAATGAAAAGAAGATAATAGAGAAATATAAAAAAAATTAATTACGATTAATTTAACAATATTGACATACGTATTAACTCCTTTACATGACATTATTTCTTTAAACCATGACACTATTTCTTAAACCATAATACCTCTTAGGATTACGGTCAGTCTAGAACTATTAATAAATATTTAAGGAAAAGTGGGGAAAAAAAAATAAGAATAAATAATAACAACAAAAGAATGAAAAAAAAAATAGTTAAATAAAATATATAATTGAAGCAGTACATTATGCCTTTTGTAATTCAAATATTTGATTTATGATATTTAATCTATTTGAAATTTAAGGGGAGAATGGTTTGTTTATTTTTATTGTTTTGAATTTTGCATCAATCCTAATATGTAATTATTATATGATATTTAATATATAATTAATATAATATTTAATCTATTTAAGTTTAAAAGAAAAAGAGGAAAAAAGTACTCATAAAAGATATTTTCTTAAAAAAAATAAAAAAAATAATA
This sequence comes from Doryteuthis pealeii, assembly GCA_023376005.1. Lineage (NCBI taxonomy): Eukaryota > Metazoa > Mollusca > Cephalopoda > Myopsida > Loliginidae > Doryteuthis > Doryteuthis pealeii. The sequence continues at coordinate 10,512,405 of CM042147.1, forward strand.
ATAAAAAAGAATCATTTTATTTTTCTATCAATACTAATACATAATTTAAGATAATCTTTTATTTACTTATTTACTATAAAAATAATTTAATTAGAGAACAGGGGATAAAGGGGGGAAAAAAAAAAAAAAAAAAAAAAAAAGAAGAGAAATAACACAAAAAAAAAGAAAGAGAGGGAGAAAGAATAAGAAATGAAAGGTGAAAGCGAAACAAAAAAGCTAAGTATATGTAAAAAAAAATTTTCTATTAACGGTTTTTTATTCATTTGTTCACTTTTGTTTTTGAAATTTACATGCTCACACGGTTGCTACACATTGCAACACATTGCAATTGCAACATCTTACGGATGTCAGCCTTGTTCTCAACAAACTTTTAAGAAAGAAAAAAAAGAAAGAGAGAAATAAGAAATTACAGTTATTCGCCCATTCATAAAGGAGGAGAAGAAGAAAGAGAGGAAAAAAGGAGAGGAAAAGGAAATAAGAAGAGAAATTATAACCACACAAATAAAAACAAAACATAAGCACGTCATTTCTGAAATAAGTCTCTGACGATAAAGCTTCGCTTTGAAATCGATTAGACATATAAAACATCTTTTTTGTCTTTATTTTTTACGCATTGTATTGCCTTCGAATTTTATTATTTTATATATATATATATATATATATATATATATATAATATATATATATTATATACCAATACCTCCACACGAGCAGGATGCGACACAAGGTCAATTTCTTAAGCGGATTTATAAAACATTTGAATTCAAAGTTTTCCCACTTCTAGACTGGTTACCTAGCCAAGTTTAAAGAGCCCAGACTTCCCTATTATTTACCCATAACTGGAGGGAGAATTGTGTGATTCATACCGCGATGTGAAAATACAAACTGCCACGTCCAGGATTTGAACTCGGGTCGACGAGTCCATTTCCTACGACTCTAACCATTACACCACCAGCCTCCATTTCCCCCGACATATTTCGATAAGTTGTGAGTTAAAATGGCGATAGTTTATCTAATTTCGTAGATAAAAAAAATGTATTTTCCTAAACCCCTCCGCTACGGGCAGAATGTGGCACAAGATCAGTTTTTTTTTTTTTTTTAATGGAGTAGATCTAGGTTGAATTCAGAGTTTTCCTTCTCCTAGACTGGTTGGCAAACTAAGGCTAAAGAACTTAGTCTGTCCTACTATTTACCCGTAGAAGGAGAAGAAGAGGTGGATCCTTCTTGTTTGACTGTTTATTTTTGTTGGGTGTTTTGTTTTTTGTTTTTATTTGGGGGGGTTGGGTAAGAACAAAGGGTAATGTCAAGTAACAAATTTATAGACAGTATGTTTGACTCAAGATATAAAAAAAATTAATAGTTTGGTTGGTTAGATTTAACGGCATGTCAACTCTTGTTGGGTTCTTTTATGCCGAAGACATTTTATTTATTCTTGATGGGTATTGAAAATTTTTAGATGGGACCGTACCAAGCACTACCATTCAGGTTTAGAGTTGACCTGGAAGTAATGCCGATGAAGGGGTACTCCACTTTCCCCTGAACTCTAGAATTGAAACTTCACCACTGGATAATGAAAATCTTATTTAGCATTATCGCATTATATATTGTAATTGTACCATTCGACTATTTGATGCAAAATGTCCAAACGGAAATTGACTTTTTATTTCAATAAAAAAACTTCTTATTTGAGCTAAATTCAACCTGAGTGGCTACAAAACTATTTTAAAAGTATTTTTATACGTACATTTAAAAAAGTTTACTTATTTGTTTTTCAATCGTGATTTCATTTCATTTGATTCCATTGGTTTAGCGAATTCTGGATATGAAGTTTTACTGCATCTAATGGTGAACTTCCAATTCTGGAGCTCTGGGGAGAGCGGACTACTTCATCATTGCCATTGCTCCCAGGTATACCCTGACCCGGAGTGGTAGTACCTGTTAGGGTCACATCTATGGGTTAAATAGAAAAAAATAAGTTAAAATGTGTTTTTAAAAAATGAGTTTTAAAAAAAAATTGTTCAATACCCATCAAGACTGAATAAAACAAAATGTCTACGGCATAAAAAGAAAATCAACAAAGGTTGACATGCCGTCAAATCTAAAATGTCTTTATTTGTTGGGGGGGGGTAGTTTTTTGAGTTTTTTATTCTTTTTATTTTTTTATTTATTTTTTTTTTTTTTTCATTTTCAGCAATTAATTTACGTCAAAACAAAAACTAGTTCCGAGTTCAAATTTTAAAGCGATTATTTCATGTCTAGTGCGTAAGATTCCAAAATAACGACAGAATATTCAATAGTTTAATCAAATTAAAACGAATAAATTGATAAATTGTTCTTTTTTTTTATTCCTCCATTGAAATTACAAATGAAGACATTTTCAACAAAATTACGAAAAATCTTTTTTTCTTGGAGGAAAACACAAATTGGTCGAAACATGCAAATAACATAAAGAAAAATAAGTAAATTTAAATGAAAAGTTTTATTTTCTCCTTCCGGACAGATCGGATTTCCAATGATCAAAAAATTGGAAAATTTGCGCGTTTTTTGTTTTTTTGTTGTTTTTTTTTTGTGGGGGTTATTTTATTTTGTTTTATTACTTTTTTATAAATTGGAAAGCAGGGTAAATGTTTTAAAAGTTTTAGATAAAAGAAATCTTTAACCAGAATTTTTTTTTTAAAAAGTACTTTTTTATTGTGTCTTAGTTATCAAATAACAACATTGATATCCAGAAGAAAGGTGAGAATAAGTTTATCCACCCTTTGGTACAAAAGATATAGATCAGATAGAGTCCAACGCGCAGCTCTTTAACAACAGTAATTAAATTCTCTTTATAAAATTACCTACCACTCGAGTAATACTATCGTGTAGTCCGTATTATTTATGTTTCGTTCGACGAGTCCAACTTTCTTGTAGGGGAAATATCTCGCCTTACAATATTTTGCCCATGAAACATTTTGAAGAGTTACTTTGGTGAGTCAAAAGTTTTGCCATATTTTGGTCACGTGCTAGTTTGCGGCGTGTATCTAGCATGACCGAAGCAGTTCAGACCGTGGATGGTAACTGTTGTAACTGCCATTTGTTGGTCTGCGTACAAAGAAAACGCTGGACGCTTCATAGAACAAAGTAGGCTAACGTTTTCACTGTGACTGCTGCTGGTCTGCGGGGAAACAAAACGATAACGCCTTCATACTGATGTCATCAAGTTTATCTAATAAACACCGTAAAAACTGTACAAAGAAGAAATAAATAACACTAACAAAATAAAAAGACACCCCCGGGAGATGTAAAATAAATTTTTTCAAAGATATTGCCTGAAAATTCAATGTCATAGGGTGCGTATCATAAGTATGCAAAATCGTCAAATTTATTAAAGGAGTAAAAAAAAAAAAAAAAAAAGACAATTTTAAATGGAAACAGTTCCGATAACTTTAAATATTATATTAGAATAAAACAATCTATATATAAATATATAACGCCGGGCATCTATTTATTGAAACAATGAGGATTGTCTAACGTTGCATGCTCACATTTTGAGTATATTCATTCTATGTTATGACGTTGGATTATGTGTTGGGTAATGTGACGTAAGCAGTGACGCAGTTTTTGTTACAGACAAAAACCGGAAGCGAATCTCCATTATTAATAGATTCAATAAAAGATAACAACAAATACATTTTTTTAAAAATGGAAACAAGAAAGAAACACGCAGTGTTTAATACAATTCTCACCGTGTCGCAGTTGTAATCTAACAGTAGGATTGGTATATGGCTCTGATTCCTTTACCCATTTCCGCTTAAACTTAATTCAGCAATGAAATTAAGGGTCAGCAACAACTGATAAAATGGGATTTATAAAGAATCAATTAAATTATTCTATGACTAAATATTGTGGTGGTAGTTAAATTGGTAAAAAAAAATATCCATATAAAAATTAAGTATACCTAACAGGTCAATTTAGTGACAGTTACAGCCGCTCTGGTTGGTAGTATCGTGATAGTTGGTGTGCTAACACGTTGAGCATAGCTTCACTCTGTGTGTGATTTAAAGCCGCACAGATTAACGTTCAATGTAGTCGAGTTCAGTAACTTAGGCTTTACAAGTTCGAATTGGACCATAACGCCGCAGAAGCAGTCAAAAACATTTTGGTGAAGACTGAGTTGACCAGATGGTTCAATATTTTTCAATCGGTTTGCAAGAACATCGATGATTAGACAAGGTTAAAATTAAAGTCGTCGGTGTGACCTTAAGTCAGTATCAGCTAGACAGTGAAGGAGTATATCCCCTTTTCACTAGTGCTAGACCAAGGAGATCGTTTTGGTGTCTGAGATGGAGCGCTACACATACCATCAGTTCCTCACTTTACCGCACAGGTCCCTATGCTACTTATATACTCATATACTGTAGAGCAGCTCCTTGTGGGTGCTGTTTCCACGACATGTTCAAGATTGCACGCAACATTATTGTGCAACTCCCATCTAGCTTATTCTCCGGGCGCCTCGTTAGGGTCCAAGTGGTGCAACCATGCAGCAGCACCGAAAATCACATATTCCAGGGTTGTGCTCCGAACCATTGAGACAAATCCGGCGATAACGTCGCGCGGAAGCAACCAAAAACATTTTCTTGTGCGAAAGATGAAAGATCGGTTGATCACAATACAGTAACCAGATGGTCCAAAAAATTTTGATCGGATTGCAAGAACCTTGACATTCAGGTATGTTTGGGCAGGCTTAAAATCGTGGATTCCGTGGCTGTTCTCCAAGACATAGAGGTAAATCCAGTTGTAATATATTGCCTGGTCAATGAGTTCTCACTGAGAACCAGGCGGAGCAGGCAGGAAATGCGTGGGTGTCAAACATGGGCCTGAAAACAAAAATAGGATATGGCCTGGAACGCATAGAAGTGACCTTTGGTACCCGGAAAATGCAAGTGTACATTGACACTGCATAGGCACAGAAAATGTGTAGGTGTAGCCCATAACCAATGAAAACAGGATGCGCGGGCGAGGAGGTGTGTCTACAGAAAAACTGCGTAGGTGTCATGATCAAAGAGGCGTGACAGAAAGGGAAGAAAATGACTTGCTACACAGAAAATATAATAAGAAATAAAGAAAGAAAGTAGGCGAAAGATAGAGGAAGGGTATGAGCGTGCGAAAGCCATAATGCTAATCTGTTTCAATCGAATATAATGAAAAGATGGAAAGGAAAGAAAGAAAGAAAGAAAAAGAATGAGAGAGAGTTAAATCAAGATTATTATACTTTTTACATATTTGAACTATTTGGCAATAGCTCTTAAGTTGTAATAATTAAATTATTATACTGTGGTATATCCATAGGTCCTGCTAGTCAATATTATTCTACTTTTTAGATATTGAATTATTTAGTAATAGCTCTTAAGTAAACATATCAAACGTTGCAATAATTAAGTTAATATACTGTGGTATATCCACAGGTCCTGCTAGTCAACCATTATTCTACAAAGAATTCGATTTTGTCTGCTATCAGATGCCAAGATAATTTATTGATTATTTCTTTATTCCACGGTGACACAAATATGTCATCATGGTGACCAATGGAAACTGTTAATTCAATTCAAAATATTAATCTAAGCTGGATGCAATTATTTAGAAAGTTTTAGCGTGATTCAAAGCTCACGAAATTGTTCAAATTTCTATGGAGATTCACAGGTTTTACTTGAATGTGGCGGGAGGGGGGTCTGCAACGATAATATCCGTGTTTTTGTCGTCTTGAGGAGATATCTATAATGTGTCTTTATTATTTAATTATAGGTTATGAACTAAAGAATAGACACATAAACGTTGGTAGTAAAAATAGATCTTATATATATATATATATATATATATATATATATATATATATATATATATATATATATATATATATATATGTGTTAAACTGTACAGACAATTCTTGTCTATTTTCTGGCCATCTTTTTGGTGTCAGGGTAGAACTGGTGTAACAGTCTACCAAAGGTTTCATTACGAGCGCTTTCGGCAATACAGTTTGCCATCATCAGGTAGGAAACTGATGGTATGTTCCGTGTCTCGTTTTTAAGGAGAACGAGTAGTAGCAGGAATTGGAAGTGGGAGGTAGTAACAATTGGTAGGGGGAGATTGTGGAAATTGGTAGTAGTTCGAACGAACAATGCAGTAGTGATTTGTTCGAACTACTACCAATTTCCACAACCTCCCTCTATCAATTGTTACACACACAGAAGAAGACAGTCATACAACAGAATGGACAGAACCTAGCAGCAAGTTAACATCTCCAGACCTTCAGAAATCTTTTAACAAAGAGATCTTTATCTCGAAATATTAAGAATAAATAAAAGGTAAACAAACAACATCATATTTACCTAATTTTTTTACACTTGCATTGTGATAGCCTTCAAAACTAACCACTAAACCAATATATATATATATATGTATATATATATATATATAATATATATATATATATATATATATGGTATTGTGGAAAAGGTGACTTACCGTTTACCATTATCATAATATATATATATATATATATATATATATATATATATATATATATATATTAAATTCTTTCAAGTATCACAATCAAGACATGCTGTGTACTGATGGATAAATAAGGACAAATACAAAAGTGATGTTCCCAAATGGACTCCTATACATGGACATACCAGTGCTTGAAACCATATAACTGTGTGCAAATTATTTTCATTTGATAGGAATACTTGAGGCCTTAATACTGTGTACATACAAACGATTATAGAAGTGCAATAAGAAAAAAATGCAATGGAACATTAAAATATCTTCTTCTAAACATTAATACGCTTGTACCTCCATATGTCATGCCATATCGTCACTTTGACAGACAATTAACCATTCCATTAAAAAGAACAACATCAATGGGAAAAGAAAGAAAAAGTAAAAGAAAGAGAAGAGAAGTGCGAAAGAAAGAATTCAAGTAACAGCGGAGACCGTCAACAACACCACAAATGCTCACCCAAAAAGATTTGGAAATTGTTCAATACAAATAGAAATCTCCAACGATTCTATCTCCGTAAAACGATGAATAAAAAGTCCTTTTAGCTTTTTTTCTCGGAATAAGGGTAGAGGATAGACTCTGAATTCAGGAGCGTAATCAGAACCTCAGAACTGCAAAAGTGGGCTGTTTTAAGTTGTTTTTTTGTTGTTGTTTTTTTTTTTTTGGGGGGGGGGGGTTCATTGTTACTCTGAAATAGGAATATCGTTAAATTACCAGCGAATAGTAATTTTCAGTTTATTTCAGTATAGAATAAGTTTATAATCTCAATTCCCTTAAAATAACAACACTGAGGTAAAAAAAAAAAAAACTGTATAACTGAATTACTACGCAACGACATTAAATCTTTACAGCATCAATTAATGCTGTCCTTTAAATCTAACAAAAAAAAACTTATAAATGAGTTAACGTATTGAGTTATGTTTTCCTTAGGGTTTCATTTTTTATCAAAAGTGTTAATCCCAATAGAGAAATTAAAAATATATACATTGGACTTCATTCCACATTTCACTAACATCTGTCCGGTAGACTGGTAAAAATTTACGGCCCTGAATTCACAGTCTACCGGGTAGAGAATGAGGAAGTACAGGCAAAGATAGAAGGAAGAACAACAGTATAAGATGATGGATAGTCTTTTGTAGAAACTACCGTGGAATTTCCATGGGTCCAGTAAGTAGTTGTATAATTACAATTAAATATTTACAAATGAATAAAATTTCAGCATCAAATAATCCGTAAGGAGTTGATATGCCGTTAAAAAATGAACTAGAATAAATCAGACTGTTGTAGTTTCCTTGAAAATAAGGAGGTGGAATTTCTATTTGAGCTTCCCGGTATATTTGAACAATTAAGCAAAACGAAAATTTGATCCCTACGGGGGGGGGGAAGGTTTTTCTCAAGAAGGATAACTCTATAAATTATAAGAGTTATTCCCCTTGATTACTGAAACTAAATCGGCTTTTGGTGTCTTTTATCACTGCATATACGAGGGCGTCTCATCGTGGTGTAATGGCTAGCAAGTTAGTCTCGCTGATCCATCACTACTGAAGAGCAAGTTCTATCCTCCCTGTATACTCCATACTTATGACCTTATGTCACATCTACCCGTGGCGAAAAAGGTTGGGTAAATACGTATATAGGAAGGAATTTAAAAAGTTATTGGACTAGTTAAAGGTTCATATAATGACGTCATATCTGTTGTTAATTACTTTTTTTGACTACTAAGATTCAAGCACTTTCACACCGATGGAAAAAGTGTGTTGGACCTCAAGGTAGATATTTTGGAAAATAAACCTCATTTGGATATGTTTCCATGAAATTATCTTGGTCAGCTTATGAACTTTTCAGCCAACCCTTGTATATTCGAGTTTTCCTGGTCTCGGGGTTTAGTTTGGTTTTGTTTGGTTTGGTGGATTTTACGGCATGTCAACCCTTGGTTGGGTTATTTTATGCCGAAGACGTTTTGTTCTATTCATGTTTGATGGGTATTCAAATTTTTTTGAACACATTTTTAAAACTGTTTTTTTCGTTCTATTTAACCCATAAGATGGGGACTCTAACAAGTAACACTACTCCGGATCAGAGTCGACCTGGGGTAATGGTGATGAAAGGGTACTCCACATTCTCCAGAACCCCAGGATTGGAATTTTGCCATCAGATAAAGTTTAACGTCGTACCCATGACATTATAAGAGGTTCACAGAGTGTTAACTCTGGTTCTTATAAAGCATTGGGTTACTTAAAGGATAAGTACCCAATGCGGAATACTTCAGTTAGGAAAACAACAAACGCGTTAGTTACATTTATATAACTTTTATTATAACATATATAGGGGAACGTAGTCACAAGTGTCCAAACATACATAGTAGCGTTAATAGGCAAAATAGGTGGAAACCACTTACAGTAAGTAGTGTCTGTGGCGTCTGGCATGCACTATAGGTGTCTGCTGGAGAGAGGTCACAAGCACGTCCATGCTTGTTCAGTGGCATCGGGGAAAAGAGGGTTCTCCTTGGGTTCCTGTGTCACGTGACCAAAATAGGGTCTCCAGACACAGGAGATTAACCAAAACCCTCAGACAAGGGAACTGCTCTTACAACATTAAGACCTTCAGCTACCAGCTTCATGCACATAATATGATTTAAAAAAAAGGGTTGGGGCTTACCATAAGGGTAAATAGGGTTGTGACAATCATATAAGTATAAGGACAATACATGGGAAATACCAACACATACACGCACATACACACACAAAACTCCTACGGACACACACAAAAAACACACACACGAGAAAAAAATCCGAAATGATATTAAGACATTATTAAAAAAAACATACACACATAAACACACGCGCGTGCGTGCTAAGAATTCGGAGAAATATGACATCAGCAAACAAGCACACTACAGAATCAGATTCTAGTGACATTTAAAATCTCCTTTTCCAGGGCTCTGTGCTTTCCAAAATCTTCGGACAAAGGGATTTTTCATCCCCAAAATAGAAAATGAACTCAGTGACCCGAGTTCAAGGCTATTTGTATTTCACATAGCGCTAATATACGCAAGGTATGCATACAACTAGTTTCCATCTAAGTAAGTAAAGTCGTCGGGGCGGCCTAATGTCGGTATCAGCCAGTCAGCGAGGGAGTCTATCCCCTTTTCAATAACGCTAGACCAAGGAGTGTTTTTTTTAGCATTTGAGGTGGAGCGCCACACCTACCATCAACTCCTTACTTTACCGCACATATCCCTGTGCTACTCATACGCTGAGTTGGCGAGGACCGGTATCGAACTAGGAACCTTGTGGTTTCTAGCCGAATGCTCTACCGACTGAGCTAAACCGGCCCGTTTATACGGGTACTATACTAGTATAGATTGATTAAAATCTAAACGCCAGTGTTCAGAGTTTAGATTTACTCTCAGATACGCCATTTACAAAGCAACATATATGTCACGCTACTCTTACTTGGTGTAAACAAACAATATAACGTGGAGTACATCTGGTAAAGAAGAATGTACCTATATATCTAAATTTGGGTAAAGTCTAGTGATTGGTTTCCGTGGCCTAATCGGTAAGGTGCTGTCCATGTGAAACGTAGCACAAAAGATACGAGTCTAACATTTCTTAAACATTACTCAAAAGTTATAAAGTATTTAAAAAATTGAAAATCTGAAAATTAATTAAAAACTTTAAAAAATTAAATCGGTAAAGCACCCACCTAAGAATTGTAAAGTTCGAGTTCGACACCGGTCCATGCCAAATCAGCGCATGAGTAGCACAGATTGGGTATTCTGGTCTGTGCAGTAAAGTGGGGAACTGATAATAGCGGTGGCGCTCCACCTGAGCCAAAAACAATCTCCCTTGGTCTAGTGCCAGCAAAAAAAGGGATAGACTCCCTCGTTGTCCAGGTGATATCGATAATAGGCCTCTCCACCAACTTTATCTTAATAATTGTTTTGATTGATTGGTCAATTGATTTTAATGGTATGTAAACTCGTCTAGGCTCATTTTATGCCGAGGGGTTAGGAAATCGCGTTCGTTGTAAATTCATATTTGAACTTTTTGTCTTGTTGCTAAAGAGTTTGTCTGTTTTTTGTTTTGTTTTGTTTTTTGTTTTTTGATGTTTTTTGTTTGTTTTGTTTTTTTGTTTTTTTGCTTTTTTTTATCTTTTATTTTTGTTTTTTTGTTTTTTTTCCTTTTTTTGCACACTGTCCTATCAGATACAAATAATTTTAAAACCGATCTATTTAACCCATAGATGGGACCTTAACAGGTATTATTTCTCCGTGTCAGAGAGGACCTAGGCGTAATGGCAACGAAGGAATACTTCATATGCCCCAGAACTCTATAACTGGAGCCTCACTAACAGGTTCAATTTAGTATCATATCTCAGAGCACCTCTTTTTTTTAGGGATGCTTACCCCTCTGCACGGGATACATTTAGCGTATTCTACGACCCGTCGACAGGATGCCTAATAACTGTGACACTTTTAATAGAAAAATCATATAATCTTTTTTCTTCCCGAGAAATCCTTTGCTAAGAAAAGTCTTCTGTGGAATAAGAAAGAAAGAAAGAAAGAAAGAAAGAAAGAAAGAAAGAAAGATACAAAAAGATGGAAAGAACAATCGAAAAGAAAGAAAGAAAAAAAAGAAAGAAAGAAGGAAGAAATAAAACAAAGAGTGGAGACTAAAAAAACAAAGAAAAAGAAAGCTATTTGAGCAAAGAAAGAAAGAAAAAAAAGATAGTAATAAAGCAAGAAAGAAAGAAAGAAGATGTAAAGAAAGAGTGAATGAAAGAAGACTAAAAAACAAAACAAAGAAGAAAGAAAGATATATCAGCAAAGAGAAAAGGAAAAAAAGAAAGAGTGACGACTAAAAAAAAGAAATAAAAAAGAAATCTATATAGGTAAATAAATAGAGAAAGAAAGAAAGAAAAAGTGAACACAAAAAGCTATAAAAGAAAGAAAGAAAGAAAGAAAGAAAGAAAGAAAGAAAAAGTGAAAAACACAAAAAAGCTATAGAAAGAAAGAAGAAAGAAGAAGAAAGAAAAGTGAACACAAAAAGCTATAGAAAGAAAGAAAGAAAGAAAGAAAGAAAAAGTGAGACAAAAAAGCTATAGAAAGAAGAAAGAAGAAGATAGAAAGAAAGAAGGAAAGAAAGAAAAAGTGAACAAAAAAAAGCTATAGAAGAAAAGAAGAAAGAAAGAAGAAAGAAAGAGTGAACACAAAAAAGCTATAGAAAGAAAATAAAGAGAGAAAAAATGAAAAAAGCTATAGAAAGAAAGAAAGAAGAAAGAAGGAAAGAAGAAAAAGTGAACACAAAAAAGCTATAGAAAGAAAAGAAGAAAGAAAGAGAGAGAGAAAAAAATGAACACAAAAAAGCTATAGAAGAAAGAAAGAAAGAAAGAAAGAAAGAAAGAAACGTGAACACAAAAAAAGCTATAGAAAGAAAGAAAGAAAGAAAGAAAGAAAGAGAAAGAAAGAAAAGTGAACACAAAAAGGTATAGAAAGAAAGAAGAAAGAAGAAAGAAAGAAAAAGGGAACACAAAAAAGGTATAGAAGAAAGAAAGAAAGAAAGAAAGAAAGAAAGAAAGAAGAAAAAGTGAACACAAAAAGGTATAGAAAAAGAAAGAAAGAAGAAAAGAAAGAAAGAAAAAAGTGAACACAAAAAGGTATAGAAAGAAAAGAAAGAAAGAAAGAAGGAAAGAAAGAAAAAGTGAAACACAAAAAAGGTTATAGAAAGAGAAGAAGAAAGAAGAAAGAAAAGTGAACACAAAAAGGTATAAGAAAGAAAGAAAGAAAGAAAGAAAGAAAGAAAGAAGGAAAGAAGAAAAGAAAGTGAACACAAAAAAGGTATAGAAAGAAAGAAAGAAGAAAGAAAGAAAAGAAAAAGTGAACACAAAAAAAGGTATAGAAAGAAGAAAGAAAGAAAAGAAAGAAAGAAAGAAAGAAAAAGGGAACACAAAAAGGGTATAGAAAGAAAGAAAGAAAGAAAGAAAGAAAGAGAAAGAAGAAAGAAAGAAAAAGTGAACACAAAAAAGGTATAGAAAGAAAGAAAGAAGAAAGAAAGAAAGAAAAAGTGAACACAAAAAAGGTATAGAAAGAAAGAAAGAAAGAAAGAAAGAAGAAAGAAAGAAAGAAAAAGGAACACAAAAAGTATAGAAACAAAGAAAGAAGAAAGAAAGAAAGAAAGAAAGAAAAAACACAAAAGGTATAGAAAGAAAAAAAGAAAGAAAGAAAGAAAGAAAGAAAGAAAGAAAGAAAAAGTGAACACAAAAAAGGTATAGAAAGAAGAAAGAAAGAAAGAAAGAAAGAAAGAGAAAGAAAAGTGAACAAAAAAAGGTATAGAAAGAAAGAAAAAAGAAAGAAAGAAAGAAAATGGAACACAAAAAAGGTATAGAAAGAAATGAAAGAAGAAAGAAAGAAAGAAAGAAAGAAAGAAACAAAAAAAGGTATAGAAAGAAAGAAAGAAAGAAAGAAAGAAAGAAGAAAGAAAGAAAAAGTGACACAAAAAAGGTATAGAAAGAAAGAAAGAAAAGAAAGAAAGAAAGAAAGAAAGAAAGAAAAAGTGAACACAAAAAGGTATAGAAGAGAAAGAAGAGAAAGAAGGAAAGAAGAAAAGTGAACACAAAAAAGGTATAGAAAGAAAGAAAGAAAGAAAGAAAAGAAGAAAAAAAGTGAACACAAAAAAGGTATAGAAAGAAAGAAAGAAAGAAAGAAAGAAAGAAGGAAAGAAAGAAAGAAAAAGTGAACACAAAAAGTATAGAAAGAAAGAAAGAGAAAGAAGAAAGAAAGAAAGAAAGAAAAAGGAACACAAAAAAAGGTATAGAAAGAAAGAAAGAAGAGAAGAAAGAAAGAAAGAAAAAGAAAAAGTGAACACAAAAAAGGTATAGAAAGAAAGAAAGAAAGAAAGAAAGAAAGAAAGAAAGAAAGAAAGAAAAAGTGAACACAAAAAAGGTATAGAAAGAAAGAAAGAAAGAAAGAAAGAAAGAAAGAAAGAAAGAAAAAGGGAACACAAAAAGGTATAGAAAGAAAGAAAGAAAGAAAAAAAAAAAGAAAGAAAAAGTGAACACAAAAAACGGTATAGAAAGAAAGAAAAAGAAAGAAAGAAAGAAAGAAAGAAAGAAAAAGTGAACACAAAAAAGGTATAGAAAGAAAGAAAGAAAGAACGAAAGAAAGAAAGAAAAAAGTGAACACAAAAAAGGTATAGAAAGAAAGAAAGAAAGAAAGAAAAGTGAACACAAAAAAGCTATAGAAAGAAAGAAAGAAAGAAAGAAAGAAGAAAGAAAGAAAGAAAAAGTGAACACAAAAAAGCTATAGAAAGAAAGAAAGAAAGAAAGAAAGAAAGAAAGAAGAAAGAAAGAAAAGTGAACAAGTGAACAAAAAAAAGCTATAGAAAGAAAAAAAGAAAGACAGAAAGAAAGGAAGAAAGAAAAGAAAGAAAGAAAAAGTGAACACAAAAAAGATATAGAAAGAAAAAAGAAAGAAAGAAAGAAAGAAAAAAGAAAAAGTGAAACAAAAAAACTATAGAAAGAAAGAAAGAAAGAAGAAAGAAAGAAAGTGTAACGGAAATTTTTTTTAAAGGAAACTATACAGAGAAATAAAGAAATAAATAAACCCTGATTTCGAGTGCAAATATAAAACTAGAAACCACTGCTGTCATCAAAAATCGTTTGTCTACAAAAAAAAAATTCCTTTTGTTAGTTTCCAAAAATGATGCTATCGGCAATCCCATTTTATAATCAAATCTTATTGATACGCATGCGTGAAGATAGTTCTACGTTATCGTGCATTTTGCTTCTTTATTCTAATTTGAAAGAAGAAGTCGAGAAGACACAACGGAACGAATAAGGTAAGACATTTTTTTTTGGTTTGTTTGAAAGTCATACTGATTTTAAGCACTCTTCAATTGCCAGCTTTTGTTTTGTTCAAAAATAAACATATCTTTAAAATAAATATATAAACAAACCTATCAGGAGATATTTATTATCAGGGTGTGATTCATCAAATATTTTACACTATTAAATATATATATATATATATATATATATATATATATATATATATATATATATATATATATATATATATATATGTATGTGTGTGTGTGTGTGTGTGTGTGTGTGTGTGTGTGTGTGTGTGAAATAGAAAAAAAACGAAGAATACCAAAAAGATGAATTTATTCTTGATTTTGGAATACTTTGTGTTTTTCTATTTTTTACATACTGTTGGATTTAATTCCCTATTTATTCTGATATATATATATATATATATATATATATATATATATATATATATATATATATATATATATATATATGTTTTCTTTGTTTAATGGCATGGGTTATTTAATGCCAAAGCCATCATTGTATAATAACAGTAGTAATAATATCTAACCAATAGCTGGAGGGATGAAAAGGTTCATACCTTTCCCAAGGGTATTAATGTAAAAGTGGACGTAATAGCGCGACTAGAGTTCGAACACGCTTACTACGATGTCACAGTCCAGCAGGTTATTCATTACGCCACAGGACTTCCTCTTTAGTTCTTCGTTCGGGCCTTGTACCTAATTCGTGGTAGCATCACTGTAGCCACTCTTTTTGTAAATAAATGCTGGTGGCAGATTTTATTAAATGGTCGGTTGCAGTGGTGCAGCCAAAAACTAAATAAACTCTCTTTTTAGTTCTTTGTTTGTCTCCATAGATTAATGTATAATTCTGTTGTGTCACGAGCAAATTTCTTTCTTTGAATTTTTTCCACTTGTTGCTGAAGGTATCTACACCCTTTGCGTAATGGTTATCGTCGAGGGGAAATGGAATCGACAACCCGAGTTCAAATACTGGTAGAAGCTGTTAGCTTCGTGCTAATGCCCTAGAGAAGGGCATGTAAAAACCACTTCCTTAAACCACCACCACCACCATCACCCCATCTATGGATAAATAGTAGGGCAGACTGGTTTCTTTAACCTTGGTAAGGTAACCAGGAAAATGTTGAATTCAAGCCAGTTGTACAGCGCTTTAAAAAAAATGGTTTTGTATCACATCCTGCTCGTGGAGAAAGTGTTGGGTAAATACATGCAGTAAGTTCCGAAATGGTCACCCATCTTAATACTGACTAAGTTCGACGTTGCTTAATTGTAATTATCAGACAATAACCGATACTTCTACCATGAATGTGTTTGTGTGTGTGTGTGTGAGTGTGTGTGTGTATGTGTGTATTTGTTTGTGTGTGTGAGAGTGTTTGTGTGTATGTCTGTGTGTATCTGTGTATATGTGTTTGTGAGCATGTGTGTGTTTGTGTGTATATATGTGTATGTTTGTGTGCGTGTTTGTCTGTGTGTACGTAATTTATACAACATGAAACATAAACATTATTGTGTGTGTTTATGTGTATATATGCATGTATATGTGTATGTGTGTATGTGTATTTGTGCATGTGTGTGTATGTATGTGCGTGTGTGTGTGTGATTTATACAACACGAAACCTCAAAATTGTTTTCCTTTTCCACACCCGATTCATCCACCTGTTTGTATCCCATGATATCACCCCCCCCCCAAATCTGATAAGCCTCGCCATAGATATGAACAAAGACAAAAAAATGGCCGACAACACGAATTAATGACGAGAAACAATTGATAAGAAAACATTATGCTTCATTAATCTTTTGCAGAAGTTTTCCACTTGTTTTATCTCGACCTCCAAGAAGAAGGTGACGGTGATACCAGTTGTAATTGGAACACCTGAAATAGCCACCAGAGGCCTAGAATAGAGACTTGGGAAACGGGAGATCAAAGGAAAAATCGAGAGCATCCCGACTACAGCGCTCATAAAATGAACTACAATACTTCGAATTTTAGTTGGTTGATAAGGTTTTACGGCATGTTAACCCTTGTTGGGTTATTTTATATCGAAAAAAAGTATTTTTATTCATTCTTGATGGGTTTTCAACATTTTTTAAAACACAATTTTTTCTATATACCCCATAGATGGGACCCTAACAGGTACTACCACTCTGGGTCAGGGTGGACCTGGGAGTAATGGCGATAAAGGGGTGCTCCACATTCCTCAGATCTCCAGAACTAAAACTTCACCATTAGATTCAGTTTAACGTCATACACAGGACAATTAGATCTTGACTTCTAGTTCAGTTCGAACACCGATCGTTGACACTGTCAGTAAAGACGCGAGTCATCAGAACAATAATTGTTACTGAAGAAGAAGAAGAAGAAGAAGAAGAAGAAGAAGAAGAAGAAGAAGAAGAAGAAGAACTGGGAGGGGGAAGCAGAAAATAAAAAAGGTTTTAAATTCTGATCACCATTTTAGAATGTTTAATTCCCCTTGTGGCATAAAGTCTTTAGTATTCCTTGAAATCCTACGTAAAAAATACTGAATTTTTAATAGATATTCCTTTGTAGCAGAAAGTTTTTAGTATTCTTTTTCAGTTCCTTGGCAGTTTTTTGATCGCAAAAAGTTCAATTTGCTATTAATTTCAGGACAAATACCAACGACCTTAAATGCGTACTATAGCCTTTCTGATTGGCTAATTTTTTACCGGAAATGCATGCTGCTGATGTTGGAAAACTTAATGAATATGAGAGGTGATTTGGCGTACATCTTATGCCTAAATAGTCTAACAACAGTGAGGAGAAAAAGAATGAAAAAGAAAAAGGAAAAATTAGAAAGAAGAATGAAGGTGACGGTGATACAAATTGTAGTTAGAGGCCTTGGGATACTTGGGGGACAAGAGATTAGGGTAAAAAGCGAAACCATCCAGGTTACAGTACTGTTAAAATCAGCTAAAATACTCAGGAGAGTCCTGGAGACCTAAAGGGACTTGCTGTTACTCAGACTTCGGGGAAAGACTAAGACTTAAAATTGGCGCGAAAAACTCGCGAGGAAAATGGATACTTGGATCTTGCCTGAGAGCTGAAAAATGTGTGGAACATGAGGATAATGGTGATACCAATAGTAGAGAGTGCGTTTTTCTTTCTTACTTTTCGCCTATCAAAATCTGCCGACCTTCCTAACTAGTTTAGTTTTTTCCAAATATAAACATCTTTATCCATACTAACAAATATATGCCCCCTCCGTAATATTTAATGCAATAAAATATTATATTAAATTAGAAAGGCTAATGAAACTAAATAGCAATGCAGATATAAAGATTTGAAACAGAGGGGATATAATCGAAAGATAGAACAACTGAATCTTACTCTTCCATCACTCCCGTCTTTTATAGCTAAATTTTCCTAATTTAACTATTTAGTTAAAATAGGAAGTAAAAAATAAAAGTACAGTTATATCTTCTAAGAGTATTTACGGGGATTCGTTGGAGCCCTTATTCTCCGTAGTTGGCTATTTCGGACGAAAGAGAGAAACAAATACAATATAAAATGCAGACACTTATATTATCAAAAGGTACAGAAATGTTGTTGCAAATTTTAATGGTATTTGCTACTAGACTTATCTGTGAGGTTAAATACTGTTCGTGGAAGAAGTGGTGATAACAGGAGTATTCTGGTCGCTGGTTGGAATGTTGTTAAGACGCTTCGTCAGGTCTTTTCTCGTTCTTCAGCCTTCTGTTAGTAGGCTTTTGTATCAGCCTTAGTACGTTTGCTGATACAATATCTAGAAAGTTTGCTGGTTATGGGAGAGGTGGCTGGGGGGCGCTTATTTTCACGTCCTTCCCTGGTAACTGTTCTGTGATAAGTTAAGTCTAGGGATCGCTTATTTGCGACTTCCCTCGCTGACTGCTCCCTGATCAGTCAAGAAATTTGATTTTGGCGCCAACCTTCTGTTGGCGATTCGCCCCCTAGCTGCAAGGGGAGATAATTCTCTGTTGAATTTCCGATACTTCATGTTAATAGATTTCTCTTAAGATGTAACCCCCGATATTTTTGCTCATATTCCTTAAGATAAAACTAAAGAATTAGAAATCAATAATACTAAGCAGATATTTATTAAAATCAAATTTTTAACATCGATATGCAAATTAGCCTTCCCGTTCATACTGTAAACCTCTATTTTGTTGTATATATAAATATAATTGCACGTTATTAGTATATAGATATGTTCAGCAGTATTAATAATGTAAACAATTTTATTAATAATTGAGGTTTAAATAAAAATAAAATCATGTAGAATGTGACATTAATAACTAAGGGAATTGTAACTTGAGTAGTGATATAGTTTCGGTTACATACAGAAAAACACACAATCTCTATTATAATAAGAATATATGTCACCTGTCAACCGATGACCTTGTAAAACTTCTCTGCCCTTTCATCAAACCGTGTTTATAAAACAGACTGCTGCTGATTACATGACATAAAAACTATCTTTGTCTGATAATGGTTTGTCCCATAATGGTTATGACATTTCGAGTATGAAATATATATGCAAATGGGATAGAATGTTATGGGATAGAAGGGTTAATGTATATATCAACATGGCGGAGAGATATTTCTAAAAAAACTTTTTTATCTCTTTTACAGAAGATCATTGAGGAGGACAAAGTACCAAGATGCTTCTATTATTTAAAGCAACTGTGTTCACCCTTTTATTAGGTAAGTCATTGATTTAATTCTTTGGAATAATATATATACTAGCAGGACCTGTGGATATACCACAGTATGATAATTTAATTATTACATTATTTGATATGTTTACTTAAGAGCTATTGAAAAAGTTCAATATATAAAAAGTAGCATAATCTTGATTTAACTCTCTCTCTCTCTCTCTCTCTCTCTCTCTCTCTCTCTCTCTCTCTCTCTCTTCTCTCTCTCACACACACACACACACACACACACACACACACACACACACACACTCTTTTTGTTTTTCTTTCTTTCCTTCTTTTCATCTTTTCATTATGAAACAGATTATCGTTATCGCTTCTGCGTACTCTCTCTCTCTCTCTCTCTCTCTCTCTCTCTCTCTCTCTCTCTCTCTCTCTCTCTCTCTCTCTCTCTATCCCCTACTCTATTTCTTTCTTTCTATCTATCTTGTGTTTTTTTCTGCGTAGCATGTCCGTATTTAAATAGAACTAGGAACACACTCAATTACATCCACCCCTGAAGATGACACTTTGGAGTGCCAAAAGTACCAAGGATGAAAATTTTGGCGTACTAATGAGCAGAATCCACCCTGATATTCAGGAATTGTCCCGAAAACTTGAAGGGATCGAAAAGAAACTCGTCAGACATGTGATATCTGTCTTATTTAATACCCTATGAAAAATGCTGCACAAATACACACACGCACACAAACATACACATATATATATATGCATATATGTATATATAATAATAATAAGATATACCTCCCACAAGCACACACACACACACACACACACACCTGCTAAAGTACAGATGTTACAAATTAATTCTCTCTGCTCTCCCACCAAACAGGAAGGGACAGGGTATATATATATATATATATGTGTGTGTGTGTGTGTGTGTGTGTGTGTGTGTGTTCGGACAGAAAGTGGTTAATTAACGCCTGAAGAAGATATCAGAAGATCTGAAACACGTGTCGCAAATGTAAAATAATAATAATTAAAAACAAAAAACATAATCCATTTTGCGGACCTTCTTTTTTATGAAATATTTCATTTTCTCCCGTTGGACCCATAACAACACTATATATATATATATATATATATATATATATATATATATATATATATATATATATGTTGCTCATTAAGATTTTTACAATTTCAGTTTGTCCTTTGGTAACGTGTAGTTTACCTCCTATTTGCAAAGATGATATCTCCCCTGGAATGAATTCTTGTACACCTGCAACCACTTGTGGCGTTCGGGACAATTCAGGAATCAATACATTTATCATAAATGGTAAACATGTAAAAGTTGGATCGTGGCCTTGGTTGGTTCGTATTCATTTGATTATCAACTCTAAAGCTAGGGATTGAAATAATTCCGAAACAAAACTTTTTATCTCTTTTAGATTGTTCAATCTTATTATTTCTCTGGATTTTTGAGATATGGCTTGATAATTAGTATTATTTGAATTAGTATTATAATTGGACACATGGCCGAGTGGATAAGGTAGTTAGACTAAGACAGTTCTAAGTGACAGTTATCTCTGGTACCCGAGTTCAATCCTGAGTGAAAGCAGTTAGAAAAATAATTAATTAACACAACTCCTACCCCAGCTATGGTTAGCGGAATGAGAACAGGATACCCCCGTGGAATAAATAAAGGGTTAGGTTCAAAGTTCCGTGATGGCCCCCGAATACGACAAGAAAGTTCCCGAGTTCGAAAAGAAGGTTCCCGAGTCCGAGAAGGTTCCCGAGTCCGACAAGAAATACCTTAAGAAGGCCGGAGGGTATATCGGCCGAAACGTTGTACAAATAACAATGAAGATGGGGACAATAGTCCGAATAACGCAGATAATACTAATCTTCAAGCCTCATCTCAAACATTCAGAGAAATATTATTTGAATTATTTGGATTATTGTCCTCATCTTTATTGTTATCTGTACAACGTTGCCGTCGATGTGTTCTCCGACCTTCTTCATGTATTTTTGGCAGACACGGGAACCTTCTTTTCGAACTCGGGAACCTTCTTGTTGTAATCAGAAACCTTCTTGTCGTAATCGGGAGCCATCACGGAACTTTGAACCCAACCCTTTATTCAGTCCAATTTTATTTTGTTTACTTACATTAAACAATCATTATTAATCATAATTTCCATTGGTTATATCCTTTATCTTCCTAATTCTAGTTGCTTTGTCAATCATCATAATGAATAATTTTGACTATTATTATCTTTCACCTTCCTAATTATACTTGCTTTCCAGCCTTTATCAATAATAACTTTGTCTAGTATTATCCTTCATCTTCCTAATTCTACTTGTTTTTTCATCATTATTAATTATTTTGAATAGTATTACCCTTCATCTTCCAAATTCTAAGTGCTTAGTCAATCATTGTTATTAATAATTTTAACTAGTATCACCTTTCATTTTCCTAATTCTAGTTGCTTTGACAATTATCATTAATAATAATTTTGATTACAATTATCCTTAATCTTCCTAATTCTACTTATTTTGTCAAATTTTGTTGTTATTATCAATAATTTTGACAAGTATAATCCTTCATCTTCCTAATTCTGAGACCATCCAGAGTACAGTATTGTTAAGATCGGCTAGAATACTCAGAAGAATCTTGGAGACCTGAAGAGACTTGTTGTCACTCACTCTCCAGTGAAAGACCATCATCTTATGCTGGTGTCAAAAACTCACAAGGGGTGACATAATAAGGCCTCATATAAGAAATTTAGACAGATGCTTCTTCTCATTTAGGGCGTCCCATCGTGGTATAATGGTTAGCAATCTAGTCTCGAAGATCCATTACCAGGGAATAACGAGTTCGATCCTCGCTGGATGTCCCATACTTACAACCTTGTGTCACATTCTACCCATGGCAAACGGTATGAGTCAATATCTATTCCCCCTTATCCATGAAGTACGATACACATCTATCTAATTCCCTACCACTACCACTCCCCCTACTCTTGAATGGTTCCAAGAAATTTGTCAATATTTTGACAACATTTCCCCCAAATTCATTTTCATAATTCATTTACTTTTTAGGTGTCGATCAAGTTCATGGGAGCTGATATGTGTGGTGGAACAATTGTGGATAACAACTGGATTGTAACTGCTTCCCATTGTTTCGATAGGTGTGTATAGATATTCAATTATCTTTTCTTTATCTAATTAATATCTAATACTAACCCCACCTCAGGAGTTACCACTAGTATATATATATATATATATATATATATATATATATATATATATATATATACCAGAGTGGGTCAAATGGTTTGCAATATTTTGGTAACTTAGGACACAATTTGACAGCTCTGGATGAACCACACTGAACTGTGAGATGCCGAGCTCGCCTGATACTCTCTGAATGTTACTCTCTGTATTTGCCTCTATGGCTTGGTGTTAGGGTCCCATCTATGGGTTAAATAGAAAAATGTGTTTATAAAAAAATTGAGTATCCATTAAGAATTAATTTATTTCAAAACTTTATCAGCATTAATTGACCCACTGAGGTTGATATGCCGTAAACAAACCAAGCTTCTATGGTTTGGAGCACAGTTCGAGCTCGCAAAGAATAAGTTCCTGAATTAGACTAAATTGCACGTACATCATTGCGGCTTTCAAATTACACACAGAGTGATGCAATGCACCATGAGTCAGCGCACCAACTACCACGATACTACCAACTACAGCTTATGGTGCTAGAAGGTGGTGGCTGAGAGTATTAATGTCCTGGGTATGGCCGGTCACGTCAAGCCCTAGCACCAATATGATTTCCCTACCCTATTGCCCTTATGGCAAACCCCAACTCTTTTTATCATATATGTGATATACGAGTCTTGGTGTCCTGGGAATGACGTTAAACTCTATCTAATGGTGAAGTTCCAATTCTGGAGCTCTGGTGAATGTGGAGTACCTTTTCATCGTCATTACTCCCAAGTCCACTCTGACCCTGAGTAGTAGTACCTGTTAGGGTCCCATCGATAGGTTAAATAGAAAAAATGAGTTTTAAAAAATGTTTTTTAAAAATTGAGTACCCATCAAGAATGAATCAAATAAAACGTCTTCGGCATAAAATAACCCAACAGGGGGTGACATGCCGTAAAATCCAACCAACCAAACAACCAACTACAACTTGACCTACTTCGGGCACGTGACATACGAGCCGCAAACCAGCACGTTCGAAAATATTGCAAAACTTTTGATTCCACCTGGTATTTCCTTCTTGGTTAGGCCGCGAACTTTTCAGCCAATCCTCATTTGATCAAACAATCTAATATTTTGACGTTATTTTTGGATTCTTACTTACTATACATGAAATAATCGGTTTAGAATTCGAACTCAGAACTGAATATCACATGATATACGCGCGTTCCAAAATATTGCTAAACTTTTGACCCCCCCCAGGTATTTCTTTCTTGGTTAGGCCGCTAACTTTTCAGCCAACCCACACGATGAGAATAACCATTTTTTGTGCTTCTTTTTTTATTTTAAATTTCAGTGTTTTTATGCGAGACCCGGCCGATTGGAGGGTGGCCATTAGCAAACATCATAAATATTGTACAGACACAACAGAACAACAAATGGAAGTGGCCGAAATCTATATGCATCCGAAATATGTCAAAAAAACAAATGAAAATGACATCGCTTTGATCAGATTAAGCAAACCATTAAAGTATAATTGTCGGGTGCGACCCATATGCCTGCCCCAGGGTCTTCAGGGCCTATCGATCGGGGAACCATGCTGGATCGCAGGTTTCGGATTGACATTGAGTGAGTAAACTTCTCTTTTTTTTATGGATGAGTAAAATTCTTTTACTTATCTATGTTCTTTGATTAATTTAGTTAGAGGCGCTCGTATCGTAATGGTTACGGCCATAAATAATATGATTATTAGTATTTGATAGGAATACTTGAAACCATACGATTGTGTACAAATTATTCGTATTAGATAGTTTTATGATATCAAGTATATCTGTGTGCAAAAATTCTTAAGAAATAATTTTTAAAAATGTAAATATAAATGTACCATGAACGCTATTTCCTAACCTAAAATTGCTCTAATAAAATCTTGTTATGGTGTGGCGTTTTTTATTCTATGTTATGGTTACGCACGACCCACACACAAATTAGTACTAGTACTGTTCTTCAACAAGGGTGAAATATCCCGTGACGTTGTTGATTTGGACATCGTAGTAAGCGAGATCGAACTCCAGTCGCGCTATTGCGTTGAGTTTAGGACCAATACCCTTGGGAAAGGTGTGACCCCCCCACACACACACACAAACTAGCTATAGGTTAAATAGAATCCTACTCTCCCTCCAGCTATGGGTAAATAGCAGGGCAGACTGGGTTCTTTAACCATGACAAGGTAACCAGTCTAGGAGAAGGAAAACTCTGAATTCAAACCTGTTGAACTCCGCTTAAGAATTTGACCTTGTGTCACATCCTGCTTGTGCGGAGGGGTTGGTAAATAGATATAGGTTAAACAGTACCACTACTGGGTTTTTTCTACTATGATGGATTTATCATTCTATAACCCACGAAGGCTGATATGCCATTAAGCCAAGAAACAAAACCACCACACTTCCATTTTAAAAAGTTCTTACTATAATTAGTTTACATATTGTTTTTAAGATTCCACCACACTTTGTGGGGGATTGAATTTCGTAGCATAGTGGGTAACATGCCGGGCTGCGATATCATAGTAAGCAAGTTCAAACTCTAGTCGCACTATTACATTCACTTTCGGACTAATACCCTTGGGAAAGGTATGACCCTCCCCATTCCCCTAGATATGGGTTAAATAATACCACCACTGTTCTTGTACAAGGATGGTTTTGGCATCAAATAGCCCATGTAGGTTGATATGCCATTAAGGAAAAGAAACAAAACCAAATAATTTGGAATAGTTGCTTGAAACTATACACCTTTTTTTATATAGTTTATGTTTTATTGGTTGGAAGAAGATGCAGCGCCGAAGAAGGTAAGAACACAAAGAAAAGAAGGCTATCCAACATTAATCAAAAAATAAATCTTTGGTTGCGTTTCAGGTCATGGGAATGATGATATTTTGAATGAAGTGATGGTTCCTATCATCAATTCAACATTCTGCAGATCTTCAGAATATTATGGACATCGTTTCCATCCTGATATTATGGTTTGTGCTGGATATCAAAAAGGCGGGAAAGATGCTTGCAATGTGAGTTACTTCCCTTTATTTATTTTTATTTATTTATTCAGTAACTAGCAAAAATATGCGCTTTAATGTAATTAGATATGAGCAGTCCTGAACAAGTCGTGGAAGCAGCACCCCACAAAGAAGCAACTATATGGTCACCCGCCCCCCCCCATCTCACAAACCATACGGGTGAAACGGGCTAGGCACGCAGGACACTGCTGGAGAAGCGGGGACGAGCTCATAAGCGACATTCTCCTGCGGAAGCCAACACATGGACATGCTAACGTAGGACGCCCACTAAGGACCTACATTGACCAACTATGCGAGGGTTCGGGATGCTGCACGGAGGACCTCCCAGGGGCTATGAGTAATAGGGAAAGTTGGCGAGAGATAGTCATGGATACCCGTGCTGCTTGCGCGACATGATGATGATGAAATTAGAGAGTCTAATGAAAGCAAATAAGAAGATTACACTTATTTTGATTTGATTTTAATTGATTTCTATATAAAATTATACATGGCATTGCTTTTAATATGTTTGTGAATAAAACAATAATATAAAAAAATTAATAACACCAAGTAATCATTTATTAAGCTAGTTTTGTTAAAACCAGTATGCAAATTAACCACACCATATGTAAACCATTATTTTTTAATGATACATAACACACATTGCAGGATTTTAAATACATTAATAACACGGGCCTTTCGGGGCTTGTGTCTATATTAATGAAATTAACGGCGTCGATCCCAGGCAACACCTGCCCGTCGATTTAAAGGGACAGGGCTGGCTTAATTGCCCAGCGCCTGAGGCGCCCCCCTCGAGGGGGAATGCTGACGGATCGACGCATTTTTGTGTCTACCACCCATGCGCTTCGGCTTGTGGGTGGGCCCACATAAAAATGTCATTGTGTCACGCCCTCATAAGTGGGATGAGAGGCAAATACCTTAATAACACGGACCTTTCGAGGCCTGTGTTTATTAATGAAATTAACGGCGTCGACCCCAGGGGGCTACCCCCCCCCCCCCCAGACAACACCTGCCCCCTTGATTTAAAGGGGCAGGGCTGGGTTTATTCTATTTTCACTAGGTGCTCCATACTATTGGCCTGGTGTCACAACAAAAACTAGCTTAGAAAATAATTACTATGGGATACAGGTGAGGTATCACACGTGGTGCAACGAATACTTAGCAATATAGTAGTGAATTCCATTCTCACTCGGTGCTCTATATTACTGACCTTGTGCCACAACTAAAGTAACAACTAAATACATGAATTTAAGATGATACCGCTATTAAAATAAGAATCCAATAAATTTGTATTTAAAAACATTCAATTCAAGGTTTAAGTAACTTCAACTTTTCGGTTGTCATTTCTGGATGAAGTAGTTCCAAGGTGAAGGTCATTTGTTGCTTTTAGGCAGTAACGAATAAAAACGACTTTTTTCTCATTTTTAAAAATGCTTATCTTTCTATTTTATTGACGAATCTTTTTAAAATATATATTATTTACAGATTATGTCAATTTTATATTAAAAAAGCAAATGCAAAATTTATAATCGTTAAAAATACTTTGAGTAAGACCTGCGCAGTGGTACACTGAAAATATATATAAACCAGCGAATCTCAAAATTTTGTTAACAAACTCTGGTTTCCGGTCATCCGTAGCGGATAAATCTTTCGCCTTTTACTAAAGATTTCCGTGGCCGGGAGCAATTCAATGAGTCTATAGACTTATTTTTGAAGCCCCACTTAATTGTGGGGTAATATTAAATCCAAAAACAGACTGAAAAATCCCATCCCTTTTCTCACTACCTTAAATAATATTTCCTAGTTTTATGCGAGTGGAGGACTCTTCTCTTCTTTGTACTCAACTGATATGACAAATGTATCTATTTTTTTATATTAAGAAACGCAGTACGGATAAATAAGAATCTCGATAGGTCTTACAATCTTTACGGGTTATTTTCTTTAAACTAATTTTTTTAGGATTGGGTTTCCATTATACTTATTTACTAAGCTTAGCTTAGATGTGGCACAAGGCCAAAAGTATGGGTCGCCCAACTTTGTTTGGCTATCCTCTATTTTTTTAACCTCCTCTATTTTTTGTAAGTTGTCTTGTTAATTGTTTTGTAACTTATTGTTCTGTGTTCTGTATGTATCCGTTAGCACCGGTTACCGGTGCTGAATAAATATATCAAGCACTCAATTTCTTTTGTGTATCTTTTCACCTCGACGATACAACAAAAAGTTCAGCTAAATAAAATAAAAATTGTTTCTGTAACCATGGATCAAATCTAAGCAGAAACTAAAATGTTTAAAAAAATCAATTTTTTTCTTAATAGTCTTTCATTTGCCAAATAATACACGCTATGTTATTTTCTTCCTTTATTTATTTATTTTGTATTTCAGGGAGACAGTGGAGGTCCATTGATATGTAAAAGGAATGGCGTATGGACATTATCAGGTAATCACATCATTATTCAATAAATGTCTATCCGTTTGTACAGCTAAGACCCCACCCCCTTATTTTGGTCTGATTTTAAC
Source organism: Doryteuthis pealeii (assembly GCA_023376005.1). NCBI lineage: Eukaryota > Metazoa > Mollusca > Cephalopoda > Myopsida > Loliginidae > Doryteuthis > Doryteuthis pealeii. The sequence goes on from CM042147.1 coordinate 10,540,245, forward strand.
CAAATTTTCAGCAATTGTGAAAGTCATACCTAGAAATGTTTTAACTCTTTGCCTACTTTAAACCGTTCACAGTGGCTCTCCTTCTACTACAAATGCCACTCTCAAGCAAAATACAAAAAACTGACGGTTAGCCCATTATAATTGAGCAGAAGGACTCAAATTACAATAATGATAGGACTTTATTTGAATAGAATGAGTTCTAGGGTGAATAGATCGGGAACGTTGAAATATCCCATCATACAGGTAAAAAAAACACCGAGAAAATTTGGTACAGCCGTGGTGGGGGGAATTTGGCGGACAACGAGTTAAACTATACCAAAAGATCCGGTTCAGACTAGTTGGAACCTACAGATGATTCCATTCTCATTAATTAGGTACTATATGATAGTTATGGAGACCCGTGGTGTCATGGTTATATTCGTAGGAAATGGACTCGTCGACCCGAGTTCAAGTACTGGACGGGGTTGTTTGTATTTCAGTATAGGCCTAAATCCCTTGGTAAAGATATGCATCCAACTATTCTCCCTCCAGCTATGGGTAAATCGTAGGACAGACTGGGCTCTTTAATCTTGGCTAGGTAACCAGTCTAGGAGAAGGAAAACTGAATTCAAACCTGGAGGGAAATAGTTGGATGCATATCTTTACCAAGGGATTTAGGCCTATACTGAAATACAAACCCTCCAGTACTTGAACTCGGGTCGACGAGTCCATTTCCTACGAATATAACCATGACACCACGGGTCTCCATAACTATCATATAGTACTAATTAATGAGAATGGAATCATCTGTAGGTTCCAACTAGTCTGAACCGGATCTTTTGGTATAGTTTAACTCGTTGTCCGCCAAATTCCCCCCACCACGGCTGTACCAAATTTTCTCGGTGTTTTTTTTACCTGTATGATGGGATATTTCAACGTTCCCGATCTATTCACCCTAGAACTCATTCTATTCAAATAAAGTCCTATCATTATTGTAATTTGAGTCCTTCTGCTCAATTTATATGGGCTAACCGTCAGTTTTTTGTATTTTGCTTGAGAGTGGCATTTGTAGTAGAAGGAGAGCCACTGTGAACGGTTTAAAGTAGGCAAAGAGTTAAAACATTTCTAGGTATGACTTTCACAATTGCTGAAAATTTGGTTAAAATCAGACCAAAAATAAGGGGGTGGGGTCTTAGCTGTACAAACGGATAGACATTTATTGAATAATGATGTGATTACCTGATAATGTCCATACGCCATTCCTTTTACATATCAATGGACCTCCACTGTCTCCCTGAAATACAAATAAATAAATAAAGGAAGAAAATAACATAGCGTGTATTATTTGGCAAATGAAAGACTATTAAGAAAAAAATTGATTTTTTTAAAACATTTTAGTTTCTGCTTAGATTTGATCCATGGTTACAGAAACAATTTTTATTTTATTTAGCTGAACTTTTTGTTGTATCGTCGAGGTGAAAAGATACACAAAAAGAAATTGAGTGCTTGATATATTTATTCAGCACCGGTAACCGGTGCTAACGGATACATACAGAACACAGAACAATAAGTTACAAAACAATTAACAAGACAACTTACAAAAAATAGAGGAGGTTAAAAAAATAGAGGATAGCCAAACAAAGTTGGGCGACCCATACTTTTGGCCTTGTGCCACATCTAAGCTAAGCTTAGTAAATAAGTATAATGGAAACCCAATCCTAAAAAAAATTAGTTTAAAGAAAATAACCCGTAAAGATTGTAAGACCTATCGAGATTCTTATTTATCCGTACTGCGTTTCTTATATAAAAAATAGATACATTTTCATATCAGTTGAGTACAAAAGAAGAGAGAGTCCTCCACTCGCATAAACTAGGAAAATTATTTAAGGTAGTGAGAAAAGGGATGGGATTTTTCAGTCTGTTTTTGGATTTAATATTACCCCACAATTAAGTGGGGCTTCAAAAATAAGTCTATAGACTCATTGAATTGCTCCCGGCCACGGAAATCTTTAGTAAAAGGCGAAGAATTTATCCGCTACGGATGACCGGAAACCAGAGTTTGTTAAACAAATTTTGAGATTCGCTGGTTTATATATATTTTCAGTGTACCACTGCGCAGGTCTTACTCAAAGTATTTTTAACGATTATAAATTTTGCATTTGCTTTTTTAATATAAAATTGACATAATCTGTAAATAATATATATTTTAAAAAGATTCGTCAAATAAATAGAAAGATAAGCATTTTTAAAAATGAGAAAAAAGTCGTTTTTATTCGTTACTGCCTAAAAGCAACAAATGACCTTCACCTTGGAACTACTTCATCCAGAAATGAACACCGAAAAGTTGAGTTACTTAAACCTTGAATTGAATGTTTTTAAATACAAATTTATTGGATTCTTATTTTAATAGCGGTATCATCTTAAATTCATGTATTTAGTTGTTACTTTAGTTGTGGCACAAGGTCAGTAATATAGAGCACCGAGTGAGAATGGAATTCACTACTATATTGCTAAGTATTCGTTGCACCACGTGTGATACCTCACCTGTATCCCATAGTAATTATTTTCTAAGCTAGTTTGTTGTGTGACACCAGGCCAATAGTATGGAGCACCTAGTGAAAATATAGAATAAACCCAGCCCTGCCCCTTTAAATCAAGGGGGCAGGTGTTGTCTGGGGGGGGGGGTAGCCCCCTGGGGTCGACGCCGTTAATTTCATTAATAAAACAGGCCTCGAAAGGTCCGTGTTATTAAGGTATTTGCCTCTCATCCCACTTATGAGGGCGTGACAACATGACATTTTTATGTGGGCCCACCCACAAAGCCGAAGCGCATGGGTGGTAGACACAAAAATGCGTCGATCCGTCAGCATCCCCCTCGAGGGGGGCGCCTCAGGCGCTGGGCAATTAAGCCAGCCCTGTCCCTTAAAATCGACGGGCAGGTGTTGCCTGGGATCGACGCCGTTAATTTCATTAATATAGACACAAGCCCCGAAAGGCCCGTGTTATTAATGTATTTAAAATCCTGCAATGTGTGTTATGTATCATTAAAAAATAATGGTTTACATATGGTGTGGTTAATTTGCATACTGGTTTTAACAAAACTAGCTTAATAAATGATTACTTGGTGTTATTAATTTTTTATATTATTGTTTTATTCACAAACATATTAAAAGCAATGCCATGTATAATTTTATATAGAAATCAATTAAAATCAAATCAAAATAAGTGTAACTTCTTATTTGCTTTCATTAGACTCTCTAATTTATCATCATCATGTCGCGCAAGCAGCACGGGTATCCATGACTATCTCTCGCCAACTTTCCCTATTACTCATAGCCCTGGGAGGTCCTCCGTGCAGCATCCCGAACCCTCGCATAGTTGGTCAATGTAGGTCCTTAGTGGGCGTCCTACGTTGGCATGTCCATGTGTTGGCTTCCGCAGGAGAATGTCGCTTATGAGCTCGTCCCCGCTTCTCCAGCAGTGTCCTGCGTGCCTAGCCCGTTTCACCCGTATGGTTTGTGAGATGGGGGGGGGCGGGTGACNTGTTTGTGTGTGTGTGTGTGAGTGTGTGTGTGTATGTGTGTATTTGTTTGTGTGTGTGAGAGTGTTTGTGTGTATGTCTGTGTGTATCTGTGTATATGTGTTTGTGAGCATGTGTGTGTTTGTGTGTATATATGTGCATGTTTGTGTGCGTGTTTGTGTGTGTGTACGTAATTTATACAACATGAAACATAAACATTATTGTGTGTTTATGTGTATATATGCATGTGTATGTGTATGTGTGTATGTGTATTTGTGCATGTGTGTGTATGTATGTGCGTGTGTGTGTGTGATTTATACAACACGAAACCTCAAAATTGTTTTCCTTTTCCACACCCGATTCATCCACCTGTTTGTATCCCATGATATCACCCCCCCCCCCCAAATCTGATAAGCCTCGCCATAGATATGAACAAAGACAAAAAATGGCCGACAACACGAATTAATGACGAGAAACAATTGATAAGAAAACATTATGCTTCATTAATCTTTTGCAGAAGTTTTCCACTTGTTTTATCTCGACCTCCAAGAAGAAGGTGACGGTGATACCAGTTGTAATTGGAACACCTGAAATAGCCACCAGAGGCCTAGAATAGAGACTTGGGAAACGGGAGATCAAAGGAAAAATCAAGAGCATCCCGACTACAGCGCTCATAAAATGAACTACAATACTTCGAATTTTAGTTGGTTGATTAGGTTTTACGGCATGTTAACCCTTGTTGGGTTATTTTATATCGAAAAAAAGTATTTTTATTCATTCTTGATGGGTTTTCAACATTTTTTAAAACACAATTTTTTCTATATACCCCATAGATGGGACCCTAACAGGTACTACCACTCTGGGTCAGGGTGGACCTGGGAGTAATGGCGATAAAGGGGTGCTCCACATTCCTCAGATCTCCAGAACTAAAACTTCACCATTAGATTCAGTTTAACGTCATACACAGGACAATTAGATCTTGACTTCTAGTTCAGTTCGAACACCGATCGTTGACACTGTCAGTAAAGACGCGAGTCATCAGAACAATAATTGTTACTGAAGAAGAAGAAGAAGAAGAAGAAGAAGAAGAAGAAGAAGAAGAAGAAGAAGAAGAAGAAGAAGAACTGGGAGGGGGAAGCAGAAAATAAAAAAAGGTTTTAAATTCTGATCACCATTTTAGAATGTTTAATTCCCCTTGTGGCATAAAGTCTTTAGTATTCCTTGAAATCCTACGTAAAAAATACTGAATTTTAATAGATATTCCTTTGTAGCAGAAAGTCTTTAGTATTCTTTTTCAGTTCCTTGGTAGGTCTTGATCGCAAAAAGTTCAATTTGCTACTAATTCCAGGACAAATACCAACGACCTTAAATGCGTACTATAGCCTTTCTGATTGGCTAATTTTTACCGGAAATGCATGCTGCTGATGTTGGAAAAGTTAATGAATATGAGAGGTGATTTGGCGTACATCTTATGCCTAGATAGTCTAACAACAGTGAGGAGAAAAAGAATGAAAAAGGAAAAGGAAAAATTAGAAAGAAGAATGAAGGTGACGGTGATACCAATTGTAGTTAGAGGCCTTGGGATAGTTCCCAAAGTGCAAGAAAATAGACTTGGGGGACAAGAGATTAGGGTAAAAAGCGAAACCATTCAGGTTACAGTACTGTTAAAATCAGCTAAAATACTCAGGAGAGTCCTGGAGACCTAAAGGGACTTGCTGTTACTCAGACTTCGGGGAAAGACTAAGACTTAAAATTGGCGCGAAAAACTCGCGAGGAAAATGGATACTTGGATCTTGCCTGAGAGCTGAAAAATGTGTGGAACATGAGGATAATGGTGATACCAATAGTAGAGAGTGCGTTTTTCTTTTCTGCCGACCTTCCTAACTAGTTTAGTTTTTCCAAATATAAACATCTTTATCCATACTAACAAATATATGCACCCTCCGTAATATTTAATGCAATAAAATATTATATTAAATTAGAAAGGCTAATGAAACTAAATAGCAATGCAGATATAAAGATTTGAAACAGAGGGGATATAATCGAAAGATAGAACAACTGAATCTTACTCTTCCATCACTCCCGTCTTTTATAGCTAAATTTTCCTAATTTAACTATTTAGTTAAAATAGGAAGTAAAAAATAAAAGTACAATTATATCTTCTAAAAGTATTTACGGGGATTCGTTGGAGCCTTTATTCTCCGTAGTTGGCTATTTCGGACGAAAGAGAGAAACAAATACAATATAAAATGCAGACACTTATATTATCAAAAGGTACAGAAATGTTGTTGCAAATTTTAATGGCATTTGCTACGAGACTTATCTGTGAGGTTAAATACTGTTCGTGGAGAAATGGTGATAACAGGGGTATTCTGGTCGCTGGTTGGAATGTTGATAGACGCTTCGTCAGGTCTTTTCTCGTTCTTCAGCCTTCTGTTAGTATGCTTTTGTATCAGCCTTAGTACGTTTGCTGATACAATGCCTTAGAAAGTTTGCTGGTTATGGGAGAGGTGGCTGGAGGCGCTTATTTTCACGTCCTTCCCTGGTAACTGTTCTGTGATAAGTTAAGTCTAGGGATCACTTATTTGCGACTTCCCTCGCTGACTGCTCCCTGATCAGTCAAGAAATTTGATTTTGGCGCCAACCTTCTGTTGGCGATTCGCCCCCTAGCGGCAGGGGAAGATAATTCTCTGTTGAATTTCCGATACTTCATGTTAATAGATTTCTCTTAAGATGTAACCCCCGATATTTTTGCTCATATTCCTTAAGATAAAACTAAACAATTAGAAATCAATAATACTAAGCAGAGATTTATTAAAATCAAATTTTTAATATCAATATGCAAATTAGCCTTCCCGTTCATACTGTAAACCTCTATTTTGTTGTATATATAAATATAATTGCACGTTATTAGTATATAGACATGTTCAGCAGTATTAATAATGTAAACAATTTTATTAATAATTGAGGTTTAAATAAAAATAAAATCATGTAGAATGTGACATTAATAACTAAGGGAATTGTAACTTGAGTAGTGATATAGTTTCGGTTACATACAGAAAAACACACAATCTCTATTATAATAAGAATATATGTCACCTGTCAACCGATGACCTTGGAAAACTTCTCTGCCCTTTCATCAAACCGTGTTTATAAAACAGACTGCTGCTGATTACATGACATAAAAACTATCTTTGTCTCATAATGGTTTGTCCCATAATGGTTATGACATTTCGAGTATGAAATATATATGCAAATGGGATAGAATGTTATGGGATAGAAGGGTTAATGTATATATCAACATGGCAGAGAGATATTTCTAAAAAACTTTTTTTATCTCTTTTACAGAAGATCATTGAGGAGGAAAAAGTACCAAGATGCTTCTATTATTTAAAGCAACTGTATTCACCCTTTTATTAGGTAAGTCATTGATTTAATTCTTTGGAATAATATATATACTAGCAGGACCTGTGGATATACCACAGTATGATAATTTAATTATTACATTATTTGATATGTTTACTTAAGAGCTATTGAAAAGTTCAATATATAAAAAGTAGCATATTCTTGATTTAACTCTCTCTCTCTCTCTCTCTCTCTCTCTCTCTCTCTCTCTCTCACACACACACACACACACACACAACACACACACACACACTCTTTTTTTTTTCTTTCTTTCCTTCTTTTCATCTTTTCATTATGAAACAGATTATCGTTATCGCTTCTGCGTACTCTCTCTCTCTCTCTCTCTCTCTCTCTCTCTCTCTCTCTCTCTCTCTCTCTCTCTCTCTCTATCCCTACTCTATTTCTTTCTTTCTATCTATCTTATGTTTTTTCTGCGTAGCATGTCCGTATTTAAATAGAACTAGGAACACACTCAATTACATCCACCCCTAAAGATGACACTTTGGAGTGCCAAAAGTACCAAGGATGAAAATTTTGGCGTACTAATGAGCAGAATCCACCCTGATATTCAGGAATTGTCCCGAAAACTTGAAGGGATCGAAAAGAAACTCGTCAGACATGTGATGTCTGTCTTATTTAATACCCTATGAAAAATGCTGCACAAATACACACACGCACACAAACATACACATATATATATATGCATATATGTATATATATATAATAATAAGATATACCTCCCACAAGCACAACACACACACACCTGCTAAAGCACAGATGTTACAAATTAATTCTCTCTGCTCTCCCACCAAACAGGAAGGGACAGGGTATATATATATATATATATATATATATATATGTGTGTGTGTGTGTGTGTGTGTATGTGTGTGTGTGTTGTGTGTGTGTGTGTGTGTGTGTGTGTGTGTGTGTGTTCGGACAGAAAGTGTTAATTAACGCCTGAAGAAGATATCAGAAGATCTGAAACACGTGTCGCAAATGTAAAATAATAATAATTAAAAACAAAAAACATAATCCATTTTGCGGACCTTCTTTTTTATGAAATATTTCATTTTCTCCCGTTGGGCCCATAACAACTAATATATATATAATATATATATATATATATATATATATATGGGGAGTAAATATGGAAATTAAATCCGACAATATAAAGAAAATTTGAAAAAACAAGTATTCCGAAATTGGGATGAATTTAATAATCGATGTTTAAAACATTTCGGTTACATTGAACCTTCATCAGGATGTCTCTTGGGGTGAAGAAAATGATGGATGTTTTTATATGTAATAGGAGATGAAAATCTTTTTAGTTAAGTAACTGTATTTGATCAGCGTTTTAATTTTGAAAGGCAAGTCGCGATCTACTCACGCGAAGGTGTCAAGACCTGTGACGCCACTCGAAGAAATGCAAAAGACGAGAAAAAGTATTAATGGACTGATTATTTTTAAGAGAACATAGGGAAACAAAGTGGGAATGATAACTAAATAAATAATAAAACTAAAAAGATTTTCATCTCCTATCACATATAAAAACATCCATCATTTTCTTCACCCCAAGAGACATCCTGATGAAGGTTCAATGTAACCGAAATGTTTTAAACATCGATTATTAAATTCATCCCAATTTCGGAATACTTGTTTTTTTTTCAAATTTTCTTTATATATATATATATATATATATATATATATATATATATATATATATATGTTGCTCATTAAGATTTTTACAATTTCAGTTTGTCCTTTGGTAACGTGTAGTTTACCTCCTATTTGCAAAGATGATATCTCCCCTGGAATGAATTCTTGTACACCTGCAACCACTTGTGGCGTTCGGGACAATTCAGGAATCAATACATTTATCATAAATGGTAAACATGTAAAAGTTGGATCGTGGCCTTGGTTGGTTCGTATTCATTTGATTATCAACTCTAAAGCTAGGGATTGAAATAATTCCGAAACAAAACTTTTTATCTCTTTTAGATTGTTCAATCTTATTATTTTTCTGAATTTTTGAGATATGACTTGATAATTAGTATTATTTGAACTATTCGGATTATTGTCCTCATCTTTATTGTTATCTGTACAACGTTGCCGTCGCTGTGTTCTCCGACCTTCTTCATGTATTTTTGGCAGACACGGAAACCTTCTTTTCGAACTCGGGAACCTTCTTGTTGTAATCAGAAACCTTCTTGTCGTAATCGGGAGCCATCACGGAACTTTGAACCCAACCCTTTATTCAGTCCAATTTTATTTTGTTTACTTACATTAAACAATCATTATTGATCATAATTTCCATTGGTTATATCCTTTATCTTCCTAATTCTAGTTGCTTTGTCAATCATCATAATTAATAATTTTGACTATTATTATCTTTAACCTTCCTAATTCTACTTGCTTTCCAACCTTTATCAATAATAATTTTGTTTAGTATTATTCTTTATATTCCTAATTCTACTTGCTTTGTCAATTATTATTAATAATAATTCTGACTCGCATTATCCTTCATCTTCCTAATTCTACTTGTTTTTTCATCATTATTAATTATTTTGAATAGTATTATCTTTCATCTTCCTAATTCTACTTGATTTGTCAATAATCATTAATGATAATTGTGAATAGTATTACCCTTCATCTTCCAAATTCTAAGTGTTTAGTCAATCATTGTTATTAATAATTTTAACTAGTATCACCTTTCATTTTCCTAATTCTAGTTGCTTTGACAATTATCATTAATAATAAGTTTGATTACTATAATCCTTAATCTTCCTAATTCTATTTGTTTTGTCAAAAAAAAATGATTATTATCAATAATTTTGACAAGTATAATCCTTCATCTTCCTAATTCTGAGATCATCCAGAGTACAGTATTGTTAAGATCAGCTAGAATACTCAGAAGAATCTTGGAGACCTGAAGAGACTTGTTGTCACTCACTCTCCAGTGAAAGACCATCAGCTTACGCTGGTGTCAAAAACTCACAAGGGGTGACATAATAAGGCCTCATATAAGAAATTTAGACAGATGCTTCTTCTCATTTAGGGCGTCCCATCGTGGTATAATGGTTAGCAATCTAGTCTCGAAGATCCATTACCAGGGAATAACGAGTTCGATCCTCGCTGGATGTCCCATACTTACAACCTTGTGTCACATTCTACCCATGGCAAACGGATTGAGTCAATATCTATTCCCCCTTATCCATGAAGTACGATACACATCTATCTAATTCCCCCCACCACTACCACTCCCTCCTACTCTTGAATGGTTACAAGAAATTTGTCAATATTTTGACAACATTTCCCCCGAGTTCATTTTCATAATTCATTTACTTTTTAGGTGTCGATCAAGTTCATGGGAGCTGATATGTGTGGTGGAACAATTGTGGATAACAACTGGATTGTAACTGCTTCCCATTGTTTCGATAGGTGTGTATAGATATTCAATTATCTTTTCTTTATCTAATTAATATCTAATCCTAACCCCACCTCAGGAGTTACCACTAGTATATATATATATATATATATATATATATATATATATATATATATACCAGAGTGGGTCAAATGGTTTGCAATATTTTGGTAACTTAGGACACAAATTTGACAGCTCTGGATGAACCACACTGAACTGTGAGATGCCGAGCTCGCCTGATACTCTCTGAATGTTACTCTCTGTATTTGCCTCTATGGCTTGGTGTTAGGGTCCCATCTATGGGTTAAATAGAAAAATGTGTTTAAAAAAATTGAGTATCCATTAAGAATTAATTTATTTCAAAACTTTATCAGCATTAATTGACCCACTGAGGTTGATATGCCGTAAACAAACCAAGCTTCTATGGTTTGGAGCACAGTTCGAGCTCGCAAAGAATAAGTTCCTGAATTAGACTAAATTGCACGTACATCATTGCGGCTTTCAAATTACACACAGAGTGATGCAATGCACCATGAGTCAGCGCACCAACTACCACGATACTACCAACTACAGCTTATGGTGCTAGAAGGTGGTGGCTGAGAGTATTAATGTCCTGGGTATGGCCGGTCACGTCAAGCCCTAGCACCAATATGATTGCCCTACCCTATTGCCATTATGGCAAACCCCAACTCTTTTTATCATATATGTGATATAAGAGTCTTGGTGTCCTGGGAATGACGTTAAACTCTATCTAATGGTGAAGTTCCAATTCTGGAGCTCTGGTGAATGTGGAGTACCTTTTCATCGTCATTACTCCCAAGTCCACTCTGACCCTGAGTAGTAGTACCTGTTAGGGTCCCATCGATAGGTTAAATAGAAAAAATGAGTTTTAAAAAATGTTTTTTAAAAATTGAGTACCCATCAAGAATGAATCAAATAAAACGTCTTCGGCATAAAATAACCCAACAGGGGGTGACATGCCGTAAAATCCAACCAACCAAACAACCAACTACAACTTGACCTACTTCGGGCACGTGACATACGAGCCGCAAACCAGCACGTTCGAAAATATTGCAAAACTTTTGATTCCACCTGGTATTTCCTTCTTGGTTAGGCCGCGAACTTTTCAGCCAATCCTCATTTGATCAAACAATCTAATATTTTGACGTTATTTTTGGATTCTTACTTACTATACATGAAATAATCGGTTTAGAATTCGAACTCAGAACTGAATATCACATGATATACGCGCGTTCCAAAATATTGCTAAACTTTTGACTCCCCCCCAGGTATTTCTTTCTTGGTTAGGCCGCTAACTTTTCAGCCAACCCACACGATGAGAATAACCATTTCTTTGTGCTTCTTTTTTTATTTTAAATTCCAGTGTTTTTATGCGAGACCCGGCCGATTGGAGGGTGGCCATTAGCAAACATCATAAATATTGTACAGACACAACAGAACAACAAATGGAAGTGGCCGAAATCTATATGCATCCGAAATATGTCAAAAAAACAAATGAAAATGACATCGCTTTGATCAGATTAAGCAAACCATTAAAGTATAATTGTCGGGTGCGACCCATATGCCTGCCCCAGGGTCTTCAGGACCTATCGATCGGGGAACCATGCTGGATCGCAGGTTTCGGATTGACATTGAGTGAGTAAACTTCTCTTTTTTTTGATGGATGAGTAAAATTCTTTTACTTATCTATGTTCTTTGATTAATTTAGTTAGAGGCGCTCGTATCGTAATGGTTACGGCCATAAAATATGATATTAGTATTTGATAGGAATACTTGAAACCATACGATTGTGTACAAATTATTCGTATTAGATAGTTTTATGATATCAAGTATATCTGTGTGCAAAAATTCTTAAGAAATAATTTTTAAAAATGTAAATATAAATGTACCATGAACGCTATTTCCTAACCTAAAATTGCTCTAATAAAATCTTGTTATGGTGTGGCGTTTTTTATTCTATGTTATGGTTACGCACGACCCACACACAAATGAGTACTAGTACTGTTCTTCAACAAGGGTGAAATATCCCGTGACGTTGTTGATTGGGACATCGTAGTAAGCGAGATCGAACTCCAGTCGCGCTATTGCGTTGAGTTTAGGACCAATACCCTTGGGAAAGGTGTGACCCCCCCCCACACACACACACACAAACAAGCTATAGGTTAAATAGAATCCTACTCTCCCTCCAGCTATGGGTAAATAGCAGGGCAGACTGGGTTCTTTAACCATGACTAGGTAACCAGTCTAGGAGAAGGAAAACTCTGAATTCAAACCTGTTGAACTCCGCTTAAGAATTTGACCTTGTGTCACATCCTGCTCGTGCGGAGGGGTTGGTAAATAGATATAGGTTAAACAGTACCACTACTGGGTTTTTTCTACTATGATGGATTTATCATTCTATAACCCACGAAGGCTGATATGCCATTAAGCCAAGAAACAAAACCACCACACTTCCATTTTAAAAAGTTCTTACTATAATTAGTTTACATATTGTTTTTAAGATTCCACCACACTTTGTGGGGGATTGAATTTCGTAGCATAGTGGGTAACATGCCGGGCTGCGATATCATAGTAAGCAAGTTCAAACTCTAGTCGCACTATTACATTCACTTTCGGACTAATACCCTTGGGAAAGGTATGACCCTCCCCATTCCCCTAGATATGGGTTAAATAATGCCACCACTGTTCTTGTACAAGGATGGTTTTGGCATCAAATAGCCCATGTAGGTTGATATGCCATTAAGGAAAAGAAACAAAACCAAATAATTTGGAATAGTTGCTTGAAACTATACACCTTTTTTATATAGTTTATGTTTTATTGGTTGGAAGAAGATGCAGCGCCGAAGAAGGTAAGAACACAAAGAAAAGAAGGCTATCCAACATTAATCAAAAAATAAATCTTTGGTTGCGTTTCAGGTCATGGGAATGATGATATTTTGAATGAAGTGATGGTTCCTATCATCAATTCAACATTCTGCAGATCTTCAGAATATTATGGACATCGTTTCCATCCTGATATTATGGTTTGTGCTGGATATCAAAAAGGCGGGAAAGATGCTTGCAATGTGAGTTACTTCCCTTTATTTATTTTTATTTCTTTATTCAGTAACTAGCAAAAATATGCGCTTTAATGTAATTAGATATGAGCAGTCCTGAACAAGTCGTGGAAGCAGCACCCCACAAAGAAGCAACTATATGGTCACCTGCCCCCCCCCCATCTCACAAACCATACGGGTGAAACGGGCTAGGCATGCAGGACACTGTTGGAGAAGCGGGGACGAGCTCATAAGCGACATTCTCCTGCGGAAGCCAACACATGGACATGCTAACGTAGGACGCCCACTAAGGACCTACATTGACCAACTATGCGAGGATTCGGGATGCTGCACGGAGGACCTCCCAGGGGCTATGAGTAATAGGGAAAGTTGGCGAGAGATAGTCATGGATACCCGTGCTGCTTGCGTGACATGATGATGATGAAATTAGAGAGTCTAATGAAAGCAAATAAGAAGATTACACTTATTTTGATTTGATTTTAATTGATTTCTATATAAAATTATACATGGCATTGCTTTTAATATGTTTGGGAATAAAACAATAATATAAAAAAATTAATAACACCAAGTAATCATTTATTAAGCTAGTTTTGTTAAAACCAGTATTCAAATTAACCACACCATATGTAAACCATTATTTTTTAATGATACATAACACACATTGCAGGATTTTAAATACATTAATAACCCATTAATGGGCCTTTCGGGGCTTGTGTCTATTAATGAAATTAACGGCGTCGATCCCAGGGGGCTATCCCCCCAGGCAACACCTGCCCGTCGATTTAAAGGGACAGGGCTGGCTTAATTGCCCAGCGCCTGAGGCGCCCCCCTCGAGGGGGAATGCTGACGGATCGACGCATTTTGTGTCTACCACCCATGCGCTTCGGCTTGTGGGTGGGCCCACATAAAAATGTCATTGTGTCACGCCCTCATAAGTGGGATGAGAGGCAAATACACTAATAACACGGACCTTTCGGGGCCTGTGTTTATTAATGAAATTAACGGCGTCGACCCCAGGGGGCTACCCCCCCCCCAGGCAACACCTGCCCCCTTGATTTAAAGAGGCAGGGCTGGGTTTATTCTATTTTCATTGGGTGCTTCATACTATTGGCCTGGTGTCACAACAAAAACTAGCTTAGAAAATAATTACTATGGGATACAGGTGATGTATCACACGTGGTGCAACGAATACTTAGCAATATAGTAGTGAATTCCATTCTCACTCGGTGCTCTATATTACTGACCTTGTGCCACAACTAAAGTAACAACTAAATACATGAATTTAAGATGATACCGCTATTAAAATAAGAATCCAATAAATTTGTATTTAAAAACATTCGATTCAAGGTTTAAGTAACTTCAACTTTTCGGTTGTCATTTCTGGATGAAGTAGTTCCAAGGTGAAGGTCATTTGTTGCTTTTAGGTAGTAACGAATAAAAACGACTTTTTTCTCATTTTTAAAAATGCTTATCTTTCTATTTTATTGACGAATCTTTTTAAAATATATTTTATTTTGAGATTATGTCAATTTTATATTAAAAAAGCAAATGCAAAATTTATAATCGTTAAAAATACTTTGAGTAAGACCTGCGCAGTAGTATACTGAAAAAATATATAAACCAGCGAATCTCAAAATGTCGTCATTACGCTCAGGTTTCCGGTCATCCGTAGCGGATAAATCTTTCGCCTTTTACTAAAGATTTCCGTGGCCGGGAGCAATTCAATGAGTCTATAGACTTATTTTTGAAGCCCCACTTAATTGTGGGGTAATAATAAATCCAAAATCAGACTGAATAATCCCATCCCTTTTCTCACTACCCTAAATAATATTTCCTAGTTTTATGCGAGTGGAGGACTCTTCTCTTCTTTGTACTCAACTGATATGACAAATGTATCTATTTTTTTATATTAAGAAACGCAGTACGGATAAATAAGAATCTCGATAGGTCTTACAATCTTTACGGGTTATTTTCTTTAAACTAATTTTTTTAGGATTGGGTTTCCATTATACTTATTTACTAAGCTTAGCTTAGATGTGGCACAAGGCCAAAAGTATGGGTCGCCCAACTTTGTTTGGCTATCCTCTATTTTTTTAACCTCCTCTATTTTTTGTAAGTTGTCTTGTTAATTGTTTTGTAACTTATTGTTCTGTGTTCTGTATGTATCCGTTAGCACCGGTTACCGGTGCTGAATAAATATATCAAGCACTCAATTTCTTCTGTGTATCTTTTCACCTCGACGATACAACAAAAAGTTCAGCTAAATAAAATAAAAATTGTTTCTGTAACCATGGATCAAATCTAAGCAGAAACTAAAATGTTTAAAAAAATCAATTTTTTCTTAATAGTCTTTCATTTGCCAAATAATACACGCTATGTTATTTTCTTCCTTTCTTTATTTATTTTGTATTTCAGGGAGACAGTGGAGGTCCATTGATATGTAAAAGGAATGGCGTATGGACATTATCAGGTAATCACATCATTATTCAATAAATGTCCATCCGTTTGTACAGCTAAGACCCCATCCCCTTATTTTGGTCTGATTTTAACCAAATTTTCAGCAATTGTGAAAGTCATACCTAGAAATGTTTTAACTCTTTGCCTACTTTAAACCGTTCACAGTGGCTCTCCTTCTACTACAAATGTAAGACCCCACCCCCTTATTTTGGTCTGGTTTTAACCAAATTTTCAGCAATTGTGAAAGTCATACCTAGAAATGTTTTAACTCTTTGCCTACTTTAAACCGTTCACAGTGGCTCTCCTTCTACTACAAATGCCACTCTCAAGCAAAATACAAAAAACTGACGGTTAGCCCATTATAATTGAGCAGAAGGACTCAAATTACAATAATGATAGGACTTTATTTGAATAGAATGAGTTCTAGGGTGAATAGATCGGGAACGTTGAAATATCCCATCATACAGGTAAAAAAAACACCGAGAAAATTTGGTACAGCCATGGTGGGGGGAATTTGGCGGACAACGAGTTAAACTATACCAAAAGATCCGGTTCAGACTAGTTGGAACCTACAGATGATTCCATTCTCATTAATTAGGTACTATATGATAGTTATGGAGACCCGTAGGAAATGGACTCGTCGACCCGAGTTCAAGTACTGGACGGGGTTGTTTGTATTTCAGTATAGGCCTAAATCCCTTGGTAAAGATATGCATCCAACTATTCTCCCTCCAGCTATGGGTAAATCGTAGGACAGACTGGGCTCTTTAATCTTGGCTAGGTAACCAGTCTAGGAGAAGGAAAACTGAATTCAAACCTGTTAAACTCCACTTAAGAAATTGACCAGTGTCAGAGTTACGTAAATATATAACCCTTTAGCAGGCAGAGTGACATTATTATCCCCAATGGTACACGGTCAGAGCAAAATGATTCTTAACTGATAGCTCAATGTAAGGCATTTTCCTATTAGCTGCTCATTGACCAATTCAATGTTAATGTATAGAAACATTAATGTGGTGTAGGATTCTGTAAAGGCTGTTTTGCTGAATATCAATTAAAAGAGAATGCTTTGTTTTCATACTATTACACTATGACACACAATTGATAATCAAATTATCAGTAGCTCAATGTAGGGCATTTTCCTATTAGCTGCTCATTGACCAATTCAATGTTAATATATTAAAAGATCACAAGGGGGGGGGGAGTCCTCTGTTGTGCAGGGTTGTGTAAAGGTTGTTTTTTTTTTAAATATATCATAATCAAAACTGAGTGCTTTATTATTTTCATACTGTTATACTATGACACACAATTACTGATCAGATTACCATGTTTTTTATATATATATATATATATATATATATATATATATATATATATATAAGTATATTTTGGCAGCATTATTTCTTTTAAACATGTTTTTTGAAGTCAACGGACAATTCTTGTCGGACGAGTTTTTGTTCGATCCTTTCCAACTGTCTGGCCATCATTTTAATATCCGGGTGGAATTGGTGTATGAATCCACCAAAGGTTTTACCACGAGCGCTTCCTGCACAACTTTGTGCCATCATCAGGTGTGGAACTGCCTATAATTTCCTGTCAATTCTCCCCCCACTATTCCCCATACATTCTTATAAACTTGTGAGCCCCTTCCTACTGCTACTGTTTGTTTAAAAAGAAACAATGGAAACATCTCACCAGTTCCACACCTGATGATGGTACTAAGTTGTGGAGAAAGCGCTCGGGGTAAAACCTTTGGTGGGTTCATACACCAATTCCACCCAGATATTAAAAAGATAGCCAGACAGAAAGTATCAAACAAAAACTCGTACGACAAGAATTGTCCGTTATATATATATATGATATGATATGATATGGTATGATATGATATGACAATTTTTGATTGTTTTTCCTTTACAGGTGTAACCAGTTGGGGTCTTGGATGTGGTCAACCGAAGCGTCCAGGTGTTTATACGATGGTCGGTTATTATGCTGATTGGCTCAAGACAACAATGGAAAAGCACAAGAACTCTGACAGTGTCATTGGATAACTATTACTTAGAACAACAAAAATAAAAAACGGTAGATACTCGTATATAAGTCGAATTTTGAATAAATAATTTTTAAAGCAAAAACAAAAATAAAAAATTGGCGTCGACCGAGGAATCATCGTTTTTGTATAAAGTCCAAATGCAAAGAACAAAATTTAGAAAGGATTTCCATAAACTAAAGGGTCGACCTATACACGAGGACTTTGGGTATTATAGTTTAGTAAATAAAAAATGTCGATGTGGGCTAGGTTAGATATTTTGTTAAAGTTTTTACTATTTTTATCATTTTTCATCTTTAGTTTTTGCTAATGGATTATTATTATTATTATTATTATTAATATTATCATTATTAGCTAATAATGTATACTAATACTCGTGTTCCTTAATTGTACGACCGTTATCATCTTGCAACACCCTCTGGTTACAAACACGACCGTTCAAATCGGTTTTTATTATAAAGAAAGGTGTGGGAGAAAGGCCATGTTGCACGAAATAAAATATAATAAGAAAGCAAAGGGAGTAAGGGAAAGATAGAGAGAGGGATTAATAACGCGGAAGCGATAACGCTAATCTGTTTAAATCGAACATAAAAAGATGAAGAGAAGGAAAGAAAGAAAGAAAGAAAGAAAGAAAGGGAAAAAGTGTGAGAGAGTTAAATCAAGATTATTCATACTTTTTACATATTGAACTATTTAACAATAGCTCTTTAATAAGCATATAAAGCGCTGTAATAATTAAATTATCTTACTGTGGTATATCCACTCGTCCTGCTAGTACTGATAAATATAGGCATTAGCAGTTTGGAGTATACTGTTTTGTTTAAGTTTTATTTTCAGGGGAGAGTACTCATGTGACAAATTATTGAGGATGCAAGAGAGATAATTCGTTGAGTTTTCAAGGGAGATAACTATTCAAAAGATTGTTGATAGTGATGTCTGCCGGTAATTGTGAAGCCCGATGAAGGTATTGATCGGCCAAAATTGTACAGGTAAAACGCGTACGAATTAATAAAACACAGTTCTACAAATTTAATAAATTTAATTTCTTTAACTTGAGTGAAGAATTTGTTAAAAACAAAAAACAAAAGCTTCAAATTATCTTGATAAGAGATGGTCATCTCCATACTGGATGGTAAGCCTTTCAAATTAGTAGACCAGCTTACATACCTAGGTAGTTGGTTGGTTGTGTGGTTGGTTGGTTGATTGGTTGGTTTTGGTTGGTTAATTTTACGGCATATCAAACTTTGTTGGATTATTTTATACCGAAGATATACTGTTTCATTCATTCTTTATGGATTCTCAATATTTTAAAAACATTTTTTAAACTCATTTTTTCTATTTAACCCATAGATGGGACCCTAACAGATACTACCACTCTAGGTCAGAGTGAACCTAGTGATGAAAGCGTCTTCCACATTTCCTAGAGTTCCAGAATCGGAACTTCCCTATCAGACTGAGTTTAACGTCATACCCAAGACACCAAGACACTTAGCAACCGGTTTCTAGCACATATATGATAAAAAGGGTTGGGGTCTGCCATAAGGCCAATAAGGTTAGGACAATCATATAGATGATAGGTCTTGATATGACAAGCCAATTGATCAGAGGAGGTCTCTCCTACTACCCATCTAGCCTAAGGCGCATGTCATGGACTACTCTGCCACCAGGATTCCCTACTCAAGCATCACAGGTCGCCACCGATGACCAACAATTGGCCCTAGTGGAAGGGTCTTAACCCTCTGCAGAGGTACAGTCAGTGTATTCTAAAGCCTTCACTGACATGGCTGTACTTAGGTAGGGATATCTCATCTACAGGAAGCGATGTCAAAGGCATGGACTGCTATAGACAGATTATCGATCATATGGAAATTGATCACTCTGATCAGATTGAGCAAAGATTCTTCCAAGCAGTAGCTGTGTCAGTGCTACTGTATGGCTGCAAGGAGGAGAAGCTTTGAGAAAAAGATGGAAACTACACAAAGATGCTGCATGCTATTTTGAACAAATATTGGAAGCAGCACCCCACCAAAAAGCGGCTGTACGGCCACTTACTGCCTATAATATAAACTATCAAAGTAACACGAACAAACATGAACAAGACATGCTGGACACTGCTGGAGAAGCAATGACGAACTCATAAGCGACATTCTCATATGTACACCTACATACAGACACACTAGCATAGACCGACCAGCAAAAAAAAATAAAATAATCTAATGAGCTTTGTATGAATTCTTGATGCCATGCAGAAGACCTGCCAGGGGCAATGACCAATAGGGACGAGGAGTGAGAGATCCATCGGTATCCGTGCTGATGGTGTGTTGATATACCTGAATATAGTTTTAATAAGTAAACAAGCAGAACCTGTGGATATTCTACAGTATGGTATTTTAATTATTACAACGTTTGATATGTCTACTTAAGAACTATTTTGAAATAGTTCAATATGTAAAAAGTATGATAATCTTGATTTATTCTCTCTCTCTCTCTCTCTCTCTCTCTCTATATATATATATATATATATATATATATCTATATATATATATATTATCTTTTCATCTTTTTATGTTTGATTGAAACTGAGTAGCGTTATCACTTCCGTGCACTCTATCTTCCCCTTACTCTCTCTTCCTTTCTTTCTTATATTTTTTCTGTGTAGCATGGCCTTTTTCTTCCTTTCTTTATAATAAAAACGGAACGGACCATTATATAGCTGAGGTGACGACACTCATAAGAAATAAGAATT
The DNA here is from genome assembly GCA_023376005.1 of Doryteuthis pealeii. Lineage (NCBI taxonomy): Eukaryota > Metazoa > Mollusca > Cephalopoda > Myopsida > Loliginidae > Doryteuthis > Doryteuthis pealeii. Next base: position 10,560,900 of record CM042147.1, read on the forward strand.
CGACAAATAAGCTTGGTATGATTTGGCACTAAATAGCCCACAAGGGTTCATATACCATTAAACAAAATATCCAAATAACCTGATTTTAAGATATTAAATACCTAGAATCTTTGATACAGATGAAATTACAAATTAAAATTCTCCTATTTGCCTAAATAATATTTTCAGGGATTATTCATTATGTACGTTTACATTAAATCAGGAGGAACTGTTTAATTTTCATATTGTTAAAATATTTCAATTATATAAACTAGCAAATATGTGCACCCTCCGGGTGCAAGTATTAAAGTTTTAATATAATAAAATATCATGTTAAATTAGAAAGCTAATGAAACTGAATAAGAATGCAGATAAAAAGATTTGGAACAGAGGGGGTATGATTGAAAAATAGAACAACTTTGAAACTAACTCTTCCATCATTTTCCATTACTCCCGTCTTTCATTGGTAAATTTTCCTAATTTAACTATTTAGTTAAAATAGGAAGTAAAGAATAATATTACAGTTATTTCTTCTTGTTAATGGATTTCTTTTAAGATTTATCCCCGAGATTTTTGCTCATATTCATTAAGATAAAACCAAACAATTAGAAATCAATAATACTAAGCATATATTTATTAAAATCAAATTTTTAAGATCAATATGCAAATTAGCCTTCCCATTCACATTGTAATCCGCTATTTGTTGTATATATAAATACAATTGCATGTTATTGGTATGTAGATATGGTCAACAGTCTTAATGATGTAAAACAATTTTATTAATAATTGAGGTTTAACTAAAAAATAAAATCATGGAGAATGTGATGTCAATAACAAATGGAATTGTGACTTGTATAGTAATATAGTTTCGGTTACAGACAAACAAACCCACAATCTCCATTATAATAAGATTTAACGAATTTGAACTAAACGTTAGAACGATTTATTAGAACTGTTAAAACATAAAGGGGAATAACCCGTAAGTACAAACAATTGCTCAGGGGAAATAACTCGTTATCTTAAATTGTGGAGTTATTTCCCTTGAACCAGTCATTTGCTTTTATGTGTGGATTAATTAGATATGCATATTCTTTAGATTATTCTTATTCGATAGGACCTCGTGCCAAAAAAAAAAAAACTTAAGAAACAGCTACATAAAAAATGTAAATATAAACACAGTTCCCAAACATCTAGACATAAGATAACCCCAAACGGTTTCACATCCCGTTAAAATAAGTCAATGAAATCAACTGTTACTGCATTGCACCCTATTTAACTGTATTAATATTATACCTGGCTGTGGAAAATTGTGTGCATTTTTGTTTTGTAAGTGTAGATAGATCTTATGGAATTCATAATCAATATTTTCTACACAACTAAATATCGTCACCAACAGTTTAGTGTCATACGCAGGAGACCTTCCTTTTTTGTATGAGGGTTACCCATCTGCAACGAACAAAGTCAGCGTATTCTAAGCCCCGTCGACCCGGTACGTTACCCCACCAGCCACATAAATTTCAATTAAATACAATTTAATTATAGTTCGAGGATATATATAGGAAGAAGTCTCAAAATAGTTTTGACTAATGAGAAGAGGGGCCTTTTTGGTTTAAATTTAGAGTTTTCCTTCTCCTAGACCGGTTGCCATACCAAGATTAAAGAGCCCAGTCTGCCCTACTATTTACCGATATCTGGGAGAGAATATTTGGATTCGTACCTTTCAAAAGGGCATTAGTGCTATTAAAATGCAACCAGCCGGGAGAATATTTGGATTCGTACCTTTTAAAAGGTTATTTTCTTACACAGCAGTTATTGCTACCAACACTTTTCTATCCAACCCAATATCCCGACAAACAAATATCGTCAATTTGGTAACGAAAGATACATTAAAGTTACATTAGAATTACATTTCAAAAATGTACATATATGGAAAGGGTTTGATAATTCAATCCTGTCAAGGACATTAACATAGAATAATAATTAACACAGCTTAACACCTGTACCCCAGCTATGGTTAGCGAAATGAGAACAGGATATCCGTGGACTGAATAAAGGGTTAGGTTGAAAGTTCCGTGAAGGCTCCTGATTACGACAAGAAAGTTCCCGAGTTCGAAAAGAAGGTTCCAGAGTTCGAGAAGGCTCCAGAGTCCGAAATACCTGAAGAGGACCGGAGGGCACATCGGCCGAAACGTTGTACAGATAACAATAAAGACGAGGACAATAGTCCGAATAATCCAAATAATACTAATATGGAAAGGGTTAAACATTTGGATGTTTTATTTCCAAACAATTTCTTAATGTTTATTGATCTGTAATGAATATCAAGAGTTTTTCGGGGGGGGGGTCGACTACAAGAACCGCTTTTATGTCCTTTCCTTTCTTCTGATTCAGCTCGACATCTGCCTGGAATCTCTGGAATGTCCTTAACTTAAAGGATTAAATCATAAACACGCATCTTTTAGTTGCTAACTGTTTGCTCTTACACACTATAAATGTGTTTATGAAATAATCGATTAAATTCTGATCTCTTTTTCGCTTTATCAAAAAAATTGTATTGTATGTTTGATTGGAATATGTTTAGTTTGTTGGTTGGTTGGTTGGTTGGTTGGTTGGTTGGTTGGTTGGATTTTACGGCATGTCAACCCATTGGGTTATTTTATACCGAAAAAGATTTGTTTTATTCATCCTTGATGGATACTCAATTTTTACTCAATTTTTTTAACACATCTTTTTCATTTTGTTTTATTTAATCCATAAATGGGATCCTAATAGGTACTACCACTCTGGGTCAGAGTGGATATGAGGGTAATGATGATGATGGGATACTGCAAATTCACCATCAGATAGAGTTTAACGTCATACCCGGGACACTAAGACCCTCAGACATCGCCTTCTAGCTCATATATGATAAAAAGGGTCGGGGGATTGCCATACGGGTAATAGGGTTGGGACTATCATATAGGCGATAGGGCTTGACGTGACCAACCGACTGATCGGAGGGGGCATAATAATCCTTAGTAAAAAAAAATAACTTCAAGTAACATGTTCTTAATACCATTAATGTAGTTATATGGTATCAAGTATTCCTATTGAATACTATAATTGTTAAACAGATCTATTTCATACCCAGATAGGATCCAAACAGGTACTAAAACTCCGGGTCAGAGTGGATCTGGGAGTCATTACAATGAGATGTACTACTGCACTCCCAGATATCTAGAATTGGAGTCTCACAATCAGATGTAGTTTAGTTTCATACCCAGGACACTCCCTTTTCGAGAGTGGGTATTCTAAGCCCCGTTGACAGGGATACCAGATGAAGGCAGAGAAATGGTTTTATTCTAACATATAGTTTGTATGATAGAGAAACAAGTGGCCATAAAGCACTCATTTACTGTTTTCAGGATTTGTTCAAGACAGCACACAGAATCCATGTACAATTAACATCTAGCTTTGTCTCCAAACGTTTTGTTAAAGCCCAAGTTGTGCAGCCATACAGTAGCACTAACACAGCTACAGCTTGGGAGAATTTTCGCTTTATCAAAGAGATCAGATTTCGATAGGATTTATAGCCACCTCCCCCCCCCCTAAAAAAATAATAATCACGTCATAGAACTGGTTAAAGTAATTTTTTTTAAAAGGGGGATGATGTATATGTACTCTAAAACTCTGTTATGAAGGATTTTTAATGCAAACTAGTAAATTCACATCACACTCCCCTGTGGATGCCTATGCTTTTATTAACCTATCTTAACCAGGAGGAAGAAGCGGTCTGTCTAGAAAATTAAGACGAAAAACTGCTGTGAGGGAGAATTTTTCTCTTCAAGAAGATGGACTCGTCTAACGAAAGACATGTCTTTCGTTGACGAGTCCATGTTCTTGTAGAGGAAACTTCTCCCCTACAATAGTTTTTCTTCTTTATTTTCTATTCAAATTAGTTGGTTGGTTGGTTGGTTGGTTGGTTGGATTTACGGCATTTTAACCTTTGTTGGGCTATTTTATACCGAAGACATTTTGTTTTAGTCATTGTTGATAGGTACTTTTTTTTCTTAAATTTAATTTTTTCTAAAGACATTTTTTAAAACTCATTTTTTTCCTAACAGATATTACCGTTTCGGGTCAGAATGGACCTGGGCGTAATGGACATGAAGGGGTACCCCACATACCCCAGAACTCCAGAACTGGAACTTCACCATTTAATGTCAGATAATTTTCATTATTAAGTTTAACGTCTTTTAAGACCCTCAGCCACCACCCTCTAGTACATATATGATAAAAAGGACTGGGGGGAGTTGTAACAATCATATAGAATTATATGATTGTCCCGATCCCATTGCCCTTTTAGCAACCCCCACCAACTCGTTTTATCAATCGTTATCATGCCGTAAATCCAACTAACCAACCAACCAACTAATTTGAATAGAAAATAAAGGAGAAAAACTGTTGTAGGGGAGAAGTTTTCTCTACAAGAAGATGGACTCGTCCAACGAAAGACATAAATAACAAGACACTGACAACACAAAAAGATTAGTAGCTAGCATTTCCTGATAACACATTAGACGTTACTGCTATGTAAGAACTGTGCGTTTTCCTTCCTATTCTTATTCTCGTTATATTTTGATGGATAACAATATCTACTTCATTAGCAAACGCCTGCCACTGAAAGGTAATCCTATTGTTCTATTTCATTGAACATCTTCCACTTTGATCCGTCGAACACTTTTTTTTTTCAAAACTGCCCCCTTCCCCGAAAAATCTAGCCAGATTCTGCAAATTCTGTCGAAGTTTTCCCTGAGCAGAGCACTGTAAATCTTATGTCGCTTATGTGGAGAGGGGGACAGACTGCGTTCATTACGTATTTTACTGTACAGGTAATTGTTACAATTCGTGTGGCCATTCAAGGGCTGTATTTAAAAGCCGTTTTACATTAGAGATCCTTTGTGGCATAAAGTTTGATACTTTCTTAGTAGAAAGATGTAGTATCCGTTTTAATGCTTGTCTGTTAATCTGTCCTCAAAGCTGTTGATCTCAGAGTTGATCCTGTCTTGAAGAACAAAGAAGTTGTATCAGAGTTGATCCTGTCTTGAAGTAAAAAGGGGTTGTATCAGAGTTGATCCTGTCTTGAAGTAGAAAGGGATTGTATCAGAGTTGATCCTGTCTTGAAGTAGAAAGTTGCATAATCCCTGTCTGTCAGTCTGTCTTTTTCCAGCGAATAATTCTAGGACAATTTATCAACGCCTTTAAATAGTAGATTAAATACATGTTTAGTCATTTTTGATTGGCCGATTCAGCCACCGCTGATTTGGAACAGTCTATAAATATAAGTCGTGGTCATTAGCATCCTAATACCATAAAATAATCCAACAGTAATAAACCTAATCATCAACTATTCCTGATTTCAATGTTGTTTTTGATAACTCACAACAAAAACAAACGTAAACACAAAGAACCGAAAGTTATTTCAGCGACGAGGCAGATCGATTTTCTATCACATCAATATTGATCGATATCGATACGCTTGACGGAATATTGTGAGTTATTTCATTGGGTGGGGGTGGGATGCAATCTAAAGTAAAATTCACGCTCTGTTGACTGGGCTTAGAATACACTGACTGTATTCCCTGCAGAGGGGATAAAACACTCCCCACAAAAAGAGATGTCCTTTGTATTGAAGTGAACTTCATCTGATGGCGGCACACTTGTAAACAGTGGAGTCTGGGGCTAGGTTTTTATAAACTCACTTTGACTGACACAGACTGCCCCTTATCTATTACACACACTTATACATACATACACATACATGGATACGCACACACACACACACACACACACACATATATATATATATATACGCTCTCCTATAACAGGGATGGAGCACTCTATGGCGGCCTTTACATACAGACAGAGATGTGTATATTAAACAGTTAAAATCCCCTTCCCATTCTGTAGGTGACGATAGCCGCGCAGTTAACTGTGATGTTGTCGATCGGGTTTTATATATATAGCATACAAACAACTGAAATACGTTATACGTCGAAACATGTGGATGACAATATATATATATATATATATATATAATTATCAAAATCAGGTGAAGAAATCCCTTGTAATATTTTTTTTAAAAGTTTGGTTATACTGATATATATATATCTGTCGGATTTAATCCTATGTAATATATATATATATATATATATATATATGTGTACGCACATACACCATTACCATAGAATGTCCAGCTCACACATATATACATATATACGCACCCATATTGGGTTTATCTTAATTTATGCCTACATATTCATACACATAAATAGGCATATAACAAACATAATCTATTTTCTAGAATGCTTCAAGTTTGCATCCGGTTTTTGTCACTTTTTTTCAAAATCACACAAACACCCACACACACTTGTGGTGGTCAACTTTGCTGATGTATAAAATGGTGATGACTAAATTTGTTGACCGCCCTGTCAGCTGAGGCAGAAAAATACACCTACTGTGCTTCTGTAAAGGGATAAGACCTATCTATGGGGTCACCTGTTTGCCGTGGTCGGAACCCTAGTGGCTGAGCACTCCATGACTTTCAACACTCCACTTTGGCCCTTACTTAATGTCCCTGTAATGACGTTAAACTCTATCTGATGGTCTATTGCATCTAAGGGTGAAGTTCCAATTCTATATTTCTGGGGAGTGTGGAATACCCCTTCATCACCATTGGTGGTAGTACTTGTTAGGGTCCCATCTGTGGGTTAAATAGAAGAAAATGAGTTAGCAAAAATGTTTTGTTTTTTTAATTGAGTTAAAAAATAGAATTTTCAATACTCATTAAGAATGAATTTAACAAGACGTCTTCGGCATGAAATAATCCAACAAGGGTTGACATGCCGTAAAATCAACAAAAAAAAAGAAAAGAAAATGTAAAAAATGTTGCTGGAAATGTTTGTTGGTTTCGAAAATGTTGGTGACAATATGTGTTGTGTAGAAAATGTTGATGTTGATATTTATTAGTGTATAAAATGTTGGTCGCAATATTTGTTGGTGTCAAAAATGGTGATGACTGTATTTATTGGTACAGAAAATGTTGGTGTAGAAATTGTTGGTGACAATATTTTTGGCGACAACCCTATAGGAATTTAATCAGGGAATCACTACCGGACTGAAGATTGTTACCCAAGACATGCTACAGCGTGTTTATCAGATGTCACAGGCGGTGTGCATATTGAAAACTTGTGAAACCGTTCAATGAAATCCACATACTTTTGAATTTCTCATAAAAACAATCCTCGTTATATTGAAATGCTATTAAAATCAATAAATCGCTTCTAGCTCATTATTGTTCCAATCTACCCAGCAACAAGTTCTGGCCATCCCATCGTAGTGTAATGGTTATCAAGCTAGTCCCACAGGAGGAGGAGCACAAGGAGCTCTCAAAGTAGTTTTGACTAACAAGAGAGCGTAATTTTGGGTAATTTTTGTAGATCTATGAGCCTACAAAATTTATCCAGCAACAAGTTCTGGCCGTCCCATCGTGGTGTAATAATTACCAAGCTAGTCTCGCAGGAGGAGGGGCAGGGGAGCTCTGTTACGATTCTGATCGCTATTTTAGGCGGTTTGGTTTGGTTTGGTTTACGGCATATCAATCTCAGTGGGCCATTTAATGTCGACAACGATTTGAAATAAATTCATTCTTAATGGATACTCAATTATTTTACAAACTCATGTTTTTTTTTCTATTTAACCCATAGATGGGACCCTAACAGGTACTACCACTCCGGGTCAAAGTGGACCTGGAAGCAATGGTGATGAAGGGGTGCTCTACATTCCCCAAACCTCAAGAATTAGAACCTCACCATCAGATAGAGTTTAACGTCATTCCCAGGACTTGAAGACCCTCTGACACCACCTTCTAGCACCCATGATAAAAAGGGTTGGGGCTTGCCATAAGAGTAATATGGTTGGGGCAATCATATAGGTGCTTGGGCCAATCGATCGGTGGGGGCCTCTCCGACCGCCCATCAAGCTAAAAAAGGGTCTAAGTAGGTATTTAGGTCTTCCATTGGTAAATCCAATTGTAGAAAAGAGTGTAGTCTCAGTGGTAGAAAGTCTGTTGTATTCCTTGAAATCCTTGATAAAAACAAGAGTGTCGTTGTTGTAGCAGTAAATCCAGTTATGGTCTTTATTGTATTAAGTCCAGTTAGTAACTGATTTCAAAACAATTACCAAAAACCTTAAATACATTCTATGTCGTTTTTCATTGGTCAATGCCTGCTACTGATTTTGGTAAAGTCCATAAATATAAATGTTATATACCCATATAAACAATGAGTTCTTTTGTGTCAGAGAGAGAGAGACAGAGAGAGAGAGAGGGGGGAGACCGAGAGATATTTAGACAGATACATAACTTACTTGCTGTTACTTTCTTTCTTCATTTGTAATCTCTAGTCTTCTTTCTATTCGCCATGTTGGGTTCCATCTTGTCTAGTCTTCTCTCCGACCATTTGTGATCTTCTAAATTCTTGCTTTTAGTCTTCTCTTGTGTCTTCGTTTTCTAACTAATTAATCAACAACGCCCGTTGCTTTTCAAAGCTTTTATTTGCCTTTTCTAACTAACTCATCGCGCGGAGTGGAGTCCAGCCACCGCAGGATACGTCTATCCTGGGTCACGTCTCGGCTACAACTCAGGACCTAACTAGATCTCACGTGATTTGTGGGTTTCCCGCCTCTGGGGTCAAAGTTTCCCAACGGTCTGTAATTTTCCATTTGGGTTTTTTGTATTCTCGCTACACGGTATTGTCAATAATCTATGCTACCACATAGATTATGCAACAATAAAAGACATTTTTGCGTACATCTTATACCTCACATAAGTCCAAGTAGTTTTGACTAACGAGAAAAGAATCCCTTTGGTTTTAAATTCATAGTTTTCTTTCTCATAGATTGCTTGCTATACCAAGGTTAAAGAATCCAGTCAGCCTTACTATTTACCCATAGCTGGAGAGAGAATAGTTGTATTTGTACCTTTCCCAGGGGTATTATGGATATACAAACAACAACGTCCAAGATTTGAATTCATATGACCGTGTACATTTCCTACGACAATAACCATTACGTCACACGCCCCATACTTGCAACATTGTGTCATATCGAACCTGTGGCAAACGGGTTGTGTAAATACGTACCCAATAACAAGTTCTGAGCATCCTATCGTGGTGTAAGGGTTACCCAAACTAGACTCGCAAATCCATTACTACTGAACGGCGAGTTCAATCCTCGCTGGAGGGCTTCTACGTGCGACCTGCCCGTGACGAACAGGTTGCGTAAATACTTACATTAGAATTTCTCGTTCAAATTTTGATAAATAAATCTTATTTTGTATTATTTAGTTTTTTTGGACTATTGTCCTCATCTTTATTGTTATATACACAACGTTTCGGTCGATGTGCACTCCGGTCTTCTTCAGTTGTACACATGGCGCAACTGATATAAACGTTGAGTTAATACAGTTTTAAGTGACGATCTGAAGAAGGCCGGTGACATATCGACCGAAATGTTGTGTATATAACAATAAAGATTAGAACGATAATTCGAAAAATCTAAGTAATAGACCAAGCCTCATTTAAAACATTCAGATGCAATTTAAGAAAAGTTTATATATTTTACATCATTAGCATCATGTGAACTAAGGGGTTCAAACTTATAGTCTCAGTAACTGTTTTTACTGAGATATGGTGACCTGGCCATTTTGAAAGTCTATTTGAAAAGAAAGTTTTACAATTCTTCAGTCTCTTGAGTAAAAGGACCAAAATTCTTGTGCCCTAGAATCAGAACCAGCAAACTTTTTAGGCCTCAGACTTTTTTGTGTACTCACAGTACCTTTCTGAGACTCTGTGTTTCTATTTCTGTGACGGCATTCACCCAGGGTCGGTTGAGTTGGATCTATCCAATGAATTCCCTTGTGGTGAATTCATGGACGGAGTAACAGGGCAATTGGAAATTCACAAGCGGTCCCCAAACCCCGCATGCATATTCCGGTCAGAGGAAGAAGATTCCGTTGTTTGCGGCAATTTTCCACAGACGCAGTACGCCAAAAGCCGTTGATTCCTAGCGATTATGGGGACACACTTTGGATTTTTGCCAGAGCCCCGTTGGCCGGGTTGTTGCTCTAATACCACTGGCCTACTGATATTTTTCTGGATATGATGTGTCTTTTTCTTGAATGTTTTTTACAGATAGAGTATTACAAATGCTTCAATTTGATACCCATTTTGTTATTCTATCCCAATTGTAACAAAAGTTTCAAGTGAAAAACTGTCTGGCAGAAGGCAAAATTAGGCACTTTTCTACTGTCGCAGGCTTAATATCTTGAGGTCCATGAGGCAAAGGTTCCTGACATTTTACCTCAAAATGGTTGTGATTTTCGGCTTTTCCAGACCAAAAAGCATGGGAAACCGTGCAGGAGGTATGAAAAAAGGAAAAAGTTGATCTTTGAACAAGTCTAACCACTGGGTACCAGACCTGTCCGCCTTAGGTGACCCTAAAAGGAACTTAACTTCCCGAGCTCATGGCTCTGACACTACCAAGTTTACACGACCCTGTCGCGATGAGGAAGGGTTGGACTTACATATTTTTCTACTTCTAATCTTGACGAGATAACATTTCTCTATTTTCTTTAAACCATTTTAAACTATTTAGGGTATCAGAAAACTATGGGAACCAATTTTTACCAATTACAGGTAATATCTCCGATACGCTGTTTCTAGAAAGAGGCCTGACATCCACAATCATTTCTATCTTGTTTCATATTAAAATCTTTCTGCTATTATTAACAGCAGCTGCGACACCCACAAACTTTTCCCGATTTAGATAATCCCATCTTCATTCTTTTTGCTTCCATTAATAATACATTCACGTTAATATATCTCTTTTTTATTCGCATTAATACTTTTATCTGTCTTTATTTCAGGCCGTATGTAAATATAAATTATATCTTGCACATACATACATACCTGTACTTTTAGCTAACCGTCCACACTCGATCTGCACGGGGGCAGACATCGAGCTACCGCAACAGCAAAGACATATTAGATCAAAGCATGTGGCACTTCTAACGTCTTATCGATGAAAAGAAGAGACTCCCGAGTGAAGATGAGAGCATTACGCATGAACGGTTATCTCCCTTTGCTCAAGGGTCGTCTGTTACTGACAACCATATTGCATAAAGCTTTCTCATAATTCTCAAGTTGTTTCTTTTAAAATTGGATTTTTCTATTCTATTTTCTGTGTAGGATGGGACTAGCGTTCCGGATTCTTTAAGAACCTGACCTTGGAAGCCAATTTTACACGAAATACTTTTTGTTTGTCTTTCTTATGTTTTTTTTCTTTTAAAATATTTTAGGAGACTTTCATCTCTCTCTCTCTCTCTCTCTCTCTCTCTCTCTCTTCTCTCTCTCTCTCTCTCTCTCTCATATATATATATATATATATATATATATATATAACAAAACTGTTAAACTCCGCTTAAAAATTGACCTTGTGTCACATCCTACTCGTGCAGTGGGGTTGATAAATAAACATATATATATATATATGTGTGTGTGTGGGTGTGTTTATTATATATATACATTATTATACATTTATTATAAACACACACACACACACTCACACACACACACATATATATATATATATATATATATATATATGTGTGTGTGTGTGTGTGTGTGTACGTTTATTTGCCAACCCGCATATATTATATATATATATATATATATATATATATATATATATATATATTATACAATATGCTCCATGGACAAACAACAGAAATAGGTTATAAAAGACTCACGTGATCTTCCATGGATTTCATATTGATTGTGTGATTGATTTTAACGGCATGTCAACCCATCCAGGGTTATCTTATGCCAAGCCGTGGGTTGTGAGGGATGGTCAAATTTATTGTTATGTCTTTTTCAATTATTTTTATTAGTAGATTGTTTGAAGTTGTTTGTTGCTAAGTGGATCGGAAATCAGTTTAAGAGATAAGTTTATAGGGTAACGTTCAAGTTTGTTAAAAGCGATAGTTTGGTAGAAAGTTTTTTAAACAATTTTTATAAACAATTTTTTTTGTATTTAACCCATACATGGGACCCTAACAGGTACTAGCACTCCGGGTCAGAGTGAACCAGGGAGCAACGGTGATGAAGAGGTGCTCCACATTCCCCAGACCCACAGAACTGGAAGCTTACCATCAAATAGAGTTTAAAACCCTCAGCCACCGCCTTCTCGCACCCATATGATAAAATGGTTGGGGCTTGCCATGAGGGCAATAGGGTTGAGTCAATCATATAGGTGCTAGGGCTTAACATTACCAGTTGATTCGTCGGGGGCCTCTCTGACCGCCCGTCTAGCCTAAGTAAGGGTCTAAGTGGAGTGTTGCGTGTCATGGACTGCTCATCAACCAGGATTCCGTCCTTAAGCGTCACGGGTCGCCACATACGGCTAACAGGTGGCCCCATTGGGGGGGGGGGCTGTCTTACCCCTCTGAATGGTGCAGTCTGTGTATACTAAAGCGCCAGCCGACAGGGCTACATTGTTTTCATGGCAAGGTGTACTAGATGGTGAGAAACTTGGAGACTAATTGTCTCTATTCTGCTCTACGAACAGAGCCGTGATCAAAGAGCGAGGACTGCAAAAGGAATAGGTGCTGTCCCTTTGAAGATAGGGGATAAAAGAGAAAGTTTCAAGGGGGTGAATTGTCATGTGACCAACGGACATGTGATGTTGGAAGCCACACCTACGATCATAATTTTTGTCTCCCTATAACACTATACTACTAAATGCATTAATAACATGGGCCTCTCGGGGCATGTATTTGTTAATGAAATTAACGGCGTAATCCCATCGGACCTTCCCCCAGGCAATACCTGCTCCTTTTATTTAAAGGGGCTGGGCTGGGGTTATTGCCCAGTGCATGAGGCGCACCACCTTGAGGTGGAATGCCGACGGGATCTACGCATTTTTTGCACCTGATATCCCAGGAGCTTCACTTCCTTCCTACATTAATATGACCTTGTGTCATACCCGCATACGTGAGATGCAAGGTAAATACCTATAAAACAATACTGTCATTATTCTGGAAAATATACAACTATCTCATCCACCAGTCCTTCAATTTTTTTTGTATTTTTCTAAACTCTTCAGTCCCTCAGTGGGGTCCACCTGTGGGCTGTTAGTGGCGAATTGTGATGCTTAAGGATTGAACCCTGGTAGCTGGGCAGTCTATGACAAGCAGCATTCCGCTTTAGCCCTTAAATATGCTAGACGGGCGGTTGGAGAGGCTCCCTCCGATTAATCGGTTGGTCACGTCAAGTCCTAGCACCTATATGATTGCCCCAACCCTATTGCCATTATGGCAAACTCCTAACCCTTTTTATCATATATGTGCTCGAAGGCGGTGACCGAGGGTCTTATTATCCTGGGTATGACGTTAAACTCTATCTGGTGGAAAGTTCCAATTATGGAGCTCTAGGGATGTGGAGTTTTCTCTCAACACCATTACTCCAGGTCCACTCTGACCTGGCAAAGTAGTACCTGTAAGGGTTCCATCTATGGGTTAAATAGAAAAAAATGAATTTGTAAAAAATGTGTTTAAAAATTGAGTATTAAAAACATTGAGTTTTTAAAAATTGAGTACCCATCAAGAATGAATAAAACAAAATAAGTCTTCGGCATAAAATGACCCAACAGGAGGTGACATACCGTAAAATCTATGGGGACAAGTTTTGGTTCGTTCATCTTGTATCTTATCCCCATTAGAGCTGGTTCTTTCTTCTTGTGGGTTGGTAAGCTGAAATGGAATTTAATGTTTGTTTGTTTTGTTTTACGGCATATCAACCTCAGTGGGTCATTTAATGCCGATAAAGTCTTGAAATAAATCAATTCTTAATGGATAATACATTTTTCTATTTAACCCATAGATAGGACCCTAACAGGTACTACCACTCCGGGTCAGAGTGGACCAGGGAGCAATGGTGATGAAGGGGTGCTCCACATTCCCCAAACCTCCAAAACTGGAACCTCACCATCAGATAGAGTTTAACGTCATTCCCAGGACATGTAGACCCGCAGCCACCGCCTTCTAGCACCCATATGATAAAAAGGGGTTGGGGCTTGCCATAAGGGCAATAGGGTTGGGAAAATCATATAGGTGCTAGGGCTTGACGTGACCAGCCGATTGATTGGAGGGGGCCTCTCCGACCGACCGTCTAGCCCAAGATAGGGCCAAAGTGGAGTATTGCACGTCATGAACTGCTCATCCATCTGGGCTCTATCCTTAAGCATCACGGGTCGCCACCCACGGCCAACAGGTGGCCCAATTGGGAGAGTTTTACCCCTCTGCAGAGGTGCAGTCGGTGCATTCTAACGCCGCAGCCGACAGGGCGGGAAATGGAATTTAAGGAATGAGAAAGGAAAGAGACAACGGCAAGAGGTAGTTTTGTGACTTAGGCTTTATTGAACGGGGCATAGTCGGCCGTAGCAAGGGGCCAGGAAATCGACTGCACTCAGTTGCGGCCTAAATTCAAATGACCGAGGTATCTTTTGTGGGGGAGTCAGTCCTTTTTGTCGGATATGCGCAGAGGGGTTCTTCCTGTCAAAGGCCTCATGGGAGTTTGTTGTTTTGTTTTATTTTTATTCTATTCTTATTTTTGGTTTTATCTTAATCCTCATAAATCCAACCATCCAACCATCCAACCAACTAAGTTTTTCTAAATGTTGTTTATATCGACATTCATTCTGGAAAATAACAAATTAAAATTAGAAATTATTAAAGTTCAATACTGAAATAGAAAAATTCAATTTGTATATTTTCCAGATGAATGTCGATATAAACAACATTAGAAAAACTTAGTTGGTTGGATGGTTGGGGATGTGGATTTATGAGGATTAAGATAAAACCAAAAATAAGAATAGAATAAAAATAAAACAAAACAACAAACTCCCATGAGGCCTTTGACAGGAAGAACCCCTCTGCGCATATCCGACAAAAAGGACTGACTCCCCCACAAAAGTACCTCGGTCATTTGAATTTAGGCCGCAACTGAGTGCAGTCGATTTCCTGGCCCCTTGCTACGGCCGACTATGCCCCGTTCAATAAAGCCTAAGTCACAAAACTACCTCTTGCCGTTGTCTCTTTCCTTTCTCATTCCTTAAATTCCATTTCCGCCCTGTCGGCTGCGGCGTTAGAATGCACCGACTGCACCTCTGCAGAGGGGTAAAACTCTCCCAATTGGGCCACCTGTTGGCCGTGGGGGCGACCCGTGATGCTTAAGGATAGAGGCCCAGATGGATGAGCAGTTCATGACGTGCAATACTCCACTTTGGCCCTATCTTGGGCTAGACGGTCGTCGGAGAGGCCCCCTCCAATCAATCGCTGGTCACGTCAAGCCCTAGCACCTATATGATTTTCCCAACCCTATTTGCCCTATATGCAAGCCCCAACCCCTTTTTATCATATGGGTGCTAGAAGGCGGTGGCTGCGGGTCTACATGTCCTGGGAATGACGTTAAACTCTATCTGATGGTGAGGTTCCAGTTTTGGAGGTTTGGGGAATGTGGAGCACCCCTTCATCACCATTGCTCCCTGGTCCACTCTGACCCGGAGTGGTAGTACCTGTTAGGGTCTATCTATGGGTTAAATAGAAAAATGTATATCCATTAAGAATTGATTTTATTTCAAGACTTTATCGGCATTTAAATGACCCACTGAGGTTGATATGCCGTAAAACAAAACAAACAAACATTAAATTCCATTCAGCTTACCAACCCACAAGAAGAAAGAACCAGCTCTAATGGGGATAAGATACAAGATGAACGAACCAAAACTTGTCCCCATAGATTTTACGGTATGTCACCTCTGTTGGTCATTTTATGCCGAAGACTTATTTTGTTTATTCATTCTTGATGGGTACTCAATTTTTTAAAAACTCAATGTTTAATACTCAATTTAAACACATTTTTTACAAATTCATTTTTTTCTATTTAACCATAGATGGAACCTTACAGTACTACTTGCCAGGTCAGAGTGGACCTGGGAGTAATGGTGTGAGAGAAAACTCCACATCCCCTAGAGCTCCAAATTGGAACTTTCCACCAGATAGAGTTTAACGTCATACCAGGATAATAAGACCCTCGGTCACCGCCTTCGAGCACATATATGATAAAAAGGGTTAGGAGTTTTGCCATAATGGCAAATAGGGTTGGGCAATCATATAGGTGCTAGGACTTGACGTGACCAACCGATTAATCGGAGGAGCCTCTCCAACCGCCCGTCTAGCATATTTAAGGGCTAAAGCGGAATGCTGCTTGTCATAGACTGCCCAGCTACCAGGGTTCAATCTTAAGCATCACAATTCGCCACTAAACAGCCCAACAGGTGGACCCACTGAGGACTGAAGAGTTTAGAAAAATACAAAAAAAATTGAAGGACTGGTGGATGAGATAGTTGTATATTTTCCAGAATAATGACAGTATTGTTTTATAGGTATTTACCTTGCATCTCACGTATGCGGGTATGACACAAGGTCATATTAATGTAGGACCCCCAGGAAGTGAAGCTCCTGGGATATCAGGTGCAAAAAATGCGTAGATCCCGTCGGCATTCCACCTCAAGGTGGTGCGCCTCATGCACTGGGCAATAACCCCAGCCCAGCCCCTTTAAATAAAAGGAGCAGGTATTGCCTGGGGGAAGGTCCGATGGGATTACGCCGTTAATTTCATTAACAAATACATGCCCCGAGAGGCCCATGTTATTAATGCATTTAGTAGTATAGTGTTATAGGGAGACAAAAATTATGATCGTAGGTGTGGCTTCCAACATCACATGTCCGTTGGTCACATGACAATTCACCCCCCTTGAAACTTTCTCTTTTATCCCCTATCTTCAAAGGGACAGCACCTATCCCTTTTGCAGTCCTCGCTCTTTGATCACGGCTCTGTTCGTAGAGCAGAATAGAGACAATTAGTCTCCAAGTTTCTCACCATCTAGTACACCTTGCCATGAAAACATGTGTAGCCCTGTCGGCTGGCGCTTATATACACAGACTGCACCATTCAGAGGGGTAAGACAGCCCCCCCCCCAATGGGGCCACCTGTTAGCCGTATGTGGCGACCCGTGACGCTTAAGGACGGAATCCTGGTTGATGAGCAGTCCATGACACGCAACACCACTTAGACCCTTACTTAGGCTAGACGGGCGGTCAGAGAGGCCCCCGACGAATCAACTGGAATGTTAAGCCCTAGCACCTATATGATTGACTCAACCCTATTGCCCTCATGGCAAGCCCCAACCATTTTTTATCATATGGGTGCGAGAAGGCGGTGGCTTGAGGGTTTTAACTCTATTTGATGGTGAGCTTCCAGTTTGTGGGGTCTGGGGAATGTGGAGCACCTCTTCATCACCGTTGCTCCCTGGTTCACTCTGACCCGGAGTGCTAGTACCTGTTAGGGTCCCATGTATGGTTAAATACAAAAAAAATTGTTTATAAAAAATTGTTTAAAAAACTTTCTACAAACTATCGCTTATAACAAACTTGAACCTTACCCTATTAAACTTATCTCTTAAACTGATTTCCGATCCACTTAGCAACAAACAACTGCAAACAATCTACTAATAAAAATAATTGAAAAAGACATAACAATAAATTTGACCATCCCTCACAACCCACGGCTTGGCATAAGATAACCCTGGATGGTGTTGACATGCCGTTAAAATCAATCACACAATCAATATGAAATCCATGGAAGATCACGTGAGTCTTTATAACCTATTTCTTTGTTTGTCCATGGACATATTGTATAATATATATATATATATATATATATTATATATATATATATATATATATATATATATGCGGGTTGGCAAATAAACGTACACACACACACACACACACACACACACATATATATACACACACACACACACACACACATATATATATATATATATATATATGTGTGTGTGTGTGTGTGTGTGTTTATAATAAATGTATAATAATGTATATATAATAAACACACCCACACACACACATATATATATATATATGTTTATTTATCAACCCCACTGCACGAGTAGGATGTGACACAAGGTCAATTTTTAAGCGGAGTTTAACAGTTGTTATATATATATATATATATTATATATAATTATATAATGAGAGAGAGAGAGAGAGAGAGAGAGAGAGAGAGAGAGAGAGAAGAAGAAGAGAGAGAGATGAAAGTCTCCTAAAATATTTAAAAAGAAAAAAACATAAGAAAGACAAACAAAAAGTATTTCGTGTAAAATTGGCTTCCAAGGTCAGGTTCTTAAAGAATCCGGAACGCTAGTCCCATCCTACACAGAAAATAGAATAGAAAAATCCAATTTTAAAAGAAACAACTTGAGAATTATGAGAAAGCTTTATGGCAATATGGTTGTCAGTAACAGACGACCCTTGAGCAAAGGGAGATAACCGTTCATGCGTAATGCTCTCATCTTCACTCGGGAGTCTCTTCTTTTCATCGATAAGACGTTAGAAGTGCCACATGCTTTGATCTAATATGTCTTTGCTGTTACGGTAGCTCGATGTCTGCCCCCGTGCAGATCGAGTGTGGACGGTTAGCTAAAAGTACAGGTATGTATGTATGTGCAGGATATAATTTATATTTACATACGGCCAGAAATAAAGACAGATAAAAGTATTAATGCGAATAAAAAAGAAGAAGATATATTAACGTGAATGTATTATTAATGGAAGCAAAAAGAATGAAGATGGGATTATCTAAATCGGGAAAAGTTTGTGGGTGTCGCAGCTGCTGTTAATAATAACAGAAAGATTTTAATATGAAACAAGATAGAAATGATTGTGAGATGTCAGGCCTCTTTCTATAAATAGCGTATCGGAGATATTACCTGTAATTGGTAAAAATTGGTTCCCATAGTTTTCTGATACCCTAAATAGTTTAAAATGGTTTAAAGAAAATAGAGAAATGTTATCTCGTCAAGATTAGAAGTAGAAAAATAGTGTAAGTCCAATCCTTCCTCATAGCGACAGGGTCGTGTAAACTTGGTAGTGTCAGAGCCATGAGCTCGGGAAGTTAAGTTCCTTTTAGGGTCACCCAAGGCGGACAGGTCTGGTACCCAGTGGTTAGACTTGTTCAAAGATCAACTTTTTCCTTTTTTCATACCTTCCTGCACGGTTTCCCATGCTTTTTGGTCTGGAAAAGCCGAAAATCACAACCATTTTGAGGTAAATGTCAGGAAGCTTGCCTCATTGGACCTCAAGATATTTAAGCCAGCGACAGTAGAAAAGTGCCTAATTTTTGCCTTCTGCCAGACAGTTTTTCATTTGAAACTTTGTTACAATTGGGATAGAATAACAAAATGGGTATTCAAAATTGAAGCATTTGTAATACTCTATCTGTAAAAACATTCAAGAAAAGACACATATCCAGAAAAATATCAGTGGGGATCTCTTCTTGATTCGTCGGGGGCCTCTCTGACCGCCCGTCTAGCCTAAAAGGTAAGGGTCTAAGTGGAGGTTGCGCGTGTCATGGACTGCTCATCACCAGGATTCCGTCCTTAAGCGTCACGGGTTCGCCACATACGGCTAACAGGTGGCCCATTGGGGGGGGGCTGTCTACCCCTCTGAATGGTGCAGTCTGTGTATACTAAAGCAGCCAGCCGACAGCGGCTACATTGTTTTCATGGTCAAGCGTGTCTAGATGGTGAGACAACTTGGAGGACTAATTGTCTCTATTCTGCTCTACGAAGAGAGCCGTGATCAAAGAGCGAGGACTGCAAAAGGGATAGGTGCTCGTCCCTTTGAAGATAGGGGTAAAAGAGAAAGTTTCAAGGGGGTGAATTGTCATGTGACCAACGCGACATGTTGATGTTTGGCAGCCACCAACCTACGAATCAATAATTTTTTGTCTCCCATATTAACACTATACTACTAAATGCATTAATAACATGGGCCTCTTCGGGGCATGTGATTTGTTAATGAAGTTTAACGGCGTAATCCATCGGACCTCCCCCAGGCAATACCTGTCCTTTTATTTAAGGGGCTGGGCTGGGGTATTGCCCAGTGCATGAGGCGCACCAACCTTGAGGTGGAATGCCGACGGGATCTACGCATTTTTTGCCACCTGATATCCCAGGAGCTTCACTTCCTGGGGGTCCTACATTAATATGACCTTGTGTCATTTACACCGCATACGTTGAGGAGCAG
This sequence comes from Doryteuthis pealeii, assembly GCA_023376005.1. Taxonomy (NCBI): domain Eukaryota; kingdom Metazoa; phylum Mollusca; class Cephalopoda; order Myopsida; family Loliginidae; genus Doryteuthis; species Doryteuthis pealeii. The sequence continues at coordinate 10,581,145 of CM042147.1, forward strand.
GTAAATACCTATAAAACAATACTGTCATTATTCTGGGAAAATATACAACGTATCTCATCCACCAGCTCCTTCAATTTTTTTTGTATTTTTCTAAACTCTTCAGTCCCTCGTGGGGTCACCTGTTGGGCTGTTAAGGGCGAATTGTGATGCTTTAGGATTGAACCCCTGGTAGACTGGGCAGTCTATGACAAGCAGCATTTCCGCTTTAGCCTTAAATATGCTAGACGGGCGGTTGGAGAGGCTTCCCTCGCTTAATCGGTTGGTCACTCAAGTCTAGCACCTATATGATGCCCCACCCATTGCCATTATGCAAAACTCCTAACCCTTTTTATCATATATGTGCTCGAAGGCGGTGACGCCGAGGTGTCTTATTATCCTGGTATGACGTTAAACTCATATCTGGTGGAAAGTTCCAATTATGGAGCTCTAGGGATGTGGAGTTTTCTCTCAACACCATACTCCCAGGTCCACTCTGACTGGCAAAGTAGTACCTGTAAGGGTTCCATCTATGGGTTAAATAGAAAAAAATGAATTGTTAAAAAATGTGGTTTAAAATTGGAGTATTAAAAACATTGAGTTTTTAAAAAATTGAGTACCCAATCAAGAATGAATAAAACAAAATAAGTCTTCGGCATAAAATGACCCAACAGGAGGTGACATACCGTAAAATCTATGGGGACAAGTTTGGTTCGTTCATCTTGTATCTTATCCCCATTAGAGCTGGTTCTTTCTTCTTGTGGGTTGGTAAGCGAAATGGGAATTTAATGTTTGTTTGTTTGTTTTACGGGCATATCAACCTCGGTGGGTCCATTTAATGCGGATAAAGTCTTGAAATAAATCAATTCTTAATGGATAATACATTTTCTATTTAACCCATAATAGGACCCTACAGGTACTACCACTCCGCGGTCAAAGTGGACCAGGGAGCAATGGTGTATGAAGGGGTGCTCCACATTCCCCAAACCTCCAAAAACTGGAACCTCACCATCAGATAGAGTTTAACGTCATTCCAGGACATGTAGAACCCGCAGCCACCGCCTTCTAGCACCCATATGATAAAAAGGGGTTGGGCTTGCCATAAGGGCAATAGGGTTGGAAAATCATATAGGTGCTAGGGCTTACGTGACACAGCGATTGATTGGAGGGGGCCTCTCCGACCGACCGTCAGAGCCCAAGATAGGGCCAAAGTGGAGTGTATTGCACGTCATGAACTGCTCATCCATCTGGGCTCTACCTTAAGCATCACGGGATCGCCACCCACGGCCAACAGGTGGCCCAATTGGAGAGTGTTTTACCCCTCTGCAGAGGGGCAGTCGGTGCATTCTAACGCCGCAGCCGACAGGGCGGGAAAATGGAATTTTTTAAGAATGAGAAAGGAAAAGACAACGGCAAGAGGTAGTTTGTGACTTAGGCTTTATTGAACGGGGCATAGTCGGCCGTTAGCAAGGGCCAGGAAATCGACTGCACTCAGTTGCGGCCTAAATTCAAATGACCCAGGTATCTTTTGTGGGGGAGTCAGTCCTTTTTGTCGGATATGCGCAGAGGGGTTCTTCCTCTGTCAAAGGCCTCATGGGAGTTTGTTGTTTTGTTTTATTTTTATTCTATTCTTATTTTGGTTTTATCTAATCCTCATAAATCCACCATCCAACCATCCAACCAACTAAGTTTTTCTAATGTTGTTTATATCGACATTCATTCTGGAAAATATACAAATTTGAATTTTCTATTTTCAGTATTGAACTTAATAAATTTCTAATTTAATTCTCTCTGTGTTTTGAACATTATTAACTTTTATCTATTTTTTCATTTAATAAAATAAAATACGATAAGATAAACGGAAGGTGTATTATCTATATATGATTTATTCCTTGACAATAAAGTTTTTTTCCCCTTAAATTTGACACTTTTCCTTTGTTGTAATAAAAAACAGAAAAGATCTGCTGTTGTTGTTGTTTTTTCAAAGCTAAATACCCTTATCTTCGTACTTTCATATACCTGAACAAATTTGAACTCCGTTTGTCATAAAAGTAACAGGTAATGTAATAATTCTTCACAGGATCTTCTAATATCGTGAAAAAGAATGGTAAAAAGGAAGCCCGTAAATTCCACTTAAAATAGCAATAGAGAGAAGCAGACGGTAGAGGGGAGGAGGAGGAGGGGAGGAGGAGGAGGAGGGGAAGAGGAGGGGAGGAATTAGACAGACAACGTAGAATCAAAAGAAGAGAGACGAGAAAGAAGAGAAGGAGAAGAAAAAAAAGAAAGGAGGAAAGATATTGAAGAGAAGGAGGGAGAAGAAAGAATTAGAAAGAAGACAGAAATTAAAAACAAAAAACAATAAAACCGAAAAAGAAAAAAATAGGAAGACGAAAAAGAAGGAGAGGAAGAGAAAGAGTGGGAAAAGGGGGAAGTGGGGGAAGATAAAAAGGAAAAGAATGAGAAAAAAAAAGAATGAAAAACGAAGGATGGTAGAAGGAAGAGGTAGAAGATGGATATGGGGAAGAACAAGGTAAAAAAAGAAGAAGAAAAAGAAAAAAAGGGAAATGGTAAGACAATAAGAAGGGAGAAAAGAAAGAAGAAAGAAAGAAGAAAAGAAGGAAGGAAAGAAGAAAGAAAAGAAAGAAATTAGAAGAAGTGGAAATAGGAAAGAATGAAAGAACTGTGAGGAAAAAAGGTGAATGATATTTTTTAAATTGAGAAGAAAAGCCAAATTGAGCAGAAAGATCAGCAGGAGACAATGACGAAAGAAAAGGATGAAAATGAATGAATGAAAGAATGAAGAATGAATGACGGAAAAAGTGGGATTGAGAAGAAAGAAGGGAAGATGGTGAATAAAGAAGAGAGAAAGGAAGAAAAAAAGCCAGTTAATGAATGAAGGTAGAGAAAAGAACGAACAAATAATTCAAAAAAGAAAAACCTAGAAGAAGAGAGAAAGAAGAATAATGAATGAATGGAAAGAAGAAAAGAAGTCGAATTGAGAAAGAAAGAATCGGAAGATGAAAAAAGAATGAAGAGAAAGGAAGGAAAAAAGAATAAAATTAATGATGAATAATGAATGAATGAATGAATAAAGGTAGAGAAAAGAGGAAGAAGATTGGAATTGAGAAGAAAAAAATGGGAAGACGATGAAGAAAAACGAGAGAAAGAAAGGAAAAAAGACTAGAAAGAGAAGAAAATGACGTAAAGAAAAAAACGAACGAACGAACGAATGGATGAATGAAGGTAGGGAAAAGAACAAACCAAATCAAATAATATTTTAAAGGAAACGGGGGAAGATCGAGAAGAGAAGAACAGAAGAAAGAAAGAAAGAATGAATGAATGAATGAATGAATGAATGAAGATAAGAAAAAGGCGGAAGAAGAGTGGAACTGAGAAGAAAGAAGAGGAAGACAATGAAGAAATAAGAGAGAAAAAAAGGAAAAAGGATGAAAAAAGAAGAAAATGAATGAATGAATGGAAAGAGAGAAGAAGAGTGAATTTAAGAAGAACGGATGGGAAGATGATGAAGAAAAGAAGAAAAAATAGAAAGAGGAGTAAAAGGTTTTAAAAAAAGAAGAAATGAATGAAAGTAGGAAAAGATGAAGGAAAGGAACTGGAAGAAATAACCGGAAGATAATGAAGAAGAAGATGAAGGAAAGAAGGAATAAAAGAAATAGAAAGAGATGAAAAAAGGTGTAAAGAAGAAAACGAATGAATGAATGACGAATGAATGAAGATAGAGAAAAGAACGAATCAAATAATTTTAAAAAGAAAAACGGGACGATCTAAAAGAAGAGAAGAAAGTAAAATAAAGAAAAAAAGAAAAAAAGAGGAAAACCGAATAAAATTGGGTGTGTAGGAAGAGTGAAATGATAATAATCTAAATGAGCGTAGAGACTGAAATTATGGCAACCCTAGCGCTGCTTATGATGTCAGTTGATGTGTGGGTGGGAAATATTTATAAAGTCGTAAATGGATGAATATGATAGTATCACTTACGGGGAATGTAATAGCTAATGAATAAAATAAACAAGAAAGAAATAAAAACAATTGTTTTATGACTGTGTAGGAGTAATGCACTGAATATATGTAAAATCATTAAAATCACAACGTAATTAAGAATAAAAAACAACAAAATAAAACAATATACAATAAAATAATAATAATGAATAAAAATAATAGATAATAAATAAAAATAAATGAATAATTATAATGAACTAAATAATAATAATTAAATAATGATAATTAATAAATAAATAAAAATAATATAAAAATAGAGTAAAATCATTAACATCACAAATCAAATAAGTAAGACCATTAAACACAAATGAAAATAATAAGATAAAAACAAAATAATAGATAAAATAAGTAATAATAAATAATGATAAATAATAAATAAAATGATAAATGAATAATAATAAATAAAAAAACAAATAAAATCATTAACATCATTAAAAATAAATAAAATAAAAATAGAATAATAAATAAAAATAATAATAAATTAATAATAATAGATAGATAAATAAAAATAAATCAAATCATCACATCACAAATCGTAACATCATTGAAAATAAATAAACAGAATAAATAAAATAATTTAAAAACAGAAATAAACGCTTACGAGAGATGTGGGGAGGGGTTCCTGGGAAATCTCTCCAAACAACAATTCCGGAATTGTACTATCAACTAGAAACTTTTTTTTCTCATCAGCAAAGCGTACAGAATTCACGAACGTGATTTGGTAGACTGTGATTTCAGTAGCGTAATTTTTTACAATAGTCTACCGGACAGATGTTAGTGGAATATGAATGAAATCCAATGTATATATTTTTAATTTCTCAACTGGATTAATACTTTTAAGGAAAACATAACTTAATATGTTAATTTATTTAGAAGTTTTTAGAAAAAAATTAAAGGACAGCATTAATTATATTGCATAGATTTAAAGTCGTTACATAGTGATTCAATTATACATTTTTTTTTTTTTTACCTCAGTGTATTATTTTAAAGAATTGAGATTTATAAATTTATCAAGTCCTATACTGAAATAAACTGAAAATTACCATTCGCTAGTAATTTTTGCCGAGTATTTAACGATATTTCTATTTCAGAGTAACAATAATAAAAGAACTTAAAACAGTCGACTTTTTGCAGTTCTGAGGTCAAAAATGTATAACTGAATGACTACGCAACAACTTTAAATCTATAAATACAACATCAATTAATGTTGTCTTAATTTTTTAACGTATTATTTTTAAGTTATGTTTTCCTTGGAGTTTGATTTTTATAAAAGTATTAATCCCAGGTGAAAAATTAAAAAATATATACATTGGACTTCATTTATATATTCACTAACGTCTGTCCAGTAGACTTGGGTAAAAAAAATAAAAAATAACGCTCCTGAATTCACAGTCTACCCTTTTTTCTTTTCTCGTCGGCAAAGCGTACAGAATTCACGAACGTGATTTTTCGCTAAGGTCAAAAACCCAGTTTTTGGCGCGAAGAGGTGTTTCCCCAAAAGATAAAGTACAAAACATGCAACCATGGTAGCAGCAGCAAGCAGCAGCGACGACACAGTCAGCAACAGCAACAGCAGCAGCGGCAGCAGCAGTGCCAGGAAATCTTGTCGACCAACGTCATAGGAATTTGAAGTAGCAATTATTCCTAACGGTAGTAGTAGTAACAGTAATAGTATCAGTAGTACCAGTAGTAGCAATTAACAGAACTTCGGTAATTGGTAGTAAAACAGTCGATGAGTACAACCCGATGTAAATACCCGTGGGTATCGTAGATTTTATAACGTAGTCAACAGAGAAATAAATAGTAGTTGTTTTTGCGTGCCTTGCGTAGTGTAATGGTTAGCAAGCTGAGCTGACTAAACCATTTACTTGTGAGTTCGGCTCTCACCGGTGCCGCAACTAAGCAAATAACCATTTAAGCTTACCTTATTTGACACAATGTTAGAAATAGGGCTGGTAAACCATTACTTTGGAGTTCGGCTCACACCGGTGCACAACTAAGCAAAATAACCATTTGCTGAGCTTACCTTTCTTTGGAACAAGACCAGAATTATGAGGCACCCAGTGAGAATCAAACTCCACAAGAGTAGCATTGAATATTCATTTGAATAGAAATTAATTTTCTTTGTAAGATTAAACAATAAACATGATTTTTTTCTTCTTTTCAATTTTTGTTTGATGTCGGATTTATGGCATGTCAACCCTTATTGGGTTATTTTATGCTTGAAGACGTCTTTGTTTATTCATTCTGGATGAATATTCAAAAAAAACTTTTTTAAACTTAATCTTTTTTTAAACATTTTTTTTAAAACTCATTTTTTCTATTTAACCCATAGATGGTACCTGAAAAAGTACTACCACTCCTGGCCAGATATCTAGAACACACCTTTATAAGTTATTAGTATTAGATAAGAATACTTGAAAACATATAATTGTATATAAACTATTAGTATTAGACAGGATTATTTGAAACCATATGAATATTGTATAAGTTATTAGTATTAGATAGAAGACTTGAAACCATATAATTGCATATAAATTATTAACATTAAATAGGAATATTGAAACCATATAATAGTGTATAAGTTATTAGTATTAGATAAGAATACTTGAAATCATATAATTGTGTATGAAACCATGTAATTGTGCAAAAGTTATTAGTATTTGATAGAATACTTGAAACCATATAATTGTGTATCGATTATTTGTATGAGATAGGAATACTTTAAACCATATAATAGTGTATAAGTTATTAGCATTAGATAAGAATACTTTAAATAAACACCAGTGTGCAAAACATTCTCAAAAAGCAACTAAACAAAAAATGTAAATATAAATGTACAATGTATATAATTTGTTAACCTCTTGGCATAAAATAACCCTAGATAGGTGCCATGCCATTAAAATCAAACAATCATGGCTCTTGCATTCAGAACCCTTGTTTGCCTGTGGCCAGGGACATTATAAGTAGGTATTTACCCAACCCCAAGTAGGATGTGACACAAGATAACAAGTATGGGCATCCAGCAAGGATCAAACTCATTATTCAGTAATAATGATCTGTGAGACAAGCTTGCAAACCATTACACCANAGATGGGTACCCTGGAGTGATATATATGTACATTGCTCAGCATATAGATAAATAAAAATTCCTTTTCTATATATTTGTTTTATTATCTTTAATTCTTTATATATTCTTGTTTTTAAGTTTTTTACCTATATATTATGGGTCCGGGTTAGCTCAGTCGGTAGAGCGTTCGGCTAGAAACCACAAGGTTCCTAGTTCGATACCGGTCCTCGCCAACTCAGCGTATGAGTAGCACAGGGGTCTGTGCGGTAAAGTAAGGAGCTGATGGTAGGTGTAGCGCTCCACCTCAGATGCTAAAATAATCTCCTTGGTCTAGCGCAAGTAAAAAGGGGATAGACTCCCTTGCTGATTGGCTGATACCGACTCTAGGCCGCCCCCGACGACTTTACTTTTTACTTAAATATTAATACTCGTGTTCCTTAATTGTATGACCCTTGAGACCATCCAAATCATCCAAGATGAAATGCAAAAATGTAAATCCTGATTATCTGGTGTTGCTTATCTGCCGAATTCTTATTTCTTATGAGTATCATCATCTCAGCTAAATAATAGACCATTCCCTTTTTTATTATATAGAAAGAAAGGAAAAGACATGCTCTACAGAAAAAAATATAAGGAAGAAAGAAAGTGACTCTCTAACCGCCTGTCTAGCCTAAGTAAAGACCAAAGTGGAGTATTGCATCTTATGGACTGCTCAGCCACCAAGGTTCCATCCTTAAGCATCACAGGTCGCCACCCACTACCAACAGGTGGCCCCATTGGAGAGGTGGGGGTCTTACCCTCTGCAGAGATGCAATCGGTGTTTTTAAAGCCTCAGCCAACAGGGCTATGCAAAACAATCAAACAGATCTTGATTATGATTAATAAAATCCTTATTGAGTGCTCTTTGATTTTGGCCTTGTGTCAGGAGAAAACTAAGCTTGGTAAATGATTAGAATGAAAAGTACTAGACATACCTGAAAAGGAAAAAGAGAAAAGCAAGCATTTTTATCAGTTTAACCCCTTCCCCCATAAGTCATGATTTATAACATTTAGCTAAGTTTGGCACAAGGCCAGAAGTATTTACCCAACCCCTCCAACATGAACATGATAGTGACACATCAACTTAATAAAGCTGATTTAAATTCTTTTCCTTCTCCTAGACTGGTTGCCTAACCAAGGCTAAAGAACCCATTCTGTCCTCTCAGTCAGTGGAGTGTCTGCCTAGGAACCACAAGGTTCCTGATTTGATACAGCCCTCACCAACTCAGTGCATGAGTGGCACAGGGATCTGTGCAGTAAAGTGAAGAGCTGATGGTATGTGTGGCGCTCCACCTCAGATGCAAAACAATCACCTTGGTCTAGTGCTAGTGAAAAGGAGATAGACTCCCTCACTGTCTGGCTGATACCAACTTTAGACCACCCTGAAGACTTTACTTACGCCACAAGCATAATGTGACACATCCACTTTTTAATTGGATAAAGATGCTTTTTTTATTTACAAATTTTTTAAGTCATACAAGTTAAATTTTTCTTTTTTAGATTGAATTTAATTTTTAGTGAAATAGATCAATAATTAGGACTGAGCCTATTCTAGTAGTGAACCCAATTCAGATTTTTTTCTTCAGAATTTTCCTTCTCCTAGACTGGTTGCCTAACCAAGGTTAAAGAGCCCACTCTGCTCTACTATTTACCCATACCTTTCCCAGTGGTATTAACGCTATATGAATTGTAGCTTCATCCAAGATTTGAACTTGGGTCGACAAGTTCATTTCCTATGACTCTAACCATTAGACCACGTGCCTCCAACAATTTGAATTCAGTTTTCCTTCTCCTAGACTGGTTGCCTAACCAAGGCTAAAGAACCCTTTCTGTCCTACTATTTACCCATAGCTGTTTTGCTTTTGTTTTTGTTGTGTTTTTGCTTAAGAACAATGGTTAATGTAAATCAAAAAATTTTTAGACTGTAAATTTGAGGTCCCAACTCTATTGCCCTTATGGCAAGCCCCAATCCTTTTTATCATATGTGTGCTAGAAGGTGGTGGCTGAGGTCTTAGTGTCCTGGGAATGACATAAAACTCTATCTGATGGTGAGGTACTAGTTCTGGAGCTCAGGGGAATGTGGAGCACCCCTTCATCACCATTGCTCCCTGGTCCACTCTGACCCGGAGTGGTAGTACCTGCTGTTAGGGTTCCATCTATGGGTTAAATAGAAAAAAATTGTTTATAGAAATTGTTTAAAAAAAAACTTTCTACCAAACTATCACTTATAACAAACTTGAACATTACCCTATAAACTTTACCCTATAAACTTTACCCTAAAACTTATCCCTTAAACTGATTTCCAATAAACTTAGCAACAAACAACTGCAAGCAAACAACTGTCAAAATCAAAAAAATACTTGAAAAAAAACACATTACAATAAATTTGACCATCCCTCACAGCTTGGCATAAAATAACCCTGGATGGGTTGACATGCCGTTAAAATCAATCACTCAATCAATTAATCATGTAAATTTGATTCAAGATGAAAAACTTGCTTAACATTACTGTGTCATATATTGTAAAAGTAACACTCAACTACTTAATGCAAAATCAATGACCAAACTGAAATCAAATTTTATTCAGACAAAAATTTTCAGGTAATCTTGAACTTTAAGTGACTAAATTCCTACCATAAAATTGTACTTGCACATTATTTGAAATGAACTTAATTGTTATTAAAAAGACATTTTATGATATTTTTGAGTTAAAAACGTGCATTAAAATGGATTTGAAAAGCATCATTTAAGTCTTAAAAGGACTTAACCCTCAAAGCAATGAGAGTCAAGTCCCTTTGTTCTTTTCCCGAGAAGAGGCTTGTAAACAATGGCAGCTATCTTTGATTCAACATAATTTTCACAGAGAAAATACAAAGCTTTTCAAATCCATTTTAAAACTCAATTTATTTTTAAACTCATGTTTTTTTATTAACCCTGGGACCCTAATAGGTACTACCACTCCAGGTTATGGTGTACCTGGGAGTATTGGTGAAGGGGTACTCTACACTCCCCAGAGCTCCAGAATTGGAACTTCACCATTAGATGCAGTTTAACATCATACCCAGGATACTAAGATCCTCAGCCACTGCCTTCTAGATCATATATGATAAAAAGGATTGGGGGTTCACCATAAGGGCAATAGAGTTGCGACAATCATATAGGTGCTAAGAATTTACATGACCAGCCGATTGATCGGAGGCGGCCTCTCTGACTACACAACTGATAGGTAAAGGGTTAACAAACTTCTAGTACATATATGATAAAAAGGGTTGGTGCTTGCCATAGGGTTGGGACAATCATATAGGTGCTAGGGCCTGATGTGACCAGTTGAGACTGAGATAGATTGAGAAGGGATAATTAACAAAGGTTTCATTCTGACATAACAACTACAAATTATTTGAGATTAGTTGGGTTTTTTTTGGTGTGTGGGGGGAGGAGGTTTTTTTTGTTTTTGTTTCTTTGTTTTTTTTACCAAATCACTATTTCTAAACAAAAAAATAATAATTCTGACTTAGAATCATCAACTGTTACACTTTTCAAGACCAGATGTACGGAAGCAACCAGTGAGAATTGAACTCGCTAGCAACAACCTGCTAGTCTAGCTTACTAGCTATTACACAACATGAGGCGCCCACACAGCCTACACTAAGTAGTAGTAGTAGTAGTAGTAGTAGTAGTAGTAGTAGGTAGTATCTATCAGTGCAATGCATCCTACACTAAGTATTACTAATAGTAGTAGTAATTATCAGTAGTAGCAGTAGTAGTAGTGGTGGTGTAGTATCTATGAATACAATACAGCCTACACTATATAGTAGTAGTAGTAGTAGTAGAAGTAGTAACTATCAATACAATACAGCCTACATTAAGTAGTAGTAGCAGTAGTAGCAATTGTAGTAATAATATCAGTAGTGGCAGTAGTAGTATCAGTAGTAGTGATGGTAGTAGTATCTATCAATGCAATACAACCCACACTAAGTAGTAGTAGTAGTAATACCAGTAGTATCAGTAGCAGTAGTAGTAGTGGTGTTAGTATCTATGAACACAATACAACCTACACTATATAGTAGTAGTAGTATCTATCAATAAAATACAGCCTACATTAAGTAGTAGTAGCAGTAGTAGTAATAATATCAGTAGTGGCAGTAGTAGTATCAGTAGTAGTGGCAGTAGTAGTATCAGTAGTAGTGGCAGTAGTAGTATCTATCAATGCAATACAACCTACACTAAGTAGTAGTAGTAGTAGTAGTAGTAGTAGTGGTGTTAGTAGTATCTATCTATCAATGCAATGCTAATAGTGAGAGTATGCCAGTGAATTCCTCTTGAAAATTGACAGGCCAATATTAAAGCAACCACAGCATTTACAATTGGATGATTATTGCAACTTCTATTCTTAACATGAGTTACTATTTTTGTGATTCCTTCCTTGAGTGAAAAGAGAACAAAGAAAGAGAAAGAACCATTGATCTCACTTCTCAATCATCCTGCTTAACAGTCGTGAATTAACGACTGTAATTCCATGTTGTTCAAAAACCGTACTTTAGCTATTATTTCAACACTGCAGACGTACCTTTCTCAGCAGAAAGAAAGAAAGAAAACGCTGATCAACTTTATTAGCTGAAATTTCGGGACAGGTATTTTTGCCTCCTCAGAGGGCACTTTTAATCCAGAATGACTTATTGTTATATTTATATTTATGTCTATATATATATATATATATATATATATATATATATATATATATATATAAGTAAAGAAATAACAAAAGACTTTGAGATTTTGCATTATAGCCTATTTCGGGGAGCATAGGCTATAATGCAAAATCTCTAAGTCTTTTGTTATTTCTTTACTTATGAATTTGCTCTGTGACTCTAACAATAAGAGCACACATTGAGCTCTAAAACTGCGACAGGTTGTTTAAAAAAAATCCTATGTCGTAAGGAAGATTTCTTCTCTGGACTTTTGGATTATATATATATATATATAAAAGTAAAAAAGTAAAGTCGTTGGGGTGGCCTAATGTCGGTATCAGCCATACAGCGAGGAAATCTATCCCCTTTTCACTAGCGCTAGACCAAGGAGATTATTCTAGCATCTGAGGTGGAGCACCACACCTACCATCAGCTCCACACTTTACCGCACAGATCTCTGTGCTACTCATACGCTGAGTATGATGATATATATATATATATATATATATATATATATATCATCACCATCGGCATTGTAGTCTCAGAAGACTATATAGTTCTTGTGCCCCTGAAATTACAGCGCCTCCTGTGACTAGTCTAATGTTCAAAAAACATTCCCAACCACAGATGTCGCATGTGAAGGTTGTCCCTGAAGATGTTGATGTGCCGGTGCTTTGTTGCCACAGCTTTCTTCTGGATCTCTTGACTTCATGGTGTTGCACCAGGGTGACTTCAGACATTAACAGTCCACTGATACATATATATTATTTATATATATATTATTTACCCAAGCTGTTTATCATGGGTAGGATGTGACACGAGGTCGCAAGTATGGGGCATCCAGTGAGGATTGAACTTGTTATTCAACAGTAATGGATCTGCAAGACTAGCTTGATAACCATAACACCATGATGGGACACCCAAATCTAACAGCAGAAAAGGTGGAGCAACTTTATTAGCTGAAATTTCGGGACAGATATATATATATATATATATATATATATATATATATATATATATGAAAGTAAACAAACAATCTGTTTGAGATGGCAATAGCCAACAATTTTTGGGAGAATATGTGCTTAATTGAAGTCATACCTAATTTGAAAATTAATTAGTTGATAATTAATGAATTAGGTGAACATGTACAGAGATTGACTTTTTCTCGATTTGTTTATGCCTTACATTTGAACAGACATGCTCGCCTAATTCATTAATTATCAACTAATTAATTTTCAAATTAGGTATGACTTCAATTAAGCACATATTCTCCAATATATATATATATATATATATATTGGGTGCTGCTGATAGCCCTGTGGTTAGGGGTTTTAGCTGATGAAAAATTGGTCAAGCTTTAATACTGGCTTGACACAGCCTACAAAGTCCAGCCACAAAGAAGAGACGTGATACATTGAAACAGTACTGCATGTGGATTATATATATATAGCTGCTGATAGCCACAAGGGTAAGGAGCTTGACAGATGAAAATTCTGTCGGGTTTCGATCCCGGCTAGAGGTAGCTGTTAAAACGTCGAGCCACACTGATGAGAAGTAAACTTTGAAACACATCTCTGTGGATGACTAATATATATATATATATATATATATATATATATATATATATATATATATTGTTGCCACAAAATGACAATGATTGTGTAACAATTTATGGCTGATTGTTAAGTTTCTAACTTCTTGATTGAAAAAGTTTGGTAAAAGTTATTTACCCAACCAGTTTACCATGGGTAGGATGTGACACAGGGTCACAAGAATGGGGCATCCAGTGAGGATCAAACTTGCTATTCAACAGTAATGGATCAGCGAGTCTAGCATGATGAAACGCCCAAATCTAACCAACAGGTGTGATGTGAGAAATGGTCTCAAGTATAGGGCATCTAGCAAGGATTGAATTCGCTATTTAATAGTCATGGATCTGTGAGACTTGTTTGCTAACCATTACACTGTGATGGTACACCCTTATATACCCAGCCCATTCACCATGGGTAGGTTGGTTTGTTTTGTTTGTTTTACGGCATATCAACCTCTTTTGGGACATTTAACACCAAATCAAGTCATGTTAATAACAAGGACTCAGGTTGACTTGTGGTCACTCAATTAAGTATTGAACAGGCTCGTCACTGCTTAATTTCGGTAATCTAGCAGGAACTGGCCATGGGTAGGATGTGACACAAGATCACAAGTATGGGGCATCCAGTGGGAAATTACTTTATTCTCAAAGAGCATTTTCAGGAGAAACAGTCAGCATATTCAAAGCCCTGTAAGACAAAGATGCACATGAATTATTATCTCTGTCCCATAATAACAACTATTATGGGACATAGATACACATGAATTATTATCTCTGTCCCATAATAGTTGTTACATTTGTTTATAATTTGATAC
>CM042147.1:10600343-10750343 GCA_023376005.1 Doryteuthis pealeii
ATCAATTAGATTTCCATATGACACAGTTGAATGAACTGTATATCTTTTTTTAAATTATAAAATGACTTGATTAGTTAAGTTAAAAGTTAAAGTTAATAGAAACAAGCTAAACACATGGACATGCTAATGTGGGCCGCCCAGCAAGGACCTACATTCACCAACTATGTGAGGATGCTGGTTGCTGCACAGAAGACCTCCCAGGGGCAAAGAATGATAGGGAAGGTTGACGAGACATTGTCATGGATATCTGTACTGCTTGCGCGACATGATGATGAGATCTTTGAGATGATAACAAAATAAATCAAATAATTATGATTAATTATAATTCTGATAACTCCATTACAATCAATTAGATTTCCATATGACACAGTTGAATGAACTGTCTATCTTTTTTTAAATTCTAAAATGACTTGATAGTTAATTGGTTTGGTTTGTTTTGTTTTACGGCATATCAACCTCAGTGGGTCATTTAATGCCGATAAAGTTTTGAAATAAATCAATTCTTAATGGATAATACAATTTTTTTATAAATACATTTTTCTATTTAACCCATAGATGGGACCCTAACAGGTACTACCACTCCAGGTCAGAGTGGACCAGGGAGCAATGGCGATGAAGGGGTGCTCCACATTCCCCAAACCTCCAAAGCTGGAACCTCACCATCAGATAGAGTTTAACGTCATTCCCAGGATATGTAGACCCGCAGCCACCGCTTTCTAGCACCCAAATAATAAAAAGGGGTTGGGGCATAAGGGCAATAGGGTTGGGAAAATCATATAGGTGCTAGGGCTTGACGTGACCAGCTGATTGATCGGAGGGGGCCTCTCCGACCGCCCGTCTAGCCCAAGATAGGGCCAAAGTGGAGTATTGCAATTGATAGTTAAGTTAAAAGTTAAAGTTGATAGAAAAAATGACATGATGACATGCATTTAAAAAAATCTAAATAATTTATTATAAATTATTTTAATTCATTATCTAGACTAGCAAATATATGCACCCTCCGGGTGCAAGTATTTTAGTTAAATCTTATAATAAAATATCATATTAAATTAGAAAGGCTAATGAAACTGAATAAGAATGTAGATAAAATGATTTTGAACAGAGGGGGTATGATTGAAAAATAGAATAACTTTGAAACTAACTCTTCCACCATTTTCCGTTACTCCCGTCTTTCATTGGTAAATTTTCCTAATTAAACTGTTTAGTTAAAATAGGAAGTAAAGAATAATATTACAGTTATTTCTTCTTGTTAAGGGATTTCTTTTAAGATTTATTGAAGAGATTTTTGCTCATATTCAATAAGATAAAACCAAAGAATTAGAAATCAATAATACTAAGCATATATTTATTAAAATCAATTTTTTAAGATAAATATGCAAATTAGCCTTTGCATTCATACTGTAAACCGCTATTTTGTTGTATATATAAACACAATTGCATGTTATCAGTATGTAGATCTGGCCCAGGCCGGGGGTCCAGTGGCTTCGGCCCTGGATCTTTATGAGTTAATATTGTCGATCCCAGGGGGCCATCCCCCCAGGCAACACCTGCCCCCTTGATTTAAAGGGGCAGGGCTGGGTTTATTGCCCAGTGCCTGAGGCGCCCCCCTTATGGGGGAATGCCGACGGGATCGACGCAATTTTTCACCCGCCACCCCATGAGTCTCGGCTTGTGGGTGGTCCCACATAAATAGGGCCTTTGTGCCTGACCCGTACAAGTGGGGTACGTGGAAAATATCATGTAGATATGGTCAACAGGGCTCAAAGAACAGTCAACAGAATTTTACGGGGCAGGGATACATGCTCTCATTTGAAGGTGGAACATTGCTATTGAGAGAAAAGGTGACTATGTGGAGAAGTGGGGATGTAAATCCACAGAGGACCAGCTTCATTTGGATGTATGATACATGTTCCTGTGTTGGTAATTATTCCTGTCCTAAACAAAATGGCATTACTTTTTGACTCACCCTCGCACTTACACCTGGAGGGCACATATTCTTGCTAGTCATGTTAATAAATGTTATGCTTAAGTAATAGGGACCAGGTACTTTTTACAATATCACAACTTTTCCTTATGGGACCCCCACTTTTTCAGCATACATGTCTGTTACCTAGACTTTGACCCCCCCTCCCCTGGTGGAACATTGGTTTGTGGTCAGTAATCATTAATCTACAGAATTCATTTTTGAAGCCAAGGGTTTTTCTCCCAGTCCTTTCCAGTGTCCTGGGGATATGATATTAAACTGTATCTGATGGTGAGGCCCCAGTTCTGGAGATCTGGGGAATGTGGTGTACCCCTTCATTGTATCTGTTATAGTCCAACCTATGAGCCAAATAGATCTGTTTAAAAATCATTCGATAGGAATTATTGATGTCATATAACTGTAAATTATTTGTATTAAGAATAGTTACTTGAAGTTGGTTGGTTGGTTAGATTTTATGGCATGTCAACCGTTATTGGGTTATTTCATGCTGAAGATATTTTGTTTGATTCATTCTTCATGGGTATTCATTTTTTAAACTCATTTCTTTCTATTTAATCCATAGATGGGATCCTAAAAGGTACTACCACTCCGTGTCAGAGTGGACCTGAGAGTAATGGTGATAAAGGGGTACTCCACATTCCCCAGAGCTCCAAACTTTGAACTTCACCATTAGATGCAGTTTAATATTATACCAAGGACACTAAGACCTCAGTCATGGGTTATTTAATGCCAAATCCATTCTTGTAGAACTATTTAACCCATTGCTGAGGGATGAGGGGTTTATATTTTTCCAGGGGGCATTAGTCCAAAAGTGAATGCAATAGCATGTCTGGAGTTTGAACTTACTATGTCCAGCTCATTAGCCACTATACCACAGGGACTCTCCCCTCCTCAAGTTACAGGGATCTAGAAACAATATACCTATATTGGCTGTGGGTGGCAACCTGTGATGCTCAAGGATGGAACATTAGTGGCTGAGTAGTCCATGACATGCAACACTCCACTTTGGCCCTTACTTAGACTAGACAGACAGTCAGAGAGGCCCCCCCCCAATCAATTGACTGGTCACATCAAGGCCTTGCACCAATATGATTGCTCAACCCTACTGCCCTTAAGGCAAGCCCCAACACTTTTTATCGTATATGTGCTAGAAGGCAGTGGCTGAGGGTCTTAGTGTCCTGGGTATGACGTTAAACTCTATCTGGTGGTAAAGTTCCAATTCTGGAGCTCTGGGGAATGTGGAGTATCCTGTGGGTGGCAATCTGTGATGCTTAAGGATGGAACCCTAGTGGCTGAGCAGTCCATGACATGCAACTCCACTTACTTAGACTAGACAGGTGGTCAGAGAGGCCCCCTTCTATCAATTGGCTGGTTATATCAAGGCCTAGCACCAATATGAATGTCCCAATCTTACTGTCCTTATGGCAACCCCCAACCCTTTTTATCATATATGTATTGGAAGGCAGTGACTGAGAGTCTTAGTGTCCTGGGTATGATGTTAAACGATCTAATGGTAAAGTTCCAATTTTGAAGCTCTGGGGAGTGTGGAGTACCCCTTCATCACCATTACTCTCAGGTCCACCCTGACCTGGAGTGATAGTACTTTTGTTAGGGTCCCATCCATGGGTTAAATAGACAAAAAATGAGTTTTTAAAAAGGTGTTAAAAACAAATTGAGTTTTTTAAAATTTTGAATATCCATTAAGCATGAACAGAACATAAAATCTTTGGCATAAAATAACCCAACAAAGGTTGACATGCTGTAAAATCCAATAAACCAAACCAAACCTACATCTATACATATATAAAGGGCAATTGGTGTGTATGTATGTATGAATGTCTGGATGAAAGTAAGAAAATACAACAATTAATGACAAAGTAAATATATATACACATTAAATATTACCGGTTCTTGCTTTTTGTGCAAAAATTATGAAGACTATATTTATATTCACAAAAATATCTAAAAATTAAAATATCTATGATAATTATGGATCTGCGAGACTAACTTGCTATTACACCATGTATTTTTGGTCCCCTCCCTCTACCCAGGTGATGCTGGGGAGCTGCTTCTAATTGTTTTTATATAGGTGTAAATTATAGAAATTACAATCCATAATATCCCGATCCATGATATTCCGATCCATCATATCACAATCCATAGTATTATGCAGGGTTGGATGAGTAATGGAGGTAGGAAAAAAAGGATCAAAGAAATTTTCGTACCCCCCCCCCCATCGCCATGGATCTAGATGCCAACCAATAACAGCAATGGGGGAGACACACAAGTAGGTCAGCTATAGGGAAAACCCTGGGAATGCCGTGTATGCGGGGTGAAGCAAATGTAATACTGAATTCAATATTTACTCATGAATATAAAAGGAAGTAAAGTCGACGGAGTGGCCTATTGTTGGTATCAGCAAGGGAGTCTATCCCCTTTTCACTAGTGCTAGACCAGGGAGATTGTATTTGCGTCTGAAGTGGAGTGCCACACCTACTATTAGCTCCTCACTTTACTTGTAATAGAAAATTCAATATTCAGTTATGAAAATAAAAGTCGTTGGGGAGGCCTAGTATCGGTATCAGCCAAACAGCGAAGGAGTCTATCCCCTTTTCACTAGTGCTAGACCAGGGAGATTGTATTTGCGTCTGAATGGAGTGCTACACCTACTATTAGCTCCTCACTTTACTTGTAATAGAAAATTCAATATTCAGTTGTGAAAATAAAAGTCGTTGGGGAGGCCTAGTATCGGTATCAGCCAAACAGCGAAGGAGTCTATCCCCTTTTCACTAGTGCTAGACCAGGGAGATTGTATTTGCATCTGAAGTGGAGTGCCACACCTACTATTAGCTCCTCACTTTACTTGTAATAGAAAATTCAATATTCAGTTGTGAAAATAAAAGTCGTTGGGGAGGCCTAGTATCGGTATCAGCCAAACAGCGAAGGAGTCTATCCCCTTTTCACTAGTGCTAGACCAGGGAGATTGTATTGGCGTCTGAAGTGGAGTGCCACACCTACTATTAGCTCCTCACTTTACTTGTAATACAAAATTCAATATTCAGTTGTGAATACAAAAAAATAGAAGCGTTGATATAATCATGGACAACTGTTAACTATGAAATTTTAATTAAAATCTTTCACTCTCTCCTAAATAGATGCATCAATTATTTATCAATAATTCTCTTTCTTTCTTTCTTTCTTTCTTTTCATCTTTCTGTCTTTCTTTTCATCTTTCTGTCTTTCTGTCTTATT
The DNA here is from genome assembly GCA_023376005.1 of Doryteuthis pealeii. Lineage (NCBI taxonomy): Eukaryota > Metazoa > Mollusca > Cephalopoda > Myopsida > Loliginidae > Doryteuthis > Doryteuthis pealeii. The sequence goes on from CM042147.1 coordinate 10,605,580, forward strand.
CTATTTGTTTTCTTTTTCTCTCTAATGTGTAACATGTTTTTTTTTCTCTTCCTTTTCTTACCCAACAATCAAAATAGAATGGACCAGTATTTATCTGAGGTGGGGATAAAATATAATATTGGAAGGCAAGTCATCATCATCATCATCATCATCATCATCATCATCATCATCATCATCAAAGTGGGCCGACTGCATCATCTATCTATATCTCCAGATCTTGCTTTTTGAGCAAAAATAATGAAGATTTGATTTATATTCATGAAGATGATTAAAAAATAAAATTTAAATAGTAACAGCATGGAATTTTTTTTTTAAATTTAATATTTTAAATAGGAGACATTAATTTTTCTTTTCAGAGAGCCTGTTCACTTATTTTTTTTCCTGACACCCACCAGGCCAGATCACTGCAAAGTCTTATTACATAGGGATTTTGATGGGGCATCCCGCAATGGTCAAACTCATGATTCAGTAATAATGGATCTGCGAGACTAACTTCCCCACTTCCTCTACCCAGGTGACGCAAGATGGTAACGGTCAGAAGATTAACTGAAATGATGTATTCCAAGGAACTAGACTTCGGTTATTGGTATCCAGTCTTCAAAAATTAGGAACTGATGCGTACAAACACTCATATTAGATAAATGATTGTGTAGTGATTGTCTGCCCTTGCTGAGATGGACTAATGTCCAAAGGGTTATCTTCCCTTACCATGATAGTTTCGATACTAGGTGGCTCTACTAGCTGAGTATTTAAACTCTCTCTCTCTTTTTGGTCTGGCATCCACTAAGATGGACTAGACAAGTGGTGTCTCTGTCCATTAACATGGGGGGCCTTCCCCCCACATTTATGCTCATAGCCATGTGTGTCCGTAGCCCTGTAGAGACCCTTCACGTGGGTAATGCACAAGTAAATGAATCTTATATTCAGTAAGAACTCTTTCTAACTTCCCATAGACTTTCATCCTCATTGTTTGTATCTTGTTATATATTTCATGTTCCATATGCTCAAACAATAAAGTCTGTATTATTGTTATATTGTACTTCTTTGATTGGATTTTATTATGTATATATTCACCTACGTTGGAAGGTTTCTCTGAAGCCTTTCTAACATATTATAAGAACCAGTTTTGTCCACTAAAGTCAAAACCACACATTCTTACAATTATATTTGCTACTCAAATACTATTTTCTTCCTTCTGTTCCACTTCTCAAGCGTTGAGATGAACTCATAAGTGATATTCTCCTATGCTCTTCTACACATGGACACTCTAGTGTTGGCTGACCAGCAAAAATTTATATTCGTCAGCTCTGTGCAGATACTGAATGCTGTCTAGAGGACTTGCCAAGAGAAATGGCTGATAGGGATAGATGGTGAGAGAGAGTCAAAGGAATATGTGCTGTTGACACACCATGATGATGATGATGATATAGTAGACACCATACTTGAAAAAGTGGTGAATTATTTTCTTCTCCCCAATGGACCACTTAGTTAAGTTATAATTTCTCTTTCTAGTGGTCGTTGCTTGGTTTTTACTGGATTCCAGGACCAGTATTGAGTTGGTCTAGTGGAGTATCCAGCTTAATGTTGTTACTTGTGGTAGCATCACTAGGGGAAGGTACACCATTAGTTTCTTCATTTAACATAGTGCATAGCCATGACGAGGGAACCTTATTATTTTGAGAGACATCTTGCCAGTATTTCACATCTGTATTTATGTTAATTTTCATTGTTGTTGGAATATTTGGTCATGGTTTATTTCATAGAGGAAGTATCCTAATCTCAGATACTGACAAACCCCTGTACAGAGAGAGACCGAAGATACTCATGATCGTGTTTAGTAGGCTTTCCAATTCTCTCCAGTATTTCCGTGTACTGAATAGTTTTTTTTCTGTACATGTGCTGGATAAATGAGATAAAATGCCGGTACTTGATTGGTTAATATACAAACTGATTGGTGCCCCACCACAGTGTTCTGATAACTGTCTTGTAGTGAGAGAAGAGACCTACCTCGTGCAACACAGTGTGATAGAGAGAGTGGCGGGCGTGAAGACTTGCCGTATTCTCGAAGAAAGCGGGCTAGGCTTTGCCTGGCATGTAGGACTGACCTAGAGTCGAACCCGCGTCCTTCAGAATATGAAAGGGTTGTGGACGAGCAGTGCAGAGTAACCTGGATGTAAACAGTCACGCCATGAGGATTGATGCGTACTTGCAGTGCTGACGAGAGTGAGGAGTCCGGATGTGGTGAGGATTAATGTATATTTAAGGACCTGTCCCCCCAGATCACAAGAGAACAACTGCTGTAGCATTTTGTTGTTGAGACGAGTGTGATACTGTTGGGAGAGTGTTTAGACCGAAGACTGTCAATTGGAAGAACATTGCGTCGGACTTGACTGTGACCCCCAGAGATTACTTATGTTCCTGATTAGAATCTTCATCTCAGATCTGACAAACCCCTGTACAGAGAGACCGAAGATAATCAAGATCGTGTTTAGTAGACTTTTCCAGTGTGTGAATGTATAAATTTGTGTTGGTATCTACCCTAACCCCATCACCATCATCATCATTTAGATGGAGGTGCATGTTGTAATGGTTAGAGTTGTAGGAAATGGATTCATTGACCAGAGTTCAAATCCTGGACAAAGTTACAGTTAACATAGTGCTAATACCCAACTACTCTCACTCCAGCTATGGGTAAAATAGTAGGGCAGACTGGGCTCTTTAACCTTGGTTAGGCAACCAGTGTAGGAGTCCTAATTAGTGATCTATTTCACTAATTAAATTACACTAAATTAAAACTAACTAATCATCATCATCATCATCATCATTAGAGTGTCTCAACAGCTCAGAATCCTTTGACTCTCTCGTCATCCGTCCCTATCACCCATCTCCAGCAAGTCCTCTTGACAGCATTAAGTGTCCGTACAGAATTGATGAATGTGAGTTTTTGCTGGTTGGCCAACTGTGGTGTGTCCATGTATAGTAGTCCATAGGAGAACATCACATATGAGATCTTCTTTAGTTCAACAGCAGTGCTCAGTATGTCTTCCTTGCATTTCATGGATGGTCTGCAAGATGAGAAGTAAAGATGTCTAGGGTTATTTTATGCCTAGAGGTTAGGGAATCTCGTTCATAATGTGGTGCTGTCTAATACAAATAATTGTAAACAGATCTAGTTGATCTGTGGGGATTAAAATAGAATAAATAAAATAATAGAAAAAATAACAATCTCCCAGGAGCCCTCAAGCAGAAGAGAAAATGCGGAATTATGACGTCAAGGAATGAAAGTACAACGACATGAAATGCAACAGTTTTAATACATATATGCACATAAAATGGGTACACAAAGAGAATAAAGTTTTCGTAGTTTAGTTCGGACAAGCAATCATCTCGTCGGCTCCCTTAGTTGTTATCCTGGTGGTAAAAGGTAAATTGCTATCAGCCTTCATGGGTCAAAAGATAGCAATCTCTCAAAGTCCAGAAGCAGGATATAGATGAAGTCCGTCTTGGGTATTATTCTAGATATTCAGATTGTAGTGGAGAGAGAATACGTAAATGAAAGTTGGTAAATATTAAAAGAAAAAGAGAATGTATAACGCAAAGATTAGTACGAGAAGAAAAACAAAACGTAGCGGCATAAAAATAACCCAACAAGGTTGACATGCCGTGAAATCCAACCAACCAGATTGAATAAAGAAATGGAAATAAGATCAAAGAAGAAATAACGAGAAAAAAAAGACAGCAATGTGCGCATTTTATTCTTATAAGAAAAATACGAGGAGGATAATTGTTTAGCATTGGTTGGATGAGACGCTGGTACAAGTGTCGGGAAATGAAGTTCTTTATATTGTGGGAAACAGAGATGAGTGTAGTCAGGGATAAAGATGCAACGAATCTTGGAATGGCGGCGTTTTTTTCTCGTCCTCTCATCTCTCTCTAACAGTGCATAGGGCATGTTTTTTTTCTTGTTCTTTTTTAAAAGAGAATAGTTAAAGTAAGAATAGAGCCCAAAATTATAGAAACAGCCTAGTACTAGTGATAGACAAGAGAGAGAGCAGATGAAAATATAGAGTACAAACCTATCTTTAAGAGATCAATAGTAGTAATATGTGAAGGACAAAAGAAAGAAAGAAAGAAAAAAACAGTTGGTTAAACTAACAAAGAAAACACCTACTCGAATAAAAAAATAAGAGACACTCAGCCCTTAGATTTTTGTTATTATTATTTTACTCGATATTAGACAAAAATTGAGTTTAGATTTAAGTTGATTGCGACTACTTAGTGGTACTATTAAAGACGTAGATGTCGTAGTAAAAGGCACGCATTGACGAAGAAGAGCAGATCATTGATTAACATTTTCAGTAATCACTAGATGAACGCAGTAGCATGCATAATTCTCTTATCATCGTGCATTTTTCAAGTGTACTCAGAAGACTATATTTGACAAAGATGAGCTGGTAGCTCCCAGTCAAAGAAAAGGAAGGAATAAATTTAATGTTTTTTATTGAACTGTATCAGTACTGTTCTAAGTCACAACTGTTAACTTTTGACTATCAACCTGACTTTATGTTGAAACTGAAATAAAAACGCTTCATTGCAAAGGGTGAGGTTTGATTATTTAATACCATGGGTGTACAACAAAATCGTATACAACTTTGCGAAGACAACCTTAGAGGAAATGCAGAATAAGCACGCAGAGAACTGATCTATCATTAGATTACGTATAAAACGAAAGATTACATGTTCAATACCCGAAACCTTAAACACTATGGTTAGGGCAAGAGTTTGGTAGTTAATGGTAAGGTTTAGTGTTTAAGCTTACTTCGGGATGTTCCGTAAGGTATAACAACCGCAACTTGCAATAAGGGGATCACAGGAATTCTTAAAACATCAACAAAGAAACTGAGCCATTCTAATAAAAGTTCGTATATGAAGTAATAAAAGAGAACTTTTTTATTATTAATGTTTACTCCTAATTAAAAAGGCTAAGTATTTTTTGTTATTAATAATACATTATAGAAGTATGCTTTTACGTAACAATGTGCATTCTAAGACTATTTCTCCTTGCGTGCTATCTGATTTTGTACCAACTTAGGAGCATCTTTGGTTGCGAATGATTGATATGGATATATCGGTCATAAGATTCATAGATCGATACATTTTAGAATCGCTCAACAAGAGAACGCTAAAAAAAGAACTTGACCCTCCTCCTTTTCTCTTCTTAGAGATTGCTTTCGTACGTGTTTATAAGAATTTCGGTAAAGAATTATTATTTCCATTTTGTTGCACCCAAAAAAGGTTTAAGTAGAAGATGATTCCAATTATCGCCTCTCTCCCGACTCGCGATTTAAAGTCCTTCCTTCTCTTGGTGTTTTTTGTTTTTCGGTAAAAGGAAATCTAAGAAGTACATGAAAGGGAATGTCATCTATTAGAATGATAATGATTTTAAAGAGTGTATCTTATGAATGAGAGAAGAGGAGGTTATGGTCGTTTATACTGACTCAGACACGTAATGCATCTTATATTTATAGGTTAATTATATTTTTTCAAGGATTGCTCATTGGAAGCAACTCCTTAGAGAAGACAATTTAATTTAGTTCTTCCATTTTTCGTCTGTTCTATTATTTTATTTTTTCGTAATAAACCGATATATTAAAACCAGCTTTTTATTTATTACAATACGTACTGCGCAATTGTGACAATCACAGACGTATTTCACAAATAAATTTAACCCCTCGTGATTGAAAGAAATACAACAATAATAAGGAATTATCCGATTTTGATGAAAGTTCAGTGTTGATTTCACAATGAATGAATTTTATAATGTAGCTAGTTTATTTATTATCAAAAACTTCTGATTTGTTTCATACAATGTAATATAAATGCAATAATAAACCTGGAAAAAAGAGACTTCATTAGAAATCCTTATAGTTTATTATTTTATTATTTTAAAAAAAAAAAAAACAATTTAAGTCATTTATTTGTTTACTATTTCAATTTATTCAGTACTTTATTTTTTATGGTTGAATAAATTTTGTCTGTTGTAGAAGAAAACAACAACAACAACAACAACACACACACAAACCTTTTTACGTGCTCGTGCACTAATAGCACCAATAAAAAGGGTGAACTATTTATCCACAGCAAACCAAATACAATAATCAAAAATTACTAATTTACACATCTTCATATTGTAGATTAAACTCTAGCGCCACAGCTCAAGGTTCATAAATTTTTAAACTTGTTATACTTTCAACATGGCCCAAAGCACATCTTGAAACCTAAACAGTGTCCACTGCAATTATTTTTTTTTTTAATGGCAGTTAAAGAAAAAAAAAAATAATTATAACAAATACTAGGTCTTCTCCTAAAATCATTTTAATACCAACAGCAGATTAATATCTCTGGTATATCAAGGTATAACACCAGTGTATTAGATCTGAATATATACTTATATCTGCAAAAACAAGGCACATGTTGAAAAATGAACCAAAATTCATAATGTTTAAATTGGTGTCTATATTTGCCACGTGAGTAAACTGGATTTAACTTAAGACAAATAAATGAAATAAAATCGGGATATGAAAACGTCGTTGCACATGAATGAAATAGTTGGCCCTTTATTGCGGTAAAAGTCCGTTTCCCCATTCCATTCATTCATCTTCTTCTTTCATTCATTCATTCAACGTCTCTTCCTTGTTATCGACACAACAACAGCTGTGGAGTCTCCTGCCCCACAAACACGTTCCTCATCCTTTTTTTAAATTTTTTATTTTATTTATATAAATAAAAGTCAAAATACATTTAATAATAAAACAAGATTGAATAAAAGCAAACATCAGAATAAATAACATACAAAAACACTTAAACCGTCTTATTTTCCAGCATTTTTTCTTCTTTCTATTTTTCGCCGTTGTTGTGAATATGAAAGGATTTTTTTTTAATATTTCGAGTTATTTATTATATAATATATCCGTCGTATTTTTGTTATTTTTAAAATATATATCTTGTTATTTCCTTATTATTTTTGTTGTTTTTAATATACTTTCATTCGTTTATTCTTGTTATTTTCTTTTTTCTGTTTCTCTATTTTTTTTCCTTCTGGTATTTCGCATGAATGAGAAAGTGGTTTAAAAAATGATTAAAAATAGAATATTCATAAATAAACCATAAAATGAATTTTGATTTCAATTTTTGTAATGAATTTTTTCGCTTCTCCGTTTTTTTTTTTTATTTTCAAAAAATTAAATGGAAAAGATCATTTGACTATTTTTGTGTTATATGACAAAATTGCTTGGCTTTTCTTTTCTTCTTTTTCTTTTATCTTCATAAATCAAATCCGCTGTTTTCATATTTGAATTATTCTTATTCTTTATTATTCCCTTTCTTGCGTAGATTCCGATAGAGTCTCTCGAGTGAACCCGAAAAATTAAATTGTCACCACCCGCCAAAGAAACGGTAAAGTCTTGCTCGATCAGAGGCCATGATGTTGTTTGTACTATGCGTTCTTTCTCTCTATTTCTCTTTTATCTTCATTTTCCCTCCCTCTTATTTCCTACAACGCGCTCCTCGCCCTCATTGTTTCTCCAGTTTCCTTCTCGTTCTCTAGAGTCCGCGGCCTCTCCCTCTCTCTTTATTCTCTTTCGTTTCTCTCCACCTACCACCTGATAGTTCACCTTTTCCTTCCACTCTCAGTCTCTTAATTTCCGCGCCCCTCTCTCATTCCTAGTTTTACTTCTCTTTCCTCTCCCCCCCCTCCTTCCCCAGCGTTCTCCTACCTTTGTCTTATTTCCCCTTCTCTTTTTATTAATCTACTCCCTCTCTATTTAATTCTTATCGTTCTCCTCCCCACCAAAAATTTTCAACTTTGTTTCCCGCCGCAACACAACACACACACACACAACACACTCCTCTCTCGCTCTCTCTCTTTCTTCTTTCCTTCCCTTTCTTTGACTCTTTACTCTTCTCCTCTTCTTATTCTCACCTGTATTCCCTCCCTCTTTTATCTCTTACTCTCTAGTCGCGAGTGTTCTGTATCTTCTTCTTCTATGTCTGTACGAACGCCTTTTATTGGATTGCGTCTCCTTGCCCTCAAATCTTTTTTTCTCACGTTTTTTGCTGCTGTTATTTCATGTTAGGTACTTTTAATAAATAGGCACGCACAAAATCTTTACCAAATCTCACCCCACGCCCACCCTTCCATTACTGTCCATCTTTTTGTGGCGTTTTATTTGGTTAATTTTCACATTTAAATTTACGTGTGGCTTTCTTTTTTCCAAACATTTGCCACAACATTCACTTTTACTTTCAGTTTCTTTTACAACTGAATAAAATGGAATACATTTTCTTTCTAATTTACTTCATGTAATTGACAATAATGAAACAATTTCTCTGAAACTTTTGAGATGATGGTTGGTTAGTTTTTATTATTCGGACTATGTCGTCGCTTTATTGTATTGACAAGAATACTCGAAGAAGGCGGGAACACATCGCGCGAAAGTTGTACAGAAATAATAAATATAGAGGAACAATAGTCAGAATAATCCAATAATATGATGAAAATTTTGTTCATAAATAGCTTTTATTTAGATCTAGGATTATTTGGGGAGATTTAATAAAATCGGAAGGAATTGAGTTTTTTTTTTATTGGCATTAATAATGGCTGATTTAAAACGAAACCTTCTTTTTTTTTATTGAAGAAAAAAAAACAACTTTTAAACTGGTTTGAATGGAAAAATATGTTTGTCTTTGAATGTGAATTAATTCTCTGCTTTTATCTAACGATTGAAGCTGTGTGCTATTTTTTTTGAGGGGGGGGTTCATGTAGAATCTATTAAATATTTAAAATCATTTTAATTACGTAAAGATACTGTGCGCACTTACTTATTTTGGACGTGCCTAAAATAACCTCGATCTTTTCTTTAGACAGGCACAGACAAACAATAAATCAAATTCACTTTATAAGCTAGTGTGGCACTAGGTACACAAATCTGAGTAAATTCTTTAACGTGGTAACAAGTTTTTTTTGGGGGGGGGGTGCTTTTTCTGAAATTATTGAAAATTTCAAACTTCTAGTTTTTAACCTGGGCTTAATCAATCTCTGCGTGGTAAACTTGTAAAAATATGGTACAAGTCCACTGTTGTCCTGGGTATCACTTAAACTTCATCTAATGTGAGTTCCGATCTGGACGCTATGGGGAGTGTGGAGTACCCCTTCTTCATCATCATAACTTCCAGGTCTACCCTGCCCGGAGTGTATATATGTTAGGGTCCCATCTATGGGTTAGACAGAAATAAATGTGTTAACAAAAAGTTGTTTTTACACAAATTGAGTTTCTTTTTTTTTTTTTCAATCAGTAACCATCAAAATGAATAAAACAATGTTTTCGGCATAAGATTTTTTAAAGTAAAGTCTTCGGGTTGGCTTAAACTTGGTATCAGCCAGACAGCAAGGAGTACTATCCCCTTTCTCTAGCGCAAGACCAAGGAGATGTTTTGTGACGTCTAGGTGTGCGTCACACTTACCATCAGCTCATCATTTTTACTGCACAGACCACTGTGCTATTCATACGCTTTAGTTGGCCAGGTCGGTATCGAACCAGGAAATTCTGAGTTAGCAGTTTTGCGTTTTTGTTAATTTAAACCTGGGAACAAAAAGAATTTACAATTACGCTGTTCATCGCAATGAAATTTAAAGTAATAAATTAAGAATTATCTAATTTTCGGACTGTTGTCCTCATCTACCTACTTATAAATTATAACCACAACGTCTTTGTTGGAGGTGCGTAGAGCCGAATGTTAGTGGTTAAGATTTACTGCGGTCAATCCTTGTTGGGTAATTTTATGCCGAAGACATTGTGTTTTATTCATCCTTGTTGGGTATTCTTTTTTTTTTTTTTTTCAAACTAATTANATAAAAAAATTTTAACACTTGTTTTTTTTTTTTTTGGGGGGGGGTTCCAAATCTATTTAACCAATAGAATGGGACCGAAACAAGTACTACCACTACAGACCAGGGTGGGCCTGGGAGTAATGGCGATAAAGGGGTACTTCACACTCCCCAGAGAATTGGAACGACACCATTAGATGCTTTTTAACATCACACCCAGAACACTAAGACCCTCGGTTACTGCCTTGTAGCACATATATGATAAAAGTGGTTGGGGGGTTGCCATAAGGACAATAGGGTTGGGACAATCATATAGGTGCTAAGGCTTGTCGTAACCAACCGATTGATTAGAGGGGGGTCTCTCCGGTTAATCTTGCAAACCGGCTTCAAAATTAAAACGGAAAATTTTGACGACGATTTGCAACACATAAAACTAAAGTTAGGTAAGTCAGGTTAGTAATTGTTTTTTTATTTAATTTATTTAACGAATCTTGAAATATTTTCTAAACTGCACATAAATATTTTAGTTTAAAAAATATTTCAAGTTGACGACGATTTGCAACATATCAAACTAAATTTTGAAATTAAAATTAATTTTAAAAATCCGATTCATAATACTTGACTTTTTTCTTTTTTTTTTTGTTTCTTTTTTTTTTTTTTTTTTTTTTTTTGTAAGTCAGGTTAGTAATTGTTTGATTTCATTTATTTAACGAATCTTGAAATATTTTCTAAAATGAAATATTTAATAAATGAAATAAAACACTTACTTACCTGACTTTAGTTTGATGTGTTGCAAATCGTAGTCAAAATTTTCCGTTTTAATTTTGAGGCCGATTTGTAAGTTTAGCCCTCTCTCCAACCGTAGAGTCGGGGAAAATTGACTCGTCGACCCGAGTTCAAATCTTGGACGAGACTCTTTACATTTCTCATGACACTAATACTATTATCGTTATGTGAAATGTTCCCAAGGGTAATACCCTTGGGAAAGGTATGAATCTCCCTCCAGCTATGGGTAAATAGCAGGGTAGACTGGACTCGTTAACTTCGGCTAGGTAACCAGTTTAGGAAAAGGAAAACTCTGAATTCAAACCTGTTAAATTCCGCTTAAGAAATTGACCTTGTGTCATATTTTGCTCGTGTAGAGGGGTTGGTAAATATATAATCACAATATTTCGGTCGTTGTGCTCTCCGGTCTTCTTCGGCTGTTTCTTGTTGAACTTGGAAACTTTCTTGTCGAATATCAGCCGAAATGCTGTAGCAATAAAGATGAGAACAACAGCCCGAAAATTTAAATAATATAAATTATCAATCTTCATCTAAAAAATATCAGACGGTAATAATGCGAGTTGTGTGAACAAACCTTATTCGAGAGTTACAATTAAAATAAATTCATTTTGCAGACGACATGTTTAGCTGTTGAGACGCGGGAACTTTTATTTATTTATTTATTTATTTTCTGGGTGGTTTTTTTTTTTTTTTTTTTTCGTGTTTTTTATTTATCAAACGAAAAAAATAATTATTTATTGAACATCTAAGGTTTAAAAAAAAGGAAAAAAAAGAAAAGATTAATTGCTATTTATTTTGTTTCTCCTACCGGATTATTTTAGAACTTAGATTTTTGTCTCTATATTTATTTTTTTTATTTATTGTTTAAATAAAAAAATTCTTTGACATAAAAACTCATTTTAATCCCTGAAAATATCGAAATGCGTAATTTTAAAAAAATCGATCTTCTATTATTTGCAAAATTTGTAGAAAAGCCTGACAAAAAATTAGCATTGCAGTGTTAAAAAAAAACACACACAAAAAAAAAAAAAAAAACAATAACAAAAAACTAAAAATACAAACATCGCATTTTTCAAACATTTCGTTTTATTTCGGGAATATCTTATTTTCATTTTTTTTCCCAAATCAATCTCTGATTAAATAAAATTCTACAAAATAGAAAACAGGTCGATGAATATGACGAGTTCTTAAACTTAAATTATTTCACATGTTCAGTGTTTACTAAAAATGTCTGTCGTCATCACCTAACTCAAAAAAAAAAAAAGTGGGCTAGAGCTATGGCCACCAAATATTTGGTGGCTTCTAAAGCCACTCTTGAACATGTCTTTTTTTCTTTTCTTTTTTTTTATTACTTTTTTTTATAGTTTATTAGTTTTTGAAAATTCCGAAAACTTAAAAAGAAAAAAAATTGCGAGGAGTTCGATTTACAATGTAATGTTAAATTAGACCCTTACTTTGTGTCTGACAGATTTGCTAAACCACCAAAATGTCTCACGTGATCAGTTTAAGCAATATTGAAGGAAGAAACTTAAATATTTTTGAACTTCTTAAAAAATAAATAAATAAATAACGAACATAAAGAGTTGGTGCAAAGAAAAACAGTTAATTCAAAGATCAAATTATCCAATTGGGGAAAAATTACTCAGCGTTATCTTGAAAAATAAGTAAAAAATTTCTTTTTTTTTTTACAACAGGGTCGATTTCTTTATAGATATTTTTAGCAGAATTCTGTATTCATGGTACTTTACTTAAAACACTCCCGTATAGAAACTTTAAAAAATCTTCTGAATATAAATTATTATTCAGACTCTTATCTTTATAGAAAAAAAGTAAAAATCGTTTTTGTGGGTTCATTTTTTCATATTTTCATAAAATAAAATACCTCATAAAAACGTTTTCCCCTAATATATTTTAGGAAAAACCTATTTCAAACATATTTTCATCAAAAGGTAAATAATTACGGGAAATTTTTGTGAAAATAGGTCCATTAATGATTTTCCATAGATTTTTTTTTTTTAAGTCTGTAGTCATAACTTGTTTTTGGCTACGTTAAATTTCAATCGATTTAATGGTGCGAAAATGTGAATATTGTTTTCGTTCATAATTTTCATTATTTCCATAAGCTGAATTTTTTTTTCTTTTAAATCATCGGGAGATTATTTACTGTTTCTACTTTTGAATGGACAAAAAGTTTTCAAGATGATATTAACCTTTATGCAAGTTCCATTGTGTTAAGTATGGGGGAGGGGCGGGGGTAAATTACACAGGGCAAATTGGTGGTACCTATTAAACCTAATATTTTTGTTTAACCAATATGATAAAGTAGATACAAAAAAAAAAGAAAAAGAAAGAAACTTTCTTACCAGAAACCCAAATTATGAATGCCCTGTCTGTGGAACTTAAAATAGTTGACTGTGTTGTATGTTGGCTGGAGGTAATTTTTATGTGAAATGTAACATTAAAGAAACAAACAAAACATTACAAGTAATAACAAAGAAGTTTGTATCGTAACAAAAATTATCCTTTATATGTGTATTATAAATTGTATCAAATGAACAACAAATTACAAAGATGTGGTTTGGTTAATGTATTTCCCTTTTTACAAATTCTTATTAGTGTTAAAGCTTACTTGGATTTGTTCACCCGGTTTGTGACTTGCCTGTTTGCTGGCCACTGCTTTTCTGCTCTCAACTACTATAAATCTTCCTTTTCTTCCCCCGCTCTCATAATGTCCATTAGTTTGTGGGAATTTTGAATTTTGGCGTTGGTCAGTCTGGCTTCGTCTATTTTTAGAATACGATACTTTTTTCTTTGTTCCTCCAAACCTGGTCTAACAATAATCTACAGCTTATTAACCATTACAACTGTGTACTCTGAAAGGATAACATGACCTATGGGGTTAAGTGTATTGAAATTTTATATTATTATCTTCGGTCTACACCAGCACTTATGCCCCTAGGGGACTGTCACCGACACAGCAGCAGCAGCAGCAGCCATCTCTATCATCATGGTCACGTGGCGATCCTTATAAAAAGCCATGTCATTAGTAATTCATCCTCTCTTTTAGTTGTAACCCTTCTGAGGGCTCACTGCTGGGTTCGGGCCACCATGTGTCCCTCTTTTTGGTTGTAACCCTTCTGACTGCTACTACAGGTAAGGGCTTTGCTCTCTCTCTTACTACGAACTGGACTATGGATAGAATAATACCCAAGACGGACTTCATCTATATCCTGCTTCTGGACTTTGAGAGATTGCTATCTTTTGACCCATGAAGGCTGATAGCAATTTACCTTTTACCACCAGGATAACAACTAAGGGAGCCAACGAGATGATTGCTTGTCCGAACTAAACTACGAAAACTTTATTCTCTTTGTGTACCCATTTTATGTGCATATATGTATTAAAACTGTTGCATTTCATGTCGTTGTACTCTCATTCCTTGACGTCATAATTCCGCATTTTCTCTTCTGCTTGAGGGCTCCTGGGAGATTGTTATTTTTTCTATTATTTTATTTATTCTATTTTAATCCCCACAGATCAACTAGATCTGTTTACAATTATTTGTATTAGACAGCACCACATTATGAACGAGATTCCCTAACCTCTAGGCATAAAATAACCCTAGACATCTTTACTTCTCATCTTGCAGACCATCCATGAAAGGCGAGGAAGACATACTGAGCACTGCTGTTGAACTAAAGAAGATCTCATACATGATGTTCTCCTATGGACTACTATACATGGACACACCACAGTTGGCCAACCAGCAAAAACTCACATTCATCAATTCTGTACGGACACTTAATGCTGAAGAGGACTTGCTGGAGATGGGTGATAGGGACGGATGACGAGAGAGTCAAAGGATTCTGAGCTGTTGAGACACTCTAATGATGATGATGATGATGATGATGATGATTAGTTAGTTTTAATTTAGTGTAATTTAATTAGTGAAATAGATCACTAATTAGGACTCCTACACTGGTTGCCTAACCAAGGTTAAAGAGCCCAGTCTGCCCTACTATTTTACCCATAGCTGGAGTGATAGTAGTTGGGTATTAGCACTATCTTAACTGTAAATTTGTCCAGGATTTGAACTCTGGTCAATGAATCCATTTCCTACAACTCTAACCATTACAACATGCACCTCCATCTAAATGATGATGATGGTGATGGGGTTAGGGTAGATACCAACACAAATTTATACATTCACACACTGGAAAAGTCTACTAAACACGATCTTGATTATCTTCGGTCTCTCTGTACAGGGGTTTGTCAGATCTGAGATGAAGATTCTAATCAGGAACATAAGTAATCTCTGGGGGTCACAGTCAAGTCCGACGCAATGTTCTTCCAATTGACAGTCTTCGGTCTAAACACTCTCCAACAGTATCACACTCGTCTCAACAACAAAATGCTACAGCAGTTGTTCTCTTGTGGTCTGGGGGGACAGGTCCATAAATATATATTAATCCTCACCACATCCGGGTTCCTCACTCTGAATTGTCCATGCGCACATCTTCACACTGCAAGTACGCATTAATCCTCACGGCGTGACTGTTTACATCCGGGTTACTCTGCACTGCTCATCCACAACCCTTTCACATTCTGAAGGACGCGAGTTCAACTCTAGGTCAGTCCACTCTCTCTGTCACACTGTGTTGCACGAGGTAGGTCTCTTCTCTCACTACAAGACAGTTATCAGAACACTGTGGTGGGGCACCAATCAGTTTGTATATTAACCAATCAAGTACCGGCATTTTATCTCATTTATCCAGCACGCGTACAGAAAAAAACTATTCAGTACACGGAAATACTGGGGAGAATTGGAAAGCCAACTAAACACGACCATGAGTATCTTCGGTCTCTCTCTGTACACTGGTTTGTCAGTATCTGAGATGAAGAACTTTCCCCTATGAATTAACCATGACCAAATATTCCAACAACAATGAAAATTAACATAAATACAGATGTGAAATACTGGCAAGATGTCTCTCAAGATAATAAGGTTCCCTCGTCATGGCTATGCACTATGTTAAATGAAGAAACTAATGGTGTACCTTCCCCTAGTGATGCTACCACAAGTAACAACATTAAGCTGGATACTCCACTAGACCAACTCAATACTGGTCCTGGAATACGACAAAACAAGCAACAACCACTAAAAAGAGAAATTATAACTTAACTAAGTGGTCCATTGAGGAGAAGAAAATAATTTGCCACTGTTTCAAGTATGGTGACTACTATATCATCATCATCATCATCATCATCATGGTGTGTCAACAGCACATATTTCTCTGACTCTCTCTCACCATCTATCCCTATCAGCCATTTCTCTTGGCAAGTCCTCTAGACAGCATTCAGTATCTGCACAGAGCTGACAAATATAAATTTTTGCTGGTCAGCCAACACTAGAGTGTCGATGTGTAGAAGAGCATAGGATAACATCACTTATGAGTTCATCTCAACGCTTGAGAAGTGGAACAGAAGGAAGAAAATAATATTTGAGTTGCAAATATAATTATAAGAATTTAAATGTGTGGTTTTGACTTTAGTGGGCATAACTGGTTCTTATAATACATTAGAAAGGCTTCAGAGAAACCTTCCAATGTAGGTGAATATATACATAATAAAACCCAAACAAAGAAGTACAATATCTTATTATAATGGAGATTGTGGGTTTGTCTGTCTGTAACCGAAACTACACAAGTCACAATTCCCTTTGTTATTTACACCACATTCTCCATGATTTTATTTTTTATTTAAACCTCAATTATTAGTAAAATTGTTTAACATCATTAAGACTGTTAACAATATCTACATACTAATAACATGCAATTATATTTATATATTCAACGAAATAGCAGTTTACTGTGTGAATGGGAAGGCTAATTTGCATATTGATCTTAAAAAATTTGATTTTAATAAATATATACTTAGTATTATTGATTCCCAATTCTTTGGTTTTATCTTAATAAATATGAGCAAAAATCTCGGGGATAAATCTTAACAGAAATCTATTAACATAAAGAAATAACTGTAATTTTATTCTTTTCTTCCTATTTTAACTAAATAGTTAAATTAGGGAAATTTACCACTGAAAGACGGGAGTAAGGGAAAATGGTGGAACAGTTAGTTTCAAAGTTGTTCTATTTTCCGATTATACCCCCTCTGTTCCAAATATTTTATCTGAATTCTTATTCAGTTTCATTAGCCTTTCTAATTTAACATGATATTTTATTATATTAAAACTTAAATACTTGCACCCGGAGGGTGCATATATTTGCTAGTAACAATAATACAGACTTTATTGTCTGAGCATATGGAACATGAAATATATAACAAGATACAAACAATGAGGATGAAAGTCTATGGGAAGTAAGAAAGAGTTCTTACTGAATATAAGATTCATTTACTTGTGCATTGCCCATGTGAAGGGTCTCTACAGGGCTACGGACACACATGGCTATGAGTATAAATGTGGGGGGAAGGCCCCCTATGTTAATGGACAGAGACACCACTTGTCTAGTCCATCTTAGTGGATGCCAGACCAAAAAGAGAGAGAGTTTAAATACTCAGCTAGTAGAGCCACCTAGTATCGAAACTATCATGGTAAGGGAGATAACCCTTTGGACATTAGACCATCTCAGCAAGGGCAGACAATCGCTACACAATCATTTATCTTCTGACCGTTACCATCTTGCGTCACCTGGGTAGAGGAAGCGGGGAAGTTAGTCTCGCAGATCCATTATTACTGAATCATGAGTTTGACCATTGCGGGATGCCCCATCAAAATCCCTATGTAAAAAGACTTTGCAGTGATCTGGCCTGGTGGGTGTCAGGGAAAAAGAAAAGTGAACAGGCTCTCTGAAAAGAAAAATTAATGTCTCCTATTTAAAATATTAAATTTTTAAAAATTCCATGCTGTTACTATTTAAATTTTATTTTTTAATCATCTTCATGAATATAAATCAAATCTTCATTATTTTTGCTCAAAGATCTGGAGATATAGATAGATGATGCTTTGATGATGATGATGATGATGATGACTTGCCTTCCAATATTATATTTTATTCCCACCTCAGATAAATACTGGTCCATTCTATTTTGATTGTTGGGAAAGAAAAGGAAGAGAAAAAAAAACATGTTACACATTAGAGAGAAAAAGAAAACAAATAGAATAAGACAGAAAGAAAGAAAGATGAAAAGAAAGAAAGAAAGAAAGAAAGAAAGAAAGAAAGAAAGAGAATTATTGATAAATAATTGATGCATCTATTTAGGAGAGAGTGAAAGATTTTAATTAAAATTTCATAGTTAACAGTTGTCCATGATTATATCAACGCTTCTATTTTTTTTATATTCACAACTGAATATTGAATTTTGTATTACAAGTAAAGTGAGGAGCTAATAGTAGGTGTGGCACTCCACTTCAGACGCAAATACAATCTCCTTGGTCTAGCACTAGTGAAAAGGGGATAGACTCCTTCGCTGTTTGGCTGATACCGATACTAGGCCTCCCCAACGACTTTTATTTTCACAACTGAATATTGAATTTTTATTACAAGTAAAGTGAGGAGCTAATAGTAGGTGTGGCACTCCACTTCAGATGCAAATACAATCTCCCTGGTCTAGCACTAGTGAAAAGGGGATAGACTCCTTCGCTGTTTGGCTGATACCGATACTAGGCCTCCCCAACGACTTTTATTTTCACAACTGAATATTGAATTTTCTATTACAAGTAAAGTGAGGAGCTAATAGTAGGTGTGGCACTCCATTTCAGACGCAAATACAATCTCCCTGGTCTAGCACTAGTGAAAAGGGGATAGACTCCTTCGCTGTTTGGCTGATACCGTACTAGGCCTCCCCAACGACTTTTATTTTCACAACTGAATATTGAATTTTGTATTACAAGTAAAGTGAGGAGCTAATAGTAGGTGTGGCACTCCACTTCAGACGCAAATACAATCTCCCTGGTCTAGCACTAGTGAAAAGGGATAGAGTCCCTTGCTGATACCAACAATAGGCCACTCCGTCGACTTTACTTCCTTTTATATTCAGAGTAAATATTGAATTCAGTATTACATTTGCTTCACCCCGCATACACGGCATTCCAGGGTTTCCCTATAGCTGACCTACTTGTGTGTCTCCCCATTGCTGTTATTGGTTGGCATCTAGATCCATGGCGGGGAGGGGGTACGAAAATTTCTCTTGATCCTTTTTTTCCTACCTCCATTACTCATCCAACCCTGCATAATACTATGGATTGTGATATGATGGATCAGAATATCATGGATCGGGATATTATGGATTGTAATTTCTATAATTTACACCTATATAAAAACAATTAGAAGCAGCTCCCCAGCATCACCTGGGTAGAGGGAGAGGACAAAAATACATGGTGTAATAGCAAGTTAGTCTCGCAGATCCATAATTATCATAGATATTTTAATTTTTAGATATTTTTGTGAATATAAATATAGTCTTCATAATTTTTGCACAAAAAGCAAGAACTGGTAATACTTAATGTGTATATATATTTACTTTGTCATTAATTGTTGTATTTTCTTACTTTCATCCAGACATTCATACATACATACACACCAATTGCCCTTTATATATGTATAGATGTAGGTTTGGTTTGGTTTATTGGATTTTACGGCATGTCAACCTTTGTTGCCAAAGATTTTTTGTTCTGTTCATGCTTAATGGATATTCAAAATTTTAAAAAACTCAATTTGTTTTTAACACCTTTTTAAAAACTCATTTTTTGTCTATTTAACCCATGGATGGCACCCTAAAATAAGTACTACCACTCCAGGTCAGGGTGGACCTGGGAGTAATGGTGATGAAGGGGTACTCCCCACTCCCCAGAGCTTCAGAATTGGAACTTTACCATTAGATGGTTTAACGTCATACCCAGGACACTAAGACTCTCAGCCACTGCCTTCTAGTACATATATGATAAAAAGGGTTGGGGGTTGCCATAAGGACAGTAAGATTGGGACATTCATATTGGTGCTAGGCCTTGATATAACCAGCCAATTGATAGAAGGGGGCCTCTCTGACCACCTGTCTAGTCTAAATAAGTGGAGTTGCATGTCATGGACTGCTCAGCCACTAGGGTTCCATCCTTAAGCATTACAGATTGCCACCACAGGATACTCCACATTCCCAGAGCTCCAGAATTGGAACTTTACCACCGGATAGAGTTTAACGTCATACCAGGACACTAAGACCCTCAGCCACTGAGCACATATACCTTGCCTTAAGGGCAGTAGGGTTGAGACAATCATATTGTTGATGTGATCAGTCAATTGATTGGAGGGGGGGGTCTCTGACTCTGTCTAGTCTACCAAAGTGGAGTGTTGCATTCATGGACTACTCAGCCACTAATGTTCCATCCTTGAGCATCACAGACCCACAGCCAAATGGGGCTCAAGGATGGAACATTAGTGGCTGAGTAGTCCATGACATGCAACACTCCACTTCCCTTATTTAGACTAGACAGACCGTCAGAGAGCCCCCCCCCCCAATCAATTGACTGATCACATCAAGGCCTTGCACCAATATGATTGTCTCAACCCTACTGCCCTTAAGGCAAGCCCCAACACTTTTATCGTAATATGTGCTAGAAGGCAGTGGCTGAGGGTCTTAGTGTCCTGGTATGACGTTTAAACTCTATCTGGTGGTAAAGTTCCAATTCTGGAGCTCTGGGGAATGTGGAGTATCCTGTGTTGGCAATCTGAATGCTTAAGGATGGAACCCTAGTGGCTGAGCAGTCCATGACATGCAACTCCACTTATTTAGACTAGACAGGTGGTCAGAGAGGCCCCCTTCTATCAATTGGCTGGTTATATCAAGGCCTAGCACCAATATGAATGTCCCAACTGTCCTTATGGCAACCCCCAACCCTTTTTATCATATAGTACTAGAAGGCAGTGGCTGAGAGTCTTAGTGTCCTGGTATGACGTTAAAACCATCTAATGTAAAGTTCCAATTCTGAAGCTCTGGGGAGTGGGGAGTACCCTTCATCACCATTACTCCCAGGTCCACCCTGACCTGGAGTGGTAGTACTTATTTTAGGTGCCATCCATGGGTTAAATAGACAAAAAATGAGTTTTTAAAAAGGTGTTAAAAACAATTTGAGTTTTTTTAAAATTTTGAATATCCATTAAGCATGAACAGAACAAAAAATCTTTGGCAACAAAGGTTGACATGCGTAAAATCCAATAAACCAAACCAAACCTACATCTATACATATATAAAGGGCAATTGGTGTGTATGTATGTATGAATGTCTGGATGAAAGTAAGAAAATACAACAATTAATGACAAAGTAATATATATACACATTAATATTACGTTCTTGCTTTTTTGCAAAAATTATGAAGACTATATTTATATCACAAAATATCTAAAAATTAAAATATCTATGATAATTATGGATCTGCGAGACTAACTTGCTATTACACCATGTATTTTGGTCCTCTCCTCTACCCAGGTGATGCTGGGGAGCTGCTTCTAATTGTTTTTATATAGGTGTAAATTATAGAAATTACAATCCATAATATCCCGATCCATGATATTCGATCCATCATATCACAATCCATAGTATTATGCAGGGTTGGATGAGTAATGGAGGTAGGAAAAAAAGGATCAAGAGAAATTTTCGTACCCCCCTCCCCGCCATGGATCTAGATGCCAACCAATAACAGCAATGGGGGAGACACACAAGTAGGTCAGCTATAGGGAAAACCCTGGGAATGCCGTGTATGCGGGGTGAAGCAAATGTAATACTGAATTCAATATTTACTCATGAATATAAAAGGAAGTAAAGTCGACGGAGTGGCCTATTGTTGTATCAGCAAGGGATCTATCCCCTTTTCACTAGTGCTAGACCAGGGAGATTGTATTTGCGTCTGAAGTGGAGTGCCACACCTACTATTAGCTCCTCACTTTACTTGTAATACAAAATTCAATATTCAGTTGTGAAAATAAAAGTCGTTGGGAGGCCTAGTATCGGTATCAGCCAAACAGCGAAGGAGTCTATCCCTTTCACTAGTGCTAGACCAGGGAGATTGTATTTGCGTCTGAAATGGAGTGCCACACCTACTATTAGCTCCTCACTTTACTTGTAATAGAAAATTCAATATTCAGTTGTGAAAATAAAAGTCGTTGGGGAGGCCAGTATCGGTATCAGCCAACAGCGAAGGAGTCTATCCCCTTTTCACTAGTGCTAGACCAGGGAGATTGTATTGCATCTGAAGTGGAGTGCCACACCTACTATTAGCTCCTCACTTTACTTGTAATAGAAAAATATATTTCAGTTGTGAAAATAAAAGTCGTTGGGGAGGCCTAGTATCGGTATCAGCCAAACAGCGAAGGAGTCTATCCCCTTTTCACTAGTGCTAGACCAAGGAGATTGTATTTGCGTCTGAAGTGGGAGTGCCACACCTACTATTAGCTCCTCACTTACTTGTAATACAAAATTCAATATTCAGTTGTGAAATATAAAAAAAATAGAAGCGTTGATATAATCATGGACAACTGTTAACTATGAAATTTAATTAAAATCTTTCACTCTCTCCTAAATAGATGCATCAATTATTTATCAATAATTCTCTTTCTTTCTTTTTCTTTCTTTCTTTTCTTTCTTTCTTTTCTTCTTTTTTCTTTCTGTCTTATTCTATTTGTTTTCTTTTTCTCTCTAATGTGTAACATGTTTTTTTTTCTCTCCCTTTTCTTCCCAACAATCAAAATAGAATGGACCAGTATTTATCTGAGGTGGGAATAAAATTTAATATTGGAAGGCAAGTCATCATCATCATCATCATCATCAAAGCATCATCTATCTATATCTCCAGATCTTTGAGCAAAAATAATGAAGATTTGATTTATATTCATGAAGATGATTAAAAAATAAAATTTAAATAGTAACAGCATGAATTTTTAAAAATTTAATATTTTAAATAGGAGACATTAATTTTTCTTTTCAGAGAGCCTGTTCACTTTTCTTTTTCCCTGACACCCACCAGGCCAGATCACTGCAAAGTCTTTTTACATAGGGATTTTGATGGGGCATCCCGCAATGGTCAAACTCATGATTCAGTAATAATGGATCTGCGAGACTAACTTCCCCGCTTCCTCTACCCAGGTGACGCAAGATGGTAACGGTCAGAAGATAAATGATTGTGTAGCGATTGTCTGCCCTTGCTGAGATGGTCTAATGTCCAAAGGGTTATCTTCCCTTACCATGATAGTTTCGATACTAGGTGGCTCTACTAGCTGAGTATTTAAACTCTCTCTCTTTTTGGTCTGGCATCCACTAAGATGGACTAGACAAGTGGTGTCTCTGTCCATTAACATAGGGGGCCTTCCCCCCACATTTATACTCATAGCCATGTGTGTCCGTAGCCCTGTAGAGACCCTTCACATGGGCAATGCACAAGTAAATGAATCTTATATTCAGTAAGAACTCTTTCTTACTTCCCATAGACTTTCATCCTCATTGTTTGTATCTTGTTATATATTTCATGTTCCATATGCTCAGACAATAAAGTCTGTATTATTGTTACTAGGCAAATATATGCACCCTCGGGGCAAGTATTTAAGTTTTAATATAATAAAATATCATGTTAAATTAGAAAGGCTAATGAACTGAATAAGAATTCAGATAAAAATATTTGGACAGAGGGTATAATCGGAAAATAGAACAACTTGAAACTAACTGTCCACCATTTCCCTTACTCCCGTCTTTCAGTGGTAAATTTCCCTAATTAACTATTTAGTTAAAATAGGAAGAAAAGAATAAAATTACAGTTATTTCTTTATGTTAATAGATTTCTGTTAAGATTTATCCCGAGATTTTGCTCATATTTATTAAGATAAAACCAAAGAATTGGAATCAATAATACTAAGTATATATTTATTAAAATCAAATTTTTAAGATCAATATGCAAATTAGCCTTCCCATTCACACAGTAAACTGCTATTTCGTTGAATATATAAATATAATTGCATGTTATTAGTATGTAGATATTGTTAACAGTCTTAATGATGTTAAACAATTTTACTAATAATTGAGGTTTAAATAAAAAATAAAATCATGGAGAATGTGGTAAATAACAAAGGAAATTGTGACTTGTGTAGTTTCGGTTACAGACAGACAAACCCACAATCTCCATTATAATAAGATATTGTACTTCTTTGTTTGGTTTTATTATGTATATATTCACCTACATTGGAAGGTTTCTCTGAAGCCTTCTAATGTATTATAAGAACCAGTTATGCCCACTAAAGTCAAAACCACACATTTAAATTCTTATAATTATATTTGCAACTCAAATATTATTTTCTTCCTTCTGTTCCACTTCTCAAGCGTTGAGATGAACTCATAAGTGATGTTATCCTATGCTCTTCTACACATCGACACTCTAGTGTTGGCTGACCAGCAAAAATTTATATTTGTCAGCTCTGTGCAGATACTGAATGCTGTCTAGAGGACTTGCCAAGAGAAATGGCTGATAGGGATAGATGGTGAGAGAGAGTCAGAGAAATATGTGCTGTTGACACACCATGATGATGATGATGATGATGATGATGATATAGTAGTCACCATACTTGAAAAGTGGCAAATTATTTTCTTCTCCTCAATGGACCACTTAGTTAAGTTATAATTTCTCTTTTTAGTGGTTGTTGCTTGTTTTGTCGTATTCCAGGACCAGTATTGAGTTGGTCTAGTGGAGTATCCAGCTTAATGTTGTTACTTGTGGTAGCATCACTAGGGGAAGGTACACCATTAGTTTCTTCATTTAACATAGTGCATAGCCATGACGAGGGAACCTTATTATCTTGAGAGACATCTTGCCAGTATTTCACATCTGTATTTATGTTAATTTTCATTGTTGTTGGAATATTTGGTCATGGTTAATTCATAGGGGAAAGTTCTTCATCTCAGATACTGACAAACCAGTGTACAGAGAGAGACCGAAGATACTCATGGTCGTGTTTAGTTGGCTTTCCAATTCTCCCCAGTATTTCCGTGTACTGAATAGTTTTTTTCTGTACGCGTGCTGGATAAATGAGATAAAATGCCGGTACTTGATTGGTTAATATACAAACTGATTGGTGCCCCACCACAGTGTTCTGATAACTGTCTTGTAGTGAGAGAAGAGACCTACCTCGTGCAACACAGTTGGACAGAGAGTGGACTGACCTAGAGTTGAACTCGCGTCCTTCAGAATGTGAAAGGGTTGTGGATGAGCAGTGCAGAGTAACCCGGATGTAAACAGTCACGCCGTGAGGATTAATGCGTACTTGCAGTGTTGAAGAGTGTCGCATGTGCTGCATGGACAATTCAGAGTGAGGAACCCGGATGTGGTGAGGATTAATATATATTTATGGACCTGTCCCCCCAGACCACAAGAGAACAACTGCTGTAGCATTTTGTTGTTGAGACGAGTGTGATACTGTTGGAGAGTGTTTAGACCGAAGACTGTCAATTGGAAGAACATTGCGTCGGACTTGACTGTGACCCCAGAGATTACTTATGTTCCTGATTAGAATCTTCATCTCAGATCTGACAAACCCCTGTACAGAGAGACCGAAGATAATCAAGATCGTGTTTAGTAGACTTTTCCAGTGTGTGAATGTATAAATTTGTGTTGGTATCTACCCTAACCCCATCACCATCATCATCATTTAGATGGAGGTGCATGTTGTAATGGTTAGAGTTGTAGGAAATGGATTCATTGACCAGAGTTCAAATCCTGGACAAATTTACAGTTAAGATAGTGCTAATACCCAACTACTATCACTCCAGCTATGGGTAAAATAGTAGGGCAGACTGGGCTCTTTAACCTTGGTTAGGCAACCAGTGTAGGAGTCCTAATTAGTGATCTATTTCACTAATTAAATTACACTAAATTAAAACTAACTAATCATCATCATCATCATCATCATTAGAGTGTCTCAACAGCTCAGAATCCTTTGACTCTCTCGTCATCCGTCCCTATCACCCATCTCCAGCAAGTCCTCTTCAGCATTAAGTGTCCGTACAGAATTGATGAATGTGAGTTTTTGCTGGTTGGCCAACTGTGGTGTGTCCATGTATAGTAGTCCATAGGAGAACATCATATGAGATCTTCTTTAGTTCAACAGCAGTGCTCAGTATGTCTTCCTCGCCTTTCATGGATGGTCTGCAAGATGAGAAGTAAAGATGTCTAGGGTTATTTTATGCCTAGAGGTTAGGGAATCTCGTTCATAATGTGGTGCTGTCTAATACAAATAATTGTAAACAGATCTAGTTGATCTGTGGGGATTAAAATAGAATAAATAAAAATAATAGAAAAAATAACAATCTCCCAGGAGCCCTCAAGCAGAAGAGAAAATGCGGAATTATGACGTCAAGGAATGAGAGTACAACGACATGAAATGCAACAGTTTTAATACATATATGCACATAAAATGGGTACACAAAAGAGAATAAAGTTTTCGTAGTTTAGTTCGGACAAGCAATCATCTCGTTGGCTCCCTTAGTTGTTATCCTGGTGGTAAAAGGTAAATTGCTATCAGCCTTCATGGGTCAAAAGATAGCAATCTCTCAAAGTCCAGAAGCAGGATATAGATGAAGTCCGTCTTGGGTATTATTCTATCCATAGTCCAGTTCGTAGTAAGAGAGAGAGCAAAGCCCTTACCTGTAGTAGCAGTCAGAAGGGTTACAACCAAAAAGAGGGACACATGGTGGCCCGAACCCAGCAGTGAGCCCTCAGAAGGGTTACAACTAAAAGAGAGGATGAATTACTAATGACATGGCTTTTTATAAGGATCGCCACGTGACCATGATGATAGAGATGGCTGCTGCTGCTGCTGCTGTGTCGGTGACAGTCCCCTAGGGGCATAAGTGCTGGTGTAGACCGAAGATAATAATATAAAATTTCAATACACTTAACCCCATAGGTCATGTTATCCTTTCAGAGTACACAGTTGTAATGGTTAATAAGCTGTAGATTATTGTTAGACCAGGTTTGGAGGAACAAAGAAAAAAGTATCGTATTCTAAAAATAGACGAAGCCAGACTGACCAACGCCAAAATTCAAAATTCCCACAAACTAATGGACATTATGAGAGCGGGGGAAGAAAAGGAAGATTTATAGTAGTTGAGAGCAGAAAAGCAGTGGCCAGCAAACAGGCAAGTCACAAACCGGGTGAAAAAATCAAGTAAGCTTTAACACTAATAAGAATTTGTAAAAAGGGAAATACATTAACCAAACCACATCTTTGTAATTTGTTGTTCATTTGATACAATTTATAATACACATATAAAGGACAATTTTTGTTATGACTCAAACTTCTTTGTTATTACTTGTACTGTTTTGCTTGTTTCTTTAATGTTACATTTCACATAAAAATTTACCTCCAACCAACATACAACACAGTCAACTATTTTAAGTTCCACAGACAGGGCATTCATAATTTAGGTTTCTGGTATGAAAGTTTCTTTTTTTTTTTTTATCTTCTTTATCATATTGGTTAAACAAAAATATTAGGTTTAATAGGTACCACCAATTTGCCCTGTGTAATTCACCCCCCCCCCATACTTAACACAATGGAACTTGCATAAAGGTTAATATCATCTTGAAAACTTTTTGTCCATTCAAAAGTAGAAACAGTAAATAATCTCCCGATGATTTAAAAGAAAAAAAAAATTCAGCTTATGGAAATAATGAAAATTATGAACGAAAACAATATTCACATTTTCGCACCATTAAATCGATTGAAATTTAACGTAGCCAAAAACAAGTTATGACTACAGACTTAAAAAAAAAAAATCTATGGAAAATCAATTAATGGACCTATTTTCACAAAAATTTCCGTAATTATTTACCTTTTGATGAAAATATGTTTGAAATAGGTTTTTCCTAAAATATATTAGGGGAAACGTTTTTATGAGGTATTTTATTTTATGAAATATGAAAAAATGAACCCACAAAAAACGATTTTTACTTTTTTTCTATAAAGATAAGAGTCTGAATAATAATTTTATATCAGAAGATTTTTTAAAGTTTCTATACGGGAGTTGTTTTAAGTAAAAGTACCATGAATACAGAATTCTGCTAAAAATATCTATAAAGAAATCGACCCTGTTGTAAAAAAAAAAAAAAATTTTTTACTTATTTTTCAAGATAACGCTGAGTAATTTTTTCCCCAATTGGATAATTTAATCTTTGAATTAACTGTTTTTCTTTGCACCAACTCTTTATGTTCGTTATTTATTTTTTAAGAAGTTCAAAAATATTTAAGTTTCTTCCTTCAATATTTCCTAAACTGATCACGTGAGATATTTTGGTGGTTTAGCAAACCTGTCAGATACAAAGTAAGGGTCTAATTTAACATTACATTGTAAATCGAACTCCTCGCAATTTTTTTCTTTTTAAGTTTTCGGAATTTTCAAAAACTAATAAACTATAAAAAAAAGTAATAAAAAAAAAAAAAGAAAAAAAGACATGTTCAAGAGTGGCTTTAGAAGCCACCAAATATTTGGTGGCCATAGCTCTAGCCCACTTTTTTTTTTTTTTTGAGTTAGGTGATGACGACAGACAGACATTTTTAGTAAACACTGAACATGTGAAATAATTTAAGTTTAAGAACTCGTCATATTCATCGACCTGTTTTCTATTTTGTAGAATTTTATTTAATCAGAGATTGATTTGGGAAAAAAAATGAAAATAAGATATTCCCGAAATAAAACGAAATGTTTGAAAAATGCGATGTTTGTATTTTTTAGTTTTTTGTTTTTTGTTTTTTTTTTTTTTTTTTTTTTTTTAACACTGCAATGCTAATTTTTTGTCAGGCTTTTCTACAAATTTTGCAAATAATAGAAGATCGATTTTTTAAAAATTACGCATTTCGATATTTTCAGGGATTAAAATGAGTTTTTATGTCAAAGAATTTTTTTTATTTAAACATAAATAAAAAAAATAAATATAGAGACAAAAATCTAAGTTCTAAAATAATCCGGTAGGAGAAACAAAATAAATAGCAATTAATCTTTTCTTTTTTTTCTTTTTTTTAACCTTAGATGTTCAATAAATAATTATTTTTTTCGTTTGATAAATAAAAACACGAAAAAAAAAAAAAAAAAAACCACCCAGAAAATAAATAAATAAATAAATAAAAGTTCCCGCGTCTCAACAGCTAAACATGTCGTCTGCAAAATGAATTTATTTTAATTGTAACTCTCGAATAAGGTTTGTTCACACAACTCGCATTATTACCGTCTGATATTTTTTTTAGATGAAGATTGATAATTTATATTATTTAAATTTTCGGGCTGTTGTTCTCATCTTTATTGCTACAGCATTTCGGCTGATATTCGACAAGAAAGTTTCCAAGTTCAACAAGAAACAGCCGAAGAAGACCGGAGAGCACAACGACCGAAATATTGTGATTATATATTTACCAACCCCTCTACACGAGCAAAATATATGACACAAGGTCAATTTCTTAAGCGGAATTTAACAGGTTTGAATTCAGAGTTTTCCTTTTCCTAAACTGGTTACCTAGCCGAAGTTAACGAGTCCAGTCTACCCTGCTATTTACCCATAGCTGGAGGGAGATTCATACCTTTCCCAAGGGTATTACCCTTGGGAACATTTCACATAACGATAATAGTATTAGTGTCATGAGAAATGTAAAGAGTCTCGTCCAAGATTTGAACTCGGGTCGACGAGTCAATTTTCCCCGACTCTACGGTTGGAGAGAGGGCTAAACTTACAAATCGGCCTCAAAATTAAAACGGAAAATTTTGACTACGATTTGCAACACATCAAACTAAAGTCAGGTAAGTAAGTGTTTTATTTCATTTATTAAATATTTCATTTTAGAAAATATTTCAAGATTCGTTAAATAAATGAAATCAAACAATTACTAACCTGACTTACAAAAAAAAAAAAAAAAAAAAAAAAAAAGAAACAAAAAAAAAAAAAAGAAAAAAGTCAAGTATTATGAATCGGATTTTTAAAATTAATTTTAATTTCAAAATTTAGTTTGATATGTTGCAAATCGTCGTCAACTTGAAATATTTTTTAAACTAAAATATTTATGTGCAGTTTAGAAAATATTTCAAGATTCGTTAAATAAATTAAATAAAAAAAACAATTACTAACCTGACTTACCTAACTTTAGTTTTATGTGTTGCAAATCGTCGTCAAAATTTTCCGTTTTAATTTTGAAGCCGGTTTGCAAGATTAACCGGAGAGACCCCCCTCTAATCAATCGGTTGGTTACGACAAGCCTTAGCACCTATATGATTGTCCCAACCCTATTGTCCTTATGGCAACCCCCCAACCACTTTTATCATATATGTGCTACAAGGCAGTAACCGAGGGTCTTAGTGTTCTGGGTGTGATGTTAAAAAGCATCTAATGGTGTCGTTCCAATTCTCTGGGAGTGTGAAGTACCCCTTTATCGCCATTACTCCAGGCCCACCCTGGTGTAGTGGTAGTACTTGTTTCGGTCCCATTCTATTGGTTAAATAGATTTTGGAACCCCCCCCCCAAAAAAAAAAAAAACAGTGTTAAAATTTTTTTTAAATTGAGTTTGAAAAAAAAAAAAGAAAAAAGAATACCCAACAAGGATGAATAAAACACAATGTCTTCGGCATAAAATAACCCAACAAGGATTGACCCACCGTAAAATCTAACCAACTAACACTCGGCTCTAACGCACCTCCAACAAGACGTTGTGTTATAATTTATAATAATAGAGATGAGGACAACAGTCCGAAAAAATTAGATAATTCTTAATTTATTACTTTAAATTTCATTGATGAACAGCGTAATTGTAAAATTCTTTTTGTTCCCAGGTTTAAATTAACAAAAACGCAAAAACTGCTAACTCAGAACTTTCCTGGTTCGATACCGACCCTGGCCAACTAAGCGTATGAATAGCACAGTGGTCTGTGCAGTAAAATGATGAGCTGATGGTAAGTGTGACGCACCACCTCAGACGTCAAAAACAATCTCCTTGGTCTTGCGCTAGTGAAAAGGGGATAGACTCCCTTGCTGTCTGGCTGATACCAAGTTTAAGCCAACCCGAAGACTTTACTTTAAAAAAAATCTTATGCCGAAAACATTGTTTTATTCATTTTTGATGGTTACTGATTTAAAAAAAAAAAAAAGAACTCAATTTGTGTAAAAACACATTTTTTGTTAACACATTTACTTCTATCTAACCCATAGATGGGACCCTAACATATACTACCACTCCGGGCAGGGTAGACCTGGAAGTTATGATGATGAAGGGGTACTCCACACTCCCCATAGCTCCAGAATCGGAACTTCACCATTAGATGAAGTTTAACGTGATACCCAGGACAACAGTGGACTTGGTACCATATCTTTTTACAAGTACCAGCAAGGATTGATTAAGCCCAGGTAAAAACTAGAAGTTTGAATTTTCAATATATTTCAGAAAAGACCCCCCCCCACAAAAAAAACTTTTTACCCACGTAAAAGATTTTACTCAGATTTGTTAACCTTGTGCCACACTAGGCTTAGTAAAGTGAAATTTGATTTATTGTTTTTGTCTTGTGCCTGTCTAAAGAAAAGTCGAGCGTTTATTTTAGGCACGTCCAAAATAAGTGCGCACAGTTTTTACGTTAAAATTTAAAATGATTTTAAAATATTTAAATAGATTCTTACATGAACCCCCCCCCAAAAAAAAAGCACACAGCTTCAATCGTTAGATAAAAGCAGAGAATTAATTACAATTCAAAGAAAAAATACATATTTTTCCATTCAAACCAGTTTTAAAAGTTGTTTTTTTTTCTTCAATATAAAAAAAAGAAGGCTTTTTTTTAAATCAGCCATTATTAATGACCAATAAAAAAAAAACTCAATCTCCGATTTTATAAATCTCCCCAAAATCAATTAATCTAAATAAAAACTATTTATGAACAAAAATTTTTCATCAATATTATTTGGATTATTCTGACTATTGTCCTTATATTTATTATTATCTGTACAACATTTCGGTCGATGTGTCCTCCGGCCTTCTTCGAGTATTTCTTGTCAATAACAATAAAGACGAGGACAATAGTCCGAATAATAAAAATAACCAAACCTCATCTCAAAAGTTCAGAGAAATTGTTTCATTTAATTGTCAATTACATGAAGTAAAATTAGAAAGAAAATGTATCAATTTTATTCAGTGTTAAAGAGAAACTGAAAGTAAAAGTGAATGTTTGTGGCAATGTTTTTGGAAAAAGAAAGCCACACTAAATTTAAATGTGAAATTACCAAATAAAAACGCACAAAAAGATGACAGTAATGGAAAGGGTGGGGGTGGGGGTGAGATTATGGTAAAAGATTTTTGCGTGCCTATTTATTTAAACAGTACTAAACACTGAAATAACAGCAGGCAAAAACGTAGAGGAAAAAAGATTTGAGGGCAAGGAGACGCAAATCCAATAAAAGGCGGTTCGTACAGACAATAAGAAAGAAGAAGAATACAGAACACTCGCAGACTAGAGAGTAAGGAGATAAAGAGGGAGGGGAAATACAGAGTGAGAATAAGAAGAGGAGGAAAAGGTAAGAGTCAAAGAAAGGGAAGGAAAAGAAAGAGAAGAGAGAGAGAGCGAGAGAGGGAGTGTGTGTGTGTGTGTGTGTGTTTGTGTTGCGGCGGGAAACAAGAGTTGAAAATTTTTGGTGGGAGGAGGAGAACGATAAGAATTAAATAGAGAGGGGGTAGATTTTAATAAAAAAATGAGAGAGGGGAAATAAAGACAAAAGGTAGGAGAACGCGGGGGAAGGAGGGGGAGGGAGAGGAAAGAGAAGTAAAACTAGGAATAGAGAGAGGGGGCCAGACGGAAATTAAGAAGACTGAGAGTGGAAGGAAAAGTGGAGACTATCAGGTGGAGGTGAGAGAACGAAAGAGAATAAAGAGAGAGGGGGAGGGCAGACGGACTCTAAGAGAAACGAAGAAGGAAAAACCTGGAGAAACAATGAAGGGGAGGAGCGTTGCTAGGAAATAAGAGGGAGGGAAAATGAAGATAAAAGAAGAAAATAGAGGGAAGAAGAACGGCATAGTAACAAACAACATCATGGCTCTGATCGGCAACGACTTCACCGTTTCTTTGGCGGTGGTGACAATTTCTAATTTTATCGGGTTCACTCGAGAGACTATCGGAATCCTACGCAAGAAAGGGAATAAATAAAAGAATAAGAATAATATCAAATAATGAAAACAGCGGGATTTTGAGTTTTATGAAGATAAAAAGAAAAAGAAAGAAAAAAGAAAACCAAGCAATTTTGTCATATAAACAAAAATATCAAAGTGATTCTTTTCCATTTAATTTTTTGAAAAATTAAAAAAAAAAACGGAGAAAAAATTCATTACAAAAATGAATCAACAATTCATTTTTATGGTTTATTTATGAATATTTTATTTTTAATCATTTTTTAAAACCACTTTCTCATTCATGCGAAATACCAAAGGAAAAAAAAATAGAGAAAAAGAAAAAAGAAATAACAAGAAAAACGAATGAAAAAGATATAAAAACAACAACAAAAATAATAAGGAAATAAAAAAGGATTATATATTTTAAAAATAAAAAAATACGATGGATAATATTAATAATAATAATAACTCGAAATATTAAAAAAAAAATCCTTTCATATTCACAACAACGGCGAAAAATAGAAAGAAGAAAAAATGTTGGAAAATAAAGACGGTAAGTTGTTTTTTTATGTTTATTTTATTTCTGATTGTTTCTTTTTATTCAAATCTTGTTTTATTATTAAATGTATTTGTTGAACTTTTATTTATATAAATAAATAAAAAAATTTAAAAAAAGGGAAGGAACGTGTTTGTGGGGGTCAGACTCACAACAGCTGTTGTTTGTGTCGATAACAAGGAAGAGAGTTGAATGAATGAATGAAAGAAAGAATGAATGAATGAATGGGGAAAACGGACTTTTACTCGCAATAAAAGGGCCAATTCTATTTTCATTCATGTGACGACGTTTTCAATCCCGATTTTATTTTATTTATTTGTCTTAAGTTAAAATCCCAGTTTACTCACGTGGCAAATATAGACTACCAAATTTAAAATTATTGAATTTTGGTTCATTTTTCCACCAGACCATGTGCCTTGTTTTGTAGCAGATATATAGTATCATATCAGATCTAATACCACTGGTGTATACCTGATATACCAGAGATATTAAATCTGTATGGTATTAAAATGATTTTAGAGAAGACCTAGTATTTTTATAATTATTTTTTTTTTTTTTAAATGCCATTAAAAAAAAAAAAAATAATGCAGTGGACCTGGTTTAGGTTCAAGATGTGCTTTGGGGCATTTTGGAAATATGAACAATGTTTAAAAATTTATGATACCTTGAGCTTGGCGTAGAGTTTAATCTACAATATGAAGATGTGTAAAATTTAGTAATTTTTGATTTATTGTATTTGTTTGCTGTGTGTATAAATTAGTTCACCCTTTTTATTGGGTGCTATTAGTGCACGAGCACGTAAAAGTTTGTGTGTGTGTGTTGTTGTTGTTGTTTTCTTCTACAACAGACAAAAATTATTCAAACCATAAAAATAAGTCACTGAATAAATGAAATAGTAAACAAATAAATGACTTAAAAAGTTTTTTTTTTTTAAATAAGAAAATAATAAACTATAAGGATTTCTATGAAGTCTCTTTTCCAGTTTATTATTGCATTATAATTACATTGTATGAAAAAAATCAGAAAGTTTTTATATAAAATAACTAGTACATTATAAAATTCATTCATTGATAAATCAACACTGAAACTTTCATCAAAATCGGATAATTCCTTGATTTTTGGTAATTTTCTTTTCAATCAGAGGGGTTAAATTTATTTTGTGAAATACGTCTGTGATGTCACAATTGGCAGTACGTATTGTAATAAATAAAAGACTGGTTTATATATATCTGGTTATTACGAAAAAAATAAAATAAATAAGAACAGACGAAAATGGAAGAACTAAATTAATTGTCTTCTCTAAGGAGTTGCTTCAATGAAGCAATCCTTGAAAAAAAAAATTAATGACCTATAAAAATAAGATGCATGTAGTCTGAGTCAGTATAAAACGACATAACCTCCTTCTTCTCTCATTCATAAGATACATCTTCTTAAACATTCATTCATATTAATAGTATGACATTCCATTCCTATGTACTTCTTAGATTTCCTTTTACCGAAAAACAAAAAACACCAAGAAGAAGGAAGACTTTTAAATCGCGATCGGAGAGGAGGCGAAATAATTGAATCATTTCTACTTAACACCTTTCTTTGGTGCACAAAATGGAATAATAAATTCTTTACCTAAAATTCTTTAAAAACCACGTAGAAAGAATCTCTAAGAAGAAAAGGAGGAGGAGTCAAGTGTCTTTTTTTAGTACGTTTCTTCTTGTTGAGTCGATTCTAAAATGTATCGATTACTGAACTTACTGACCGATATATCCATATCAATCATTCGCCAACCATAAGATGCTCCTAAGTTGGTACAAAATGCAGAATAGCACGCAAGAGATAATATCATTAGAATCACATTTTACGTATAAATAGCATTAGTCTAATAATGTATTTATTAACTAACAAAAAATACTTAGCCTTTTTAATTTAGAGTAAACATTTAATAATAAAAAAAGTTCTTCTTTTATTACTTCATATACCGAACATTTTATTAAAATTGGCTCAGTTTATTTTTGTTGATGTTTTAAAGAATTTCCTGTGATCCCCTTATTGCAAGGTGCGCGTTTTTGTTCATACCTTACGGAAACTCCCGAAGTAGCTTAACACTAAACCTTACATTAAAACTAACCATAACTCTTGCCCTAACCCTAGTGTCTTAAAGGTTTCGGGTATTGAAATGTAATGCTTTTTATACGTAATCTAATGATAGTATCAGTATCTCTTGCGTGCTATTCTGCATTAGTACCTCTAAGTGATTTGCAAAGTTGTATACGATTTTGTTGTACAACCCCAGGTATTAAATAATCAACCCACACCTTTGCAATGAAGCGTATTTTTATTTCAGTTTCAGACATAAAGTACAGGTGATAGCAAAAGTACAGGTGTTGACTTAGAAAAATTACGATACCATTCAAAATAAAAACATAATTTATTTCTTCTTTCTTTGACTGGAGCTACCATACTCTTGTAAAAATAGTTCTGATACATTGAAAATTGACTGATTGATAGAGAATTCTGAGTGCTACTAGTTCTCTAGTAGTACTTGAAAAATGTTAATCAATGATCTGTCTTCTTCGTCAATGCTGTCCTTTTTACTACGACTCTAGTCTTTTAATAGTACCACTAAGTAGTCGCATCAACTTAAAAATCTAAACTCAATTTTTTGTCTAATAATCAGTAAAATAAATAAATAAACAAAAAATCTAAGGCTGAGTGTCTCTTATTTTTTATTGAGTAGGTGTTTTCTTTGTTTATTTACCAAACCTGTTTTTTTTCTTCTTTCTTTTCTTTTGTCTTTCTACATATTACTACCTATTGATCTCTAAATGGTTGTCTGTACTCTATATTTTCATCTGCTTTTCTCTCTGTCTATCACTAGTTCTGGTGTTTCTAAATTTTGGGGTCTATTCTTTACTTTAACTATTCCTTTTTAAAAAAAGAAAAGAAAAGAAAACAATGCCCGTTATGCACTGTTAGAGAGAGAGAGAGAGAGAGAAAAAAAACCCCGCCAATTCCAAGAGTTCTTGCAGTTCTTTTATCCCTGACCTACACTCTCTCTGTTTCCCACAATAAAGAACTTCATTTCCCAGCACTTGGTTCCAGGGTCGTCATCAACCTAATGCTAAAAATATTCCTCTCGTATTTTTGTTACTAAGAGTAAAATCGCCACATTGCTGTTTTTTTTTTCTCACGTTATTTCTTTTTTGTCTTATTAGCATTTTTATCAATCTGGTTGGTTGGATTTCACGGCATGTCAACCCTTGTTGGGTTATTTTATGCCGATGACGTTTTGTTTTATTCATTCTTAATGGGTACTCAATTTTTTTATACATATTTAAAAAAACAACTCATTTTGTTCTATTTAACCCATAGATAGGTTTATCAATTTGTTTATAATTTTTATATTCTATATAAAAAAAGATATAGTGTTTCTCAATAATAAAGAAAATATCCCTTTTTATGTTTTTATGGCATTGAAATTCAATTTAACTTAAAATGGTTGTTTTTTTTCTGTCTTTCTTAATCTAAGCTTTGAGGCACGTTGGTGGATTATATTTCCAAATATTATTTCCAATGATTGGTGGAATCCACCATCTAAGATATGACAAACCGTCCAACATTTTATTAATCTACCTATATAAAATGTGTGTGTGTGTGTGTGTGTATGTATGTATGTATGTCCAGATGAAACTACGAAAATAAAACAATTAACGACAAAGTAAATATATATACACATGAAATATCAGCAGTTCTTGCTTTTTGTGCAAAAATTATGAAAATTTGATTTATATTCGAAGATATTTAAAAATTAAAATATACATAGAAATAGCATTAAAATTCTACTTTAAAATGCCCAGCATTTGTAAATCTCGAAAGTAAACAAATCAATACACCAGGGTTTTTTAGTCCCCACCTCTACCCAAGAGATACTGGGTAGCCGCTTCTAGTAATAGTAAAATGTATAATATGTTATTTTGTGGGGGAGACTACAAACAAATTCCCTTTCTTTTGGCAGGTGGGTGTTGGTGTCTGCGCCTGTCTAGCAGTCCTCCGACTAGTTCCATTCCCACTATCCCCTTTTAAAGGGAATTAGGCCAAATATAGGTAGCGTATCCAAATTTCTCAGCAAGCGACCCCCTCGTAAAGGTACTGATTCAAAATACCTGTGGGTTAGTATTCTTGTGAGGGTGAGTGAGTGAGTCCTCTCTCTGTTTATTATTTGAATATGACCCGAGTAATTTCCAGACGGGGACTGCTGGAGACGCTAACAACACAGGACTTGTTATTTAAAAAAAAAAAATTCATTTGAGGTCACCTGCACTAGCAAACGTCTAAGGCTTGTCATGCCGTTGTCCGTCGGAGACTACCAAGACTATCATGTATTCGATAAACGGGGGGGGGGGTATTTATTTTTACTTCTTCATGATAGGTCACGGATAAGGTGATAGATAAATAAATAGAGATTGATTTTCATTTTACTTGTGTTTCATAGAGTAACTTTTTTTTTACCATTTTATTCTTTCCGGTACAAAACCAATAGTGTCCTGGCTATGATGTTAAACTGCATCTAATGGTGAAGTTCCTATTTTGGAGCTCTGGGGAGAGTGGAGTACCCCTTCATCGCCATTATTCCCGGGTCTACCCTGACCCGGAGTGGTAGTACCTGTTAGTACAAAACGTGCAATTTAACGTGAAAAAATGCTATGGGATATTGAAAATATAATAATCATAATCAAACAATGAATCGGGAACATAGTGGCTAACATGCTGAACTGAGGTATCGTAGTAAATGATTTCGAACTCCAGTCGAGCTATTGCGTTCACTTTCGGACTAATACCCTTGGGAAAGGTATGAACCCCTTTATTCATCAGCTATGGGTTAAATAGTATCATTATTGTTCTTCTACAAGGATGGATTTGGCATTAAATAACCCACGAAGGTTGATATGCCATTAAACAACGAAACGAAACGAAACCTACGTTCGCCTTCGAACTAATACCCTCAGGAAATATATGAACCCCCTTATCCCCCAGTTATAGGTTAAATAGTACCACTATTGTTTTGCTAGGGTGGCTTTGGCATTAAATAACCCACGAAGGTTGATATGCCATTAAACAAAAACAAACCTTAGTAGAAAATAACCCATAAGAAGTTTATATGCCGTTAAGCTAATAAACCAAACTAAACCAAATATAGATATGATTGTAATCAAACATAAGAAATGAACCAAATTTCGGTATTAAATAACCTATAAGGAGTTGGTGTGCCGTTGAATAAATAAGCTAAATCAAACCAAGCAAACAATAGAAACGAAGAAGAAAGAAGGAACTGTCATGTTCTCCTTCTTCCTTTCTTTTTTGTGTTTGTAGGCGGAGGGGGCTTGTCATTTCTTGTCCATTGATCTAGCGAATTTTGATAGAGAGAGAAAAGCAGAGAAAGCCCAAACATTTCAATTTATTGATTACTGCTTGTCAATTTCCCCAGCCTGTGTGTGTAACGTTGTCTAACCCAGAAAAATAACAACAACAATCCCAACAATCGAATTGCTGTGTAAATAAACACGACGTTTATTTCATGTGACACGTTGCGCACTTGTTGGCTTTATTATTTTGATATCAGACAGGAAATGTCTCAGATTAAAAGTATGTCTTATCGAAATTTTTTTACTACATTATTAGCAGTTTTTCTTTCTTTCTTTACAAAAAAGACAAGTGTTTTGGAGGTTTTTTTTTTTTTTTTCAAAAAATCAGAAAAAGAAAGAAAGAAATCCTTTTAAAAAAAAATCTCCAAATTTTTGCATTATGATGCAGTAGTTGAAATATTCGGTCACGTGGGCACTTTATCATAAAACGGACTGTTGACAACCAAACTACTGACCATCGACAGACAATGATAACCTTTATTATTATTTTTTTTTTTTTTTTTTTTTTTTTTTTTTTCAGGAAGGAAAATTAAAAAAAAAAATTCTCTTTTAATTCTTTGTGGCTATACTGGCCAAAAAGCAAACAATCAGGAAACAATATTTTTTTTTTCAATTTGCCAAATTATAACGCACATTATGGACGCCTCACGTGGTGTAATGGTTAATGAATTTATAGGCTATTGCTCGTGAGTTCGATTCTCACTGGGTGCCCCATACTTCCGGTTTTATACCACAACTAAGCTAAGCATAGTAAATATTAAATAACGTAGACGCCTCACATGGTGTAGTAATGGTTACCAAGCTAGATTAGCTGATCATTGTTAGTGAGTTCGATTCTCACTGTGTGTCACATACTTCTGGTCTTGTGTCACAACTAAGCTAAACTTAGTAAAAAATAAAAAAGACTATGGGCGCTTTACGTGGTATAATGGAGTTCGATTCTCACTGGGTGCCCCATATTTCCGGCTTTGTTCCACAAATGAGCTAAGCTTAGTAAAAATCTATGAGCGCCTTGCTTAGTGTAATGGAGATCGATTCTCACTGGGTGCACCATAATTCCGTCCATGTACTACAACTAAGCTTAGTAAGTAACTAATAATGTATATTATGAAATTAAATTTAAAAAAATGAATTTTTAAAAATAGGAGGAATTAAACTAAAATTGTCAACTTTGTATTTTAATTTTATGTATATATGGAGGTGCGTGGGGTAATGGTTAGAGTCATAGGAAATATACTCGTCGCCCTCGAGTTCAAATCCTGGGCGAGGTTGTTTGGATTTCACATGGCACTAATATCTCTTGGAAAGGTATGAATCCAACCACTCTCCCTCCAGCTATGGATAAATAGTAGGGGAGACTAGGCTCTTTAACATTGGTCAGGCAACCAGTCTAGGAGAAGGAAAACTCAAACCTGTTAAACTCGTCTTAAGAAATTGACCCTGTGTCGCATCTTGCGCGTGCGAAGGGGTTGGTAAATAAATAAATAAATATATATAAACCCAAACATTTATGTAAGCAAAGGAGAGAGGAAGAGAGTAATTTTCTTTGATTCTTTTAACATTAACACTATTTTCTATATCTACCTGGTCGTCAGGTAAAAATTATATTTTCTTGTTTCAAACTATCTTACCTATTTCATTAGTCTTTTTATTAATTTGTAATAATCGAACTTTCTCAATCCCCACCCGCCAAACTTCCTTTTCGTTCGTCTTTCTTTCTTCTTTCTCTCCTCCCAACAATGTCAACATCTCAACCCATAAAAGAATGATGTCATCACACCCACTGCCTGTCTCGTTACATCACCTTCTTCTTCATCTTCATCTTCTCTCTCGTCTCTTCTTTCTTTCTTCGTATATCAATTATTAATACCATTGTTATCATATTCAATACCAAAATAAAAATACCGTAAAGTAACTTTTTAGAGATACTCATTTTTTTTTCTTAATTAAAAGAAAAAATATTAATTAATTAAACTGAATTAAATTACTTTAAAAATGCTGTTTTTGACGTTACTTATTATTATTACTATTGTTCTACTCTTCTCGAGCTTTTCACAACAGTTTTAACTGGATGCTTTTCACTGGAGTCCGCGTGACAACAAGTCTCCTCAGGTCTCCAGGACTCTTCTGAGCATTGTAGCTGACCTTAACAGTGCTGTAGCCTGTCTCGTTAAATCACCTTCTTCATCTTTCTCATCCCTTCTTTCTTTCTTTCTTTCTTTCTTCTTTCCTTCTTTCTTTCTTTCTTTCTTTCTTTTTCCTTCTTTCTTTTTCTTTCTTTCTTTTCTTTCTTTTTTCTTTCCTTCTTTCTTTCCTTATTTCTTTCTTTCCTTCTTCTTTCTTTTTCTTCTTTCTTTCTTTCTTTCTTTCTTTCTTTCTTCTTTCTTTCCTTCTTTCTTCTTCTTTCTTTCTTTCTTCGTATATCAATTATTAAGACCATTGTTATCACATTCAATACCAAAATAAAAATACCGTAAAAGTATTTTTTGTGATACTCATAATGGCCACAATGGGTTGATTCCATTACTCTGCAGAGCTCCAGAAGTGGAGCCTCACCATTGAATGCAATTTAGTCTCATACCCAGGACACCCTTTTTGGTGGTGGTGGTGGGGAGTCTATCCCCTCTGCAGAGGATACAGTCAACGTATTTAAAGCTGACAGGATTGATGAGATACTATCAAAGAAAATCTTTTCTTCCTGTTTTTTTTTAAAGAGTAATTTTAGATTTTGATGAGTTTTATCGACTTTAATGCTGATATCAAAAGTGAAATAATAACGTTTAGACTAATTGCTGGGGTGTCGGGGAATCATATATCGACGGGAGTCCTTATTTAAGGTTTTCGTTTGTTTTGTTTTGTTAGTTTTACGGCATATCAACCTTTTCGGTCATTTAATGCCGAAACAAGTCATTTTGATAAAAGTTTCTGTTTCAAGTTCTTAATATCTTCAAATTGGTATAAATGATTTTCATTAACTTCGTTTGGTTTGGTTTGTTTAATGGTATAATAACCCTATGGGTTATTTTATGCCAAAAACTGTTAGTGTGTTAGATAAAGGTTGGTACTCAAGGTTTACTTTATAGGTGTATTTTTGTAGCTGTTATTTCGTGGATGTATTAATTAAATACATCCACGAGAAATAGAAATAAATCGAAAATTATGAATCAGATATTAAACACATTGTATTTTATATCTGGTTCATAATTTTCGATATATTTTTATTTCTCTCAAGAATGATAAAATGTCATCCATTTTAGTATTCTCAAACAGATCCCTCATATTATTTGCGTTGAAATATATTTCTTTCTGATTGGAGCGAAAACTTCACACTCCACGAG
Source organism: Doryteuthis pealeii (assembly GCA_023376005.1). Classification (NCBI taxonomy): domain Eukaryota; kingdom Metazoa; phylum Mollusca; class Cephalopoda; order Myopsida; family Loliginidae; genus Doryteuthis; species Doryteuthis pealeii. Next base: position 10,647,738 of record CM042147.1, read on the forward strand.
GAAATGTGGAAGTGTTTGGCATGTCCCGCAACGTGGTTGGTCCTCTTGCTTGAGCATAAAAGATTGTGTAAGTCTTCTATAGGTTTTCGTTTTGATTAGAACTTTAAAAGTACGTTAGACTAAATAATTAATAATATTGGTAGATTATTTACATGAAAATTTAATGAAAAATGCAACATTTTCCTTCTCTGAGACCGGTTTAGCTCAGTCGGTAGAGTGTTCGGCTAGGAATCACAAGGTCCTTGGTTCAATACCGGTCCTCGCCAACTCAGCGTATGAGTAGCACAGGGATCTGTGCGGTAAAGTAAGGAGCTGATGGTAGGTGTGGCGCTCCATCTCAGACGCTAAAACAATCTCCTTGGTCTAGCGCTTGTGAAAAGGGGATATACTCCCTCGCTGTCTGGCTGATACTAACTTTAGGCCACCCCGACGACTTTCCTTTACTTACTTATGAGGGCACAAATGCCATGACTGGGTAGAAGTTCTATCCAGTCATGGGTTTTGTGCCCTCATCTATCTATCTATCTATCTATCTATCTACATATATACAAAGGGTAGTTGTGTATATATGTGTGTCCGGAGGAAACTTCGAAAATAAAACAATTAACGACCAAGTAAATATATATATGCACATTAAATATTATCGGGGCTTGGTTTTTGAGCAAAAATGATAGATTTGATTTATATTCGTGAAAATAATTAAAAGATAAAATTTAAATGATAACAGCATGGATTTTTTTTTTCATTTAATATCTTAGATATTAACATTTCCTTTCAGAGTAGCTGGATCAATGCAACGGTCTATTTTTTACGTAGGGATTTAAATGGGGCATCCCACAAGGATTCAACTCACGATTCAGTAATAATGGATCTGCGGTACTAACTTAAAAAAAATCCCCCTCTACACAGGCGTTTAAAATATTTCTCTACTATGTCTGTGTTAAAGGAACATCACCGAGATGGTCCCCGAAGGAATTTCGTTTGTTGTTTTGAAAAAAAAAAGAAAAAAATGAGTTGTTTTGTACGACTGTACGTAGTTGTGTCTGTTAAATGTCTACAGCGTATCGTCATCTTGTAAGATTTTTGTCTTGTTTCCATGCTCTCACAAAGTTCAAAGGTTAAGGAATAAAATGTCAATACTTTACCAAAAACAAATATCTCCGAAATCACCGTGCATTTTTTTAAAGAGAAATTCTCTTTTAATTTGAAAAATAAATTCCCTCATAGTAAGAATATTATCCTACTTTATTCGACTGACTTCTGATTTAAGTCGGATTATTAAAACGGAAAGTTTTTTGGTGGTACCCAATGACAGTTTAACTAGTCTAGGAATGAACATTTTGCGAATTGGGTTACGGTTTTAGGGGATTGAGGTTGTTTTTAATTACGTAGTGCTTAAAAAAAAATAAACAACAAAAAAACATTTTTAAGCAATACGTAATTAAAATCAACCGTAATCCCCTAAAACCGTAACGCAATTCGCAAAATGTTAATTCATAGACTGTAGTTAAACTGTCATTGGGTACCACCAAAAAACTTTCCGTTTTAATTTTTCCGACCTAAATCAGAAGTCAGCCCTTTATTCACACAGCAAAATTGACCAACTTTTAAATTCTAACTGAATTATTTTTAAAATTCTTATATATTTTACAACTTAAAAAAAAAAAAATGGTATTAGTTAAGTACTGCCAATTTAAAATTCACTGACGTATTTTACAAAATAAATTTAACCCTTCCTGATTGACTTTTTTTTTTAGTGCTGCATAAATCTTCACTTGATTTAACTCTTTCACTTTTTTTTTCTTTCTTTCCTTTTTTTTCATCTTTTCGATTGAAACAGATTAGCGTTATCGCTTCCGTGCGCTCACCCCCTCTCTATCTTTCCCCTTCTCTCTTTCTTTATTTATTTCTTATATTTTTTCTGTGTAGCATGTCCTTTTTCTTTATTTATAATAAAAACGGATTGGTCCATTATTTAGCTGAGGTGACGTCACTCATGAGAAATAAGAATTGGGCTGATAAGCAACACCAGATAATCAAGATTTATATTTTTGCATTTCATCTTGGATGATTTGGACAGTTTCATTTTTAACCAGATGGTGTTGCAAGATGATAACGGTTGTACAATTAAGGAACATGAGTGTTAATATATAAATTCTTATATAAATTTACAAATTTAAAAAAAATTGGTATTAGCAGTGATGCTGATAGCTTTTTAATTTAGTGCATCCTGGGACGCGCATATTTACTTTGAATGACTCCCCAGGAAAATTTATGGGTCCCAACTAAAGCTGCTTAACTCTTACCTTGTACCTGTGTAATTTGTTTCTAAGACACTATTGAAATGTATTTATAGATAGCTTGAAATGGTGAAGGAAGAAAAAAGAAAAATACTGGGATGCATGGATATGATTTTACTGAGTCATTTTAGATTTTTGTGCATCTGGAATGTAAGACGTATACCTATCAGCATCTCTGTATTAGTGATATTTCAAGGAATAATTTTATTCAAATTTAATTTGTTTCTGTGTTCATTGAATAATGAATGATGGAAAATCTGTTTTCATCTCTAATAATAAATGCGAATATCAGTGTGTCACATTTTTCAACTTTACTCCTAGAGGCTGTAGCCCAGCCCATCATACCATTCAGGCCAACTCCATGAGAAAATCAAAAACATTCTAGTCTGAATTTGGATCCACTATCGAAATTGTGGATTCCCAAATTTTGATTACTGTGATTGGTTTTGGTGATTTTTTTTTTTTTTTTTTTTTTTTTTTTTTTTTTCAACTAATTTTTTTTTTTTTTATGCTAACAATTTTTATATCTTGGAAATGAATTTTTGAATAATCGAGATTTCATTTTTATTTATATGGGGTCCACAAAATAGAACCTAAAATAATAAGGGGTCCTAACTTCAAAATGTTTGAAAATATAGTTTTCGGTGGCAACACAATTGTTCCCTGGATATTATTTAAATATTTTCCATTTGTCACTAGGACCGTCTTGACTCGGGGTCAGCTGCAATTTCTGTCTCAGGTGACACTGTGTTTATATTGCTGTGGCTCATTTCTGATTGGTTGGTCAGACCAATCAGCATGAGCAAATAATCATATAAATGGACTAGTCTCCTCTCGCAAACCTCTTTTTTGTCATATCTGGTTTTAAAATCTCACTTATGTGGTGCAAGAGAACTTTGGCAAGTGGTAACGGTAGCTCCATCATAATACAGGGTGCGACAAAATACTTCTCACATTTTAAACTGTGACCTGAGTGGTGCAAGAGAACTTAGGCAAGCATCTGCAGCAAAGGAAAGCAATACATTTTCTTTTTTGGTCATCTTGGCAACAACTCACCTAAATCATGGACCTACAAGTCCTTGGCCGCTTTGCTCCACAAAGTAAGTCTCTTCTCTCTTTATTTGGACCACACAGGCAACAGTTTAAAATGTGGGAGGTATTTCTGTCCCACCTTGGATTTAGCCACATAGTAAGACATTAGCTAGATAGAGCTACCTTTACCACTTGCCTAAGTTCTCTTTCACCACAAAGGTTACATTTTAAAATGTAGGAAGTATTTCTGATGCATCCTGTATTATGATGGAGCTACCGTTACCACTTGCCAAAGTTCTCTTGCACCACATAAGTGAGATTTTAAAACGTGGGAGGTATTTCTCCTGCACCCTGAATTATGATGGACGCCTAAGTTCCCTTGTATCACATAGGTGACCACTTGCCCATTACCACTTGCCTAAGTTCTCTTGCACCACAAAGGTTACATTTTAAAATCTGGGAGGTATTTCTGTTCCACCCTGTATTATGATGGAACTACCGTTACCACTTGCCTAAGTTCCTTGCACCACATTGATGACATTTTAAAATCTGGGAAGTGTTTCTTTTGCACCTTGGATTTAGCAGAAAACCACTGTTCTAAATAGAAACTTTACCATTCATTGTTTAACATGTAATGAAAAATAAAAAATAAATAGATTGTATAGTCAGTTATAACTCGTTGTTTAATCTAATACTGGTATTGAATTTTTTGCTTTGAAATTAATATTAATATTAAAATAAAAGAATAAATTAAAATATTGATATTAAAATTAATCTTAAATTCAATATCAATCAATATATTAAAACTAATATAAAAAAAAACATTCATTGTTTAACATGTGAGACTAACTTGCTGGTTATTGTTCTACAGCAAGGCTTAGCTTAGTATAACACAAAGTTTATAAGTGTTTTGGTAGCTAATAAGAAACAAGGCATTACACTGCTCTACAAGATGTATTCTTTTGGTAATTATTCTATTAATAGTAACACATTTGTATGTGAATCCCCTTGCTACCATTGAATTACTGTTGAAAAACAATGTTTCTGTTTTACATGATAGGTTTCTCTTTTAATTGATCCGGGAAGACAGTAAAAGAGTGACAAATAAATAGATAAATAAATAAAATAAATAAAACATAAAAAGAATTAATCAGCTGGGTAATTAGACATCTCCTAGAATAGCAGGAATTGTTGTATTTATTTACCAACTAAAATTAAAAATTGCACGCTCCTTTTTTTCAAACTGAAAAAAAAAAAAATAGCAATACAAGGTTAATTAATAAAATCAGGCATTCAAATAAGCCGACCTGATGTGAAATACAGGGCGTGGCAGAAATACCTCCCCCATTTTAAAATGTCACCTATGGATACAAGTGAACTTGGGCAAGTGGTAACGATAGCTCCATTTAGCTAATATTCTTACCTTTTTTCAAATAAGATCAGTTATGATCAGTGTACACTATGTATTTGCTTGTGATGCAAGTGAACTTAGGCAAGTGGTAATGGTAGCTCTATATAGCTAATATTTTAGCATTTTCTTTTTCAAATAAGATAAGTTACAATCATGGCTTAGATCAGTGCACACTATGTATTTGCTGGAATTGCTTTATTTATTTACCAACTAAAATTAAAAATTGTACGCTCCTTTCTTGAAACAGAAAAAAAAACAAAAACAAAAAAAACAAAAACAAGGTTAATTAATAAAATCAGGCATTCAAATAAGCCGACCTGATGTGAAATACAGGGTGCGGCAGAAATACCTCCCCCATTTTGAAATGTCACCTATGTGATACAAGTGAACTTGGGCAAGTGGTAACGATAGCTCCATTTAGCTAATATTCTTACCTTTTTTCAAATAAGATCAGTTATGATCAGTTTACACTATGTATTTGCTTGTGATGCAAGTGAACTTAGGCAAGTGGTAATGGTAGCTCTATATAGCTAATATTTTAGCATTTTCTTTTTCAAATAAGATAAGTTACAATCATGGCTTAGATCAGTGCACACTATGTATTTGCTGGAATTGCTTTATTTATTTACCAACTAAAATTAAAAATTGTACGCTCCTTTCTTGAAACAGAAAAAAAAAACAAAAACAAAAAAAAAAAAAAAAAACAAAAACAAGGTTAATTAATAAAATCAGGCATTCAAATAAGCCGACCTGATGTGAAATACAGGGTGCGGCAGAAATACCTCCCCCATTTTGAAATGTCACCTATGTGATACAAGTGAACTTGGCAAGTGGTAATGATAGCTCCATCATAATATAGGGTGTGTCAGAAATACCTTGCACATTTTAAACTGTGACCTCTATGGAGCAAATGAACTGCTGTTTGAGCATGATCCCCACACTGGTAAATCAGTATTACAATGTGGATGGAAAATAAAAGTAACACTGTTGTAACTGACTCAAAGGGTTAAACAGTCTCATTTGCAAGGAAATTTGGGGTACTAATGCAGAATAGCACGCAAGAGATAATAATATTTGATTATATATAAAAAGCATTACATTTCTTGGAAATACCCAAAACCTTTGAGGGGTTATAGTTAGTATTAGAGTTATGGTTAATGTTAGGGTTAGGCAACTTGGGGAGTTTCCGTAATCTAATGCTATTTATATGTAAAATGTGATTCTAATCATATTATCTCTTGTGTGCTATTCTGCATTTGTACCAAATTAAAGTCACCACTGTAGCGTAATGGTTAACAGAATAGTGAGTTCTATTGATGTTATTCTTTGGTATTAGATAAATATTATTAATTATCCTTTCAATATTGACTATTTGGCACTAATGCAGAATAGTGAGCAAAAAGATAATATTAATTATGTATAAAAAGCATCACATTTCATTACATTTCATGGAAATACCCGAAAACTTGGACATGTTAGTATTAGGTTACTTCGGGAGTTTCCGTAATCTAATGCTATTTATACGTAAAATACGATTCTAAAGATATTATCTCTTGCGCGCTATTCTGCATTCGTACCAATCAATTTTATATATAAAAAGCATTATATCTCATTACATTTCATGGAAATACCCGAAACCTTTAAAATGTTAGGGTTAGGGTTAGGCTACTTCGGTAGTTTCCGTCATCTAATGCTATTTATACATAAAATACGATTCTAATGATATTATCTTTTGTGCGCTATTCTGCATTTGTACCCAAAATTTAAAAGTTGGTTAATTTTGCTGCGTGAATAAAGTAGGACTTTAATAATGAGGGCATTTACTTTTCAAAATAGAATAGAATAGAATTTCTCTCTGTGTGCTATTCCGCATTTGTACCAAGTTTGCAATTGAGGCAGCGTAATGAACGATTTAAAGGAAGAACTAGGACCCAAGACAACTTATGAATTATTTCAGAATCCTTACTTACAGTCCTCTTCTCATATAAAGTGCAAGAGACCCTTACATGATCAGATCCCAAAAACCTGCTGGGTAATTTATGAGGAAGTGCGTCCCGGTTTCCCGCCTCAAAAACCACTACCCAGTGACTATCAAAATAACAACCCCAGCTCGTCGTAATTCTTGTTTATATATCGTAATTTGTCGTAATTCTTGTTTAGATATGAAGATGGATATATAGTTTTGAATAGACTGAGATAGATAGATAAACAAACAAAATAATATAGATAGATATGAACAAATAGAGATAGATAGATATTTTCGACAAGTAAATGTATTTGGGGGGGGCGCTTCTTTTTTTTTGTCGTAATTCTTGTTTATTTAAACTAAAAACAAGACATTAAACAAACATGAATAAAAAAAATCTTAGTATTTAAAGTAATATAGATAAATATGAACAAATTGAGATAGATAGATAGATGGATAGTTTTGAATAGACTGAGCTGGGTCGTTATTTTAATAGTCACCAGGCAGCAACTCTTGAGGCAGGAGACCGGGATGCACTTTCTCATAAATTACCACCTGCTGATATATTTTTACAGATTCTAATGAGTTGGTTTTTTTATTTTATTTAATTATTTATTTTTTAACCAAATTTTTCTTCCTGTCTTTGTAATTTTGCTTTTGATTGATACTCTAATTAAATTGTCATATTCAAACCAGCGAATAACAGATTCAGTGTAGATTTGTATTTATAAAGTTGATGCACATTCTGAAATAAATAAAGAATTAAACAATAATAAGCAAAAATGATGGATTTTAGATATGGAATATATAAGTTGCATTTTTAGAAGTGTTAATATCTAATTAGAATTCAACGGATAACTGTTCTTGTAGTGTAATGGCTAATGAGCAGACCACCATTAGTGTGGTGATTTCTCACTGGGTGCCCATACATTCATGATTTCCACTCCAGAGCTCCAAAATTGAAACTTCATTAGATGCAGTTAAATGTCATACCCAGGACACTAAGACCCTCAGCCACCATCTTCTAGCACATGGGCAATTCCATGTCAAATCACCCAGGAAAAAGTAAAATTGTCACCCACCCACTTCAATTTTGACTGAAATGTACTGGTGTGGACTATGTTAAAATTAGAATTGGAAGCTCAAATTTTGGGGATTGTCTAACTTTAACATAGTCCACACCAGTACAAAATTTCAGAAAAATTGAAGTGGGTGGGTGACATGGCCTGGATGATTTGACATGGAATTACTCACATATGTGATAAAAAGGGTTAGTGTTTGCCATAAGGGCAATAGGATTGGGACAATCATATAGGTGCTAGGGCTTGATATGAACATTTACATTTGTTATATTATTAATCTCTCAATATGTTTATTGATGATGAAAGATAATTATGCTAGTGATTTGTATTATTTGGATTATTGTAACTATTGTCCTCATCTGTTCAATTGGACACATGGCGTAATGGATATAGCATTGAGTTAATACAGTTCTAAGTGACAGTTATCTCTAGGCTGCAGGTTCAATCTTGGCGAAGGGCAACAGTAACAGAATAATAATTAACACAGCTTAACACTTGTACCCAGTTATGGTCAGTGGAATGAGAACAGTATACCCCCCCATGAATTGAATAAAGGGTTGGGTTCAAAATTCCGTGAAGGCTCCCAATTACGAAAAGAAATTGCCAAGTTTGAAGAGAAGGTTCCCAAGACCAACAAGAAATACCTAAAGAAGGCTGATAACAATAAAGATGAGGACAATAGTCCGAATAATCCAAATAATCCAGGCACATCTCAAAACTTCAGAGAAATAATTATGCAGATCATTAAATAAATAATTAAGGTGAATATTGCCTAAAATTCAGACAATTGCCTAAGAAGTTGGCAATAGCAAACAATGTTTACATTTGCACCCTTTCCAAAGAAATCAATAGTGATGGGTCATTTTCTTTTATACTGACTGCTGCACCCAGAACTTTTTCTTTACTAGAAAGTCAATGTGTTTCCAATCCATTAATTAGCTTTTTGACTCTGACTCATCATAGCTAACACATGTTTAGCCTATTTGTAAACATTTTTTTTACAAAACCATTGCACATTCTTCTGTAAATTTCCCATGGTTTGGGCTTTTCAGCCACCAAAAATTTGATAACAGACGTCTGTTCAATCCTGAAGCATTCTGTTTGATTTTCAACCATTTTGAATAGCCTTAAAAGAAATATTTTTGTGAGATTATTTTTGGTATAAACCAATTCCAAAGAATGCTGAGTTTATAAAAAAAATATTGTGAAAAAAAAGTTTTGCTTTTCTCTAAACATTCCTCTTATTTATTTAATGACCCTCATGTGTGTGTGTGTGTGTATATATGTGTATATATATATATATATATATATATATATATATATATATATATATATATATATATATATATTACCAGCTCTGTGCAGATACTGTATGCTGTGCGTGGTAAATGAATGATAGGGATGGTTGGTGAGAGATTGTCATGGATATGTGCTGCTGGTTCAAAATCATGATGATGAAGGGTAGATGACTTTCGAAAGACAAATGAATAGTAGTTGTGTGTGAAGAGCCATAACCTCTCTTATTATATTTCTCTGAATGTTTGAGATGAGGCTTGATGATTAGTATTATCTGCTTATTCGGACTATTGTCCTCATCAATAACAATAAAGATGAGGACAATAGTCCGAATAACACAGATAATACCCTCTCTTATATCTTACGGTGTTTAATGATTCTAATTTCAGACAATTTAGATTTTTCTTGTCTGATATCTATAGTATCCCTATGAAACACACTACACTTTTTACCATTTCTTGGGAAGTCTTCACATGGATTGGAACATTCACTATTCCGTATTTGGTTACAGTCCTTCTTCATACACAACTACTATTCTCCTGTCTTTCAAAAATCATCCACCCTGACTCGAACAATATTCTTTGCATCCCAAATCCTGATGAAGGTTTGCTAAAACTAAAATGTTATAACATCGACTTCACCCTCAAGAATAAATTCATCTTTTTGAAATACTTCATGTTTTTCTATATTGTAAATATATACATAAATATATGAGAAGTAAACAAACAAACAATGTGTTTGATATGGCCTTAGCCAACAATTTTTGGGAGAATATGTGCTTCATTAAAGTCATACCTAATTTTGAAAATTAATTAATGAATTAGGCAGGCATACCTGTTCAAATGTAAGGCTAAACAAATAGAGAAAAAGTCAATCTCTGTATGTTCATTTCGGCCTATTATGCCTCATCAGCAGAGTTATAGACAGGAAGACTGCTCTATAATATAATATATATGATTTCTTTTCACTTGTCCTGGCTTCTTTTTACTATACTCCTATCTCGGTTTCTTAAAGGGCCAATTGTATATTATTCTGTCATACCTGACCAAGCATTATTTACCTTTTGTCTTTAGACGCACATACACATATATATATATATATATATAAATAATGAATTCCTCTCTATGTTTATTTATCTATCTATCTATCTATCTATATATATATATATATATATGTCTTTACATAATATAGTTATATATTCATATGTTTTTACATAATATAGTTATATATACATGTTTTTAAACACACACACACACACATATATATATATATATATATATATATATATATATATATATATATATATATAAGATTTCTTTTTACTTGGCCTGGTTCCTTTCGGCTATACTCCTATCTCAATTTCTTAAGGGGCCAATTGTATATCATTCCGTCACACCTGACCGAGCATTACTTAGCTTTTGTCTTAGCGTTTGTGATTGGTGTTGCTACCCTCCAGCCTATGGCATTTGGCCAAGATTGTTGTGCAGCAGAATCGTAAGATGGCTGAAAATCATGAAGAAACACTTTATAAGCTTAGTGTGAAGCCATTTTGATTAGAAATTGAAGTGGTTTGGTCAATCCCAACCAGAAATAGATTTGGTTGAGACACAGAGAAACATCTAAAGCAATTTAGTTGGTTTGCTTGGTTTAAGGGCATATCAACTCCTTATGGGTCATTTAATGCTGAAATTTGATTGATTTCTTAATGTTTAATTGTAATAAATTATCTGTTCCATTACTTAAAAAAAAATTAATTGCATTTAAAAAAAATCTATAATCATTCGTTTGCACTGATTTGTATGGTTTCAAGTATTCCTATCTAACCCCAATAATTTGCACACATTTGTATTGTTAGCAGTATTCCAATCTAATACAAATAATTTATACACAATTATATGGTTTCTTGTAACTATTTTTATCTAATAATATTTGTTTGCACAGTTATAATTTCAAGTATTCCTATCTAATATTCATAATTTGAACACAGTTTTATGGTTTCCAGTATTTCAATCTAATACTAATGATTTATACACAATTCTATTGGGTATCAAGTATTTCTGTCTAAAACTAACAATTATATAGTGTTTCAAACACTAGTATTCCTATCTAATACTAATAGTTTGAACACAGTTTTATGGTTTCTAGTATTCTGATCTAATACTAATGTCCTCTACACAATTATGTATGATATCAAGTATTTTTATCTAATACTAATAATTTATACACAATTTTATGGTTTAAAGTAATTATTCCTATTTAATAATATTAGTTTGCTCAGTTATATAGTCTCAAGTATGACTGTCTAATGCCAATAATATCCAAGTAATTATATGGTTTCAAGTAACTAATAATGATAATCTTTAGTAAGCAATTATGGTTTCAAGTAGCTATCCTTAATACAAATAATTTGAATACACTTAACTCTTTTGCCTACTTTAAGCCACTCATGGCAGCTCTTGCATTACAGTGATCCTGCCATAAACCGCTGGTAGTGGTTCTCACACATCTCACTTGTTTACATTGAAAAATCACTGCGTGAACACTCCTGTCATCTTTTGATTTGTCTGTAAACCAAGAGACAGAGGAAGTGAGTTATTTTTTACTCTTCCTTGTACTATTTAAAGTATTCACTCTAAATACATAAAATACTATTTTTGGTCCTCGCATTCGATTTTACTTATCTAATACTTTTGTTAGTATTACAGGATTGCATTTACAGTGAATGCTGATAGCTTTTTTATTTAGTGCATCCTGGGACGCACATATTTGCTTTGAATGAGTCCCTGGGGAAAAATTTATGGATCTCAACTAAAGCCGGTTTACCCCTACCTTGTAACCTATCCTGTGTAATTCATTTCTAAAAAAACTATTGAAATGTATTTACAGTTAGCTTGAAATGGTGAGGGAAGAAAAAAGAAAAACACTGGGATGCATGGTTATGATTTTACTGTGTCTATTTAGATTTTTGTGCGTCAGGTACGCAGGACGCATACCTATCAGTATCTTTGTATTTACCAAGATTTACGTTACCAAGAACGTTACATATGTTTTTACCCAACCCTTCTCAATGAGCAGAATGTGACAAGGTCAATTTTTTAAAGCTGATTTTAACTTGTTTGAATTCAGAGTTTTCCTTGTTATGGGGAAAGTGCAGATAATTTTTTGTTTTACTCTCCCTTGTACTATTTAAAGTATTCACTGTAAATACATAGAATATTATTTTTGGTCCTCGTATTCGATTTTGCTTCTTATCTGATTCTTCTCTGTTTCAATCATGTAATAAAGAATGAAAAAATAAATACAAATCCACTCAACTTGGCTTTTGTTTTTCTTGATACTTACTGCTTGATTGCTGTTTTCTTTTCCTGCACAATTTATTGATGAGACAAAAACTTTATTCACAACTTTCTTTTATTATATCTTCTTATTCTAATGGGGATTGTGTGTTTGTCTGTAACCAAAACTACTTCACCACAAACGTCACAATTCCCTTAGTTATTTACGTTAAATTATCAGTGATTATTAGATAATCATTATTTAATTTTACTTATTAACAATGCCTTTATTAAGGTCTAGCTGAGATAGATTTACCTCAAAACAGCCCATATTATTAAGGTGTTATTTACCACGCATTACATTTATTCAGGTCAGATATAAGGTCCAGTTAATGTGGGGTCACCACGAACCAAACTTCATGGGGTGGCAGGCACAAAAAATGCGTGGATCCCCTCGGTATTTCTTCGGCTGAGGCTCTTAGTATCCAGCGTATGACATTAAACTGCATCTAGTAGTGAAGTTCCAATTTTAGAGGTCTGTGGAGTGGGGAGTACTCCTTCATTGCTATTACTCCCAGAGTGGTAGTACCTGTTAGGGTCCCATATATGGGCTAAATAGAAAAAATGAGTTTAGAAAATTGTTTAAAGAAACAAATTGTGTTGAAATTTAAAAAAAAATTAAATACCCATCAAGAATGAATAAAACAAAACATTCAGCATAAAATACCTCAACAGGGGTTGACATGCCATAAAATCTAACCAACCAAGGGACAAAGGTTTATTCATAACTTTCTTTTATTATATAATAATACTCTTATCAACTGTCTGTCCATTCCACCTGCAAACGTGTCCTGGGTATGACGTTAAACTGCATCCAGTGGCAAAGTTCCAATTTTGGAGCTCTGGGGAGTGTGGAGTACCTCTTTCTTCACCATTACTCCCAGGTCTGCTCTTAGATTCCTTCTGTTATGATTCTTGTGAGATATTTGGATAGCAATTTTCATGGGATTGAATAAATGGTTGGTTTCAAAGTTCTGTGATTGCTTCCGATTATGACAAGAAGGTTCCTGAGTTTGAAAAGAAGGTTCCCGAGTTCAAGAAGGCTCCTGAGTCTGACAAAAAAATACTTGAAGAAGGCCGGAGGGCACATCGGCTGAAACGTTGTATAGATAATAATAAAGATGAGGACAATAGTCCGAATAATCCTAATAATACTAATTATCAAGCCTCATCTCAAAAATTCAGAGAAATAGCAATTTTCACATTTAATTTATCATGCATATTTCAGGGGAAAAAAACTGTTGTATTTTCTTGGCATGTAATCATTTACTTAAATGTCAATCGTTTAAAACCTTCAAGTGATGCAATGCCTCTTATTCATTTCTGAAGATAATTTCAGTTTTATTCAAAAAAATTAAAACATTTTGAAATGTCACTCATCCACAAGAACACCTGGCACTTAATGGAAAATATTTTCTCTTGTTTATATATTTACCGACCCCTTTGCATGAGCAGGATGTGACACAAGGTCAATTTGTTAAACAGGTTTGAATTCAGTTTTCTTTCACCTAGACTGGTTGCCTAACCAAGTTTAAAGAGCCCAGTCTGCACTACTATTTACACATAGCTGGAGGGAGAGTAGGATTCATACCTTTCCCAAGGGTATTAACACTAAGTGAAATGCAATTACCACATCCAGGATTTGAACTTGGGTCAACGAGTCCATTTCCCATGACTTTAACAATTACACCACGTCCTTCCAATGTTTATATATTTATCATTTAAGTCCTGTCAGCTGGGGCTTTAGAATACACTGACTGTACCACTGCAGAGAGGTAAGACCCCCCCCCACCAATGGGAATACCTGTTGGCTGTGGGTGGCAACCCGTGATGCTTAATGTTGGAACCCTGGTGTCCATGACATGTAACACTTCACTTTGGTCCTTACTTAGGCTAGATGGGTGGTTGGAGAGGTCCCCTCCAATTAATCGACTGGTCACGTCAAGCCCAAGCATCTATATAATTGTCCCAACCCTATAGCCCTTATGACAACTCCATACCCTTTTTATGATAATGAACAGGTTTTTTTTTTCTAAACTAAACAATAAAATAAAAATTTATCATTCTTGGAAAATTGATAACTTTGAAATCAAAATATATTTCTTCATCCTCCATTGTCCCATCGTAGTGTAATAATTAACAAGCTAGACTTGCTATTCCATTACTACTGAATAGCAAGTTTGTTCTTCCTCCCTGGGTGTACCATATTTGTGTAGTTAACTTTCTTGACATTGTATCTTGACTTCTAACCCTAAATGACAAATTTTGTTTTGGCCGAGACAAGTTCAGCTTTTTTCCCTTGATAAGATAAAACTCTTTATTGAATCTAAAGTGATTTTAAAAATTTATTTTCTATTTCTTTTTTTTCTTTTTTTTTCTCTTCATTGCTCTCCCACCTTCAACTCAATCTGCTCCTAAAGATGTCAGCATTTTAAATTCAATCCTTATGACATTTACAAGTTTTAGTAAAATTTCCTTTTTCTCATTCTTTATTGATTTATAGAATTGGCCAATCACATTTGTAGAGCTGACTCTGCATTTTTCATTCAAAATGACAACATTACTTTTCTTCCTTGTTTTTTTTTTTTTCTTTCTTTCTTTACTTCCTCTTTCCTTGTTTTTGGCCTCATTCTTTCTTTCTTCTTTTCTTCCTACTTTCCTTTCTTCATTCTTTGTTAACTTCCTCTTACTTTCTCTCTTTCTTTCTTCACTTCTTTGTTTTCTTCTTTTTTTCTTTCTTCTTTTTTCTTTCTTTCTTTGTTTTACATCCTTCTTACTTGTTTCCTTCCTCATTCTTTCTTTCATTTCTTCATTCTTTTCTTTCTTCATTCTTTGTTTCTTTTCTTTCTTCCTTGTTTAAATTGTTACAATAACAAAAACACCAAATGCTGAGGAGTGACACTGTTATCGTAGGCAGAGTGTGCAGATCCATCAGATCCTAGGCAGAGTGTGCAGATCCATCACTCTGATCCTAGGCAGAGTGTGCAGATCCATCACTCTGATCCTAGGCAGAGTGTGCAGATCCATCACTCTGATCCTAGGCAGAGTGTGCAGATCCATCACTCTGATCCTAGGCAGAGTGTGCAGATCCAACACTCTGATCCTAGACAGAGCGCACGGATCCAACACTCTGATCCTAGGCAGAGCGCACGGATCCAACACTCTGATCCTAGACAGAGCGCGCGGATCCAACACTCTGATCCTAGGCAGAGCGCACGGATCCAACACTGATCCTAGGCAGAGCGCACGGATCCAACACTGATCCTAGGCAGAGCGCACAGATCCAACACTATGATCCTAGGCAGAGCGCACCTATGAATAAAAGAATGTCTTTGGCATAAAACACCCCAACAAGAGTTGACATGCCGTAAAATCCAACTAACCTTCATGGTATCCTAACATTCTAATAGGTCATGAGGAATGCTTTAGATAAAGCCCATTATCTGAAATTCAAAATTCGGTTGGTTCTTTCCTAATTAATTTCATGCTACAAGGCTTTTAAAATTCTTCATTTTTAAAGAACAATGTTGTATAATATCTACACCGATTCTGTTGTGCAAATTAACAATCTTGTTTCTTTGTGCAAACACAGAAAAGGATTCTCTCTTTTTTTTTTTTTTTGCACAGTATTAATATCTTGAAATGATAAGGCTCTCTCAGAAACTGTTGTGGAGTCTGTTTTATTGGTTTTTTTTCCTACTTATCTCTGTTTTTTTTTTTTTTGTTTTTTCCGTTTTTTTTAGTATTCTTCCAAATGATTTTTGTTTGTATTTTTCAAATATTTCAATTCTATTTGGTTTGTATTTTTGGTTTGTTTATTTATTTGTTTTTTCCTACTTATCTTTATTTTTTTTTGTTTTGTTTTTTGTTGGTGTTCTTTTTTTTTATTTACCTTTTTAGTTTTCTTCCAAATGATTTTTGTTTGTATTTTTATGTCTTTTCAAATGTTTCAATTTGGTTTGTATGTCTGGTTTTTCTTTTTTCTTTTTGTTTATTATAAATAGAACTGATTACTGTGAATAGATTTCTTTGCTAAGATTTCATGTAACATTTATCATTTTAAGCTCAAGGTGTCAAAAAGATGAAGATATAGGTTACGTAATACTACAGTGAGTCAAAAGTTTGGCAATGCTTTAGGAATCCCAAAAAGCGGGTTTTGTATATGTTGTGGGGTTTCAAGGGGTCAAAATAAGACAAAACGACAGGTAACAAATGTAGGAAAATATATTAACAAAAGAGTAGACAATTACAGTAAAGAAAAGTGGGAATTGCATCCTGTTACTTATAGTAACCGTCAGCGCATTCCACTATAGTCTATAGGGTATATCATCTATAACAGTATATTTTCTATATAAAAATTGAGTTGTGAAAATAATAAAGTTACACCTATGCAATCAGCAAAGTGGCCTATTGTAGGAATTAGCCAGAAAATGAGGGAGCCTATACTTTTCACTAATGATAGATCAGGGAGATTGTTTTTGCATCTGAGGTGGAGCACCATACCTAGCATTAGCTCCCCCACTTTAATACACAGATCCATGCTGTGCAACTTATTCACTGAGTTGGTGAGGGCCGGTATCGAACCCAGAACTTTTGGTTCTGAGGTGGATGCTCTACTGACTGAGCTATAGCACCCATATTATCTATGATATATATATATATATATATATATATATATATATATATATATATATTACCAACCCCTCCACAGGAGTAGGATGAGACATAAGATCAATTTTTTAAGTGGAGTTTAACAGGTTTGAATTCAGTTTTCCTTCTCTTAGACCGGTTGCCTAACCAAGGTTAGAGAGCCCAGTCTGTCCTACTTTTTACCCATAGCTGGAGGGAGAATATTTTGATTCATACCTTTCCCATATCAAACAATGTAATAATTAAATTATCATCATACTGTTGCAGTGATGCTGATCGCTTTTTTGATTTGGTGAATCCTGGGATGCACATATTTGCTTTGAATGAGTCCCGGGAAAATTTATGGGTCTAAACTAAAGCCGTCTAACTCCTACCTTGTAACCTATCCGGTGTAATTCATTTCTAAGAAACTATTGAAATGTATTTACAGTTAGCTTGAAATGGTGAGGGAAGAAAAAAGAAAAACACTGGGATGCATGGATATGATTTTACTGCATCATTTTAGATTTTTGTGCATCAGGGATGCAGGATGCGTACCTATCAGCATCTCTGCTGTTGTATATCCACAGGTTCTGCTAGTACTCATAAACACTGGCTCTATCTCTTTAGTTTTATTTGGAACTTTACCTGTTAATGATATAATAATTTTTACCTGTTATTATTTTTTGCTTAGTATAAATCAAGAACTTGATGCAATGAAATGGTAATTACATGTACCATTAAGAAAGTAGGTCTGCTGACTCACACTGAGGCTTTTTTGTTTATTATTGATTTCTCTTTGTAACAAACCAAAAAAAAAAAAAAAAAGCTGATAAAATTCTATGGAATCAAAAATAGATGTATTGAACAGACTTGTGTGACATGTGCTTTCTGTTTTGATACTCACATTTCAGGACGCAGAAAGATTGTAACGTTTTTTTTTTTTTTTTGTTGTTGTTCTCGTTGTTTTTCTCATTGTTTGTCTTTTCCTGAAAAGACCACACTTTATAGTTCCTGGAAATTAACCTTTCAACATTCAAATTGGAATCACAAATTTTGTTGCCTTTTTTTTTTTACACTTTTCAAATTAATTCTGAAAATTTACGCAATCAATATATATACTAGAATTATCTTATCAAGGGCAAAAAAGCAAAGTTTGAAGGGAATAATGGCCATTTTCTATACTTTTATAACATAAGACCAGTTTAGTTCAGTTGGTAGAGCGTCCACTAGGAACCACAAGGTTCCTGGTTTGATACTGACCCTCGACAACTCAGCGTATGAGTAGCACAGGAATTGTGCAGTAAAGTAATGAGTTAATGGTAGGTGAGGCTCCACCTCAGACCCAAAAACAATCTCCTTTAGTCTAGTGCTAGTAAAAAGGGATAGACTCCCTCGCTGCCTGGCTGATTCTGACTTTAGGCCACCCCGACGACTTACTTTTTTTATTTGTATCAAAAGCAATTAAGAAATAACACATAATATCAAGGAATAAAATTTATGTTGCATAGTGTTATCCAGGGCACAAAAGCAAAGTTTGAAGGGAATAATAGCAATTTTCTATACTTTTATAATATAAATAATTGGATCTTGATTCATAAGGACATTTTTTTTCCATTTACACTGTCAAAATCCGGTTGTTTGTTAACAGACGATTTTTAGAGTTTTTTAAAAAAAATTATAAAACTAAACCCTAACCCTAACAAACAACCGGATTTTGACGGTGTAAATGTAAAAAAATGTCCTTATTAATCGAGATCGCAAAAGGGGTGCCTGAAGGTCATATGGCCCAAATAATTTTATAACATAAGCAATTAAGAAATAACACTTACTGTCAAAGAACAAAAATTGTATCACATAGTGATATCACTATCAGTAACCATGGAAATACAACATTTTAAGTTTTCATTTTCTTTGGATATGTGAATTTACACAGAAATTTACAAAGAAATCTTTAGACAATTTAAAAAAATCACCAACTCTTGAATAAATATTTTTATGTCAAGCACTTTATTGATTATCAAATAAATAAATAAATTTATTAAAAATGAATTATTACAACTTTTATTAACTGCAATGTTTTTTTACATCATCATCATCAAGTCATGCTGACTACACTGATTCACTTGATTCTCTCGCACCATACTGGCTAGGTTTAAGGTATAAATATAAATACATCTCTATTAATCCTCACTCCTGGCAAGTTCTCAACATGACATCCAGTGTTAGCACAGAGCTGTTGTATGTAATTTTTTTGCATGTTGGCCAATGCTGGTGTGTCCATGTGTAGGAATGCACAGAAGAATGTCACATAAGTTCATCCTTACTTCTACAGCAATGCCCAGCATGTTTCATTCATCTTACTTGTATGGTTTGTGTGATTGGAGGCAAGTAGCTGTACAACTGTTATTTTGTCAAAAATCAAATAATAATCATGTCTATATTTTAGCACTATTTGGAACTTATATGGCATTTCAGAATCCTCTTGTAATATATATGACATTGTTGAATTCTTTCAATATCTATATAACATTGTGGAATCCTTTTGTAACATATGACAGTGGAATTCTCTCATAATGGATATGACATTGTGGAATTCTCTCGTAACATATGACATTGTGGAATCCTCTCGTAACATATGACAGTGGAATCCTCTCATAATGGATATGACATTGTGGAATCCTCTCATAATGGATATGACATTGTGGAATCCTCTCGTAACATATGACATTGTGGAATCCTCTCGTAACATATGACAGTGGAATCCTCTCATAATGGATATGACATTGTGGAATTCTCTCGTAAATATGACATTGTGGAATCCTCTCTGGAATTCTCTCATAATGGATATGACATTGTGGAATTCTCTCGTAACATATGACATTGTGGAATCCCTCTCGTAACATACGAGAGTGGAATTCTCTCATAATGGATATGACATTGTGGAATTCTTTGTAACATATGACATTGTGGAATCCTCTCGTAACATATGACAGTGGAATTCTCTCATAATGGATATAACATTGTGGAATCCTCTCGTAAATATGACATTGTGGAATTCTCTTGTAACATATGACATTGTGGAATTCTCTCATACTGAATATGACATTTTAGAATTCACTCATAATGTACATGACAGTGGAATCCTCTTGTAATATATATAACATTATGAAATTCTCTCATAACGTATGACATTGTGTAATTTTCCCATAATGCATATGACATCATGGAATCCTCTTGTAATGTATATCCCATTGCAGTGGCCTAAATACCGAGACTGAAACAACAAAGATGAGGTTGGTAGTTTAAATAATTAGTCAATTACCTTTTGTTTGTTAGTCTTTTTAGATATCATTTTCTGCAAAGAATTTGTTATTGAAAAAATGAAATGTAAGTAATACAAAAGAAAAATATCTAAAAAGAAAATAGATGAATGCATTTATATGACAATACCCTACTGACTACTGATATATATATATATATATATATATATATATATATATATATATATATATATATATATTCACAGTAATAATAGTTAATGTATGTTGGCTCAGTTGAATCTAATAAAATATCGGACACTTTTTCTATTAGTGATAGCTTTTAAAAATACTGAAAAGAATATATTGATTTTTACGGTACTTTTGTATATCTCTGCGTACATTTGAATTTTTTTTTAAAAAGATGAGATCTCATGAAAATGAACGACAATTCACACAAATAAATTGATGAGGTGTGTAAGATAGTAAAAACTTGTCATTGTAAATAATAATTTATCAGTGAACACTTGACAGTTGGAGGCATGTGTAGCGTAATGGTTATAGTCATAAGAATGGAATCGAAGAGCTATGTTACTGATTCTCTTTTCTAGGACTGGTTTGATTTAAGAGTTTTCCTTCTACTACACTGGTTGCCTAATCAAAGTTAAAGAACCCAGTCTTTCCCACTATTTACCCATAGCTGGGGGAGGGCAACAGATGGATTCATGCCTTTCCCAAGATCCTTAACATGAAGTAAACACAAACAGCCTCATCCAGGATTTTAATATAATGGTAACTGATTCTATTTCATATGGCTGGTTTGATTTCAGAGTTTTCCTTCTTCTAGACTGGTTGCCTAACCAAGGCTAAAGAACCCAGTCTTTCCTACTATTTACCCATAGCTAGAAGAGAGAGAGAGAGGGAGAAAACAGGTGGATTCATGCCTTTCCCAAGGTGAGTAGCATGAAGTAAAACACAAACAGCCTCATCCAGGATTTTAACATAATGGTTCCTGATTCTATTTCCTATATCAATGACCATTGTGCTAAGCACACCTCTCCTATGTCCAGTTGAAGTTGAAATGTGGAGGTGTGTGGTGTAATGTTTATCATTCTAGGAAAGGAACTTGGCAAGACAAGTTCAAATCCTAAACAAGGCTATTTGCACATCACAGTGTGCTAATACCTTTGGGAAAGGTACAAATCCAACTACTCTCCCTCTGGCTATGAAAAATAAAACAAACTATATATAAATATATAATACCAGTCATGTATTTATTAAAACTTGTTTTAAAAAAACAATGAGGACTGTCTAATGTTGCGTGCTCAAATTTTGAGTGTACTTATTCTATGTTATGACGATTTTGGGTAATGTGACGTAAGCAGTGATATAATTTTTGTTACAGACAAAAACTTGAAGCGAATCTCCATTATTAATAGATATTAGTAACATATAGTTTTGCCATCCAAATGATTCGTGGATTAGCTAATAAAGTATGTTAGACAGTTTGTCCAAACTTATTGATATACGTTGTTATTCAAAGTTATGAATAATGTTTTAGTTATTTTGTAGTTACGGAGGATTTTGAAGCATATATACTTGAACAGGAGGGGAGGGGGCGCATATTTTTGAAGTGAGCGGGTCATTGGTAGAGTGTGTGTTGTGGAACAGCGTTCAATTTGAGGGCCTAAGGCATGTGTTGATTTAACGTAGTAATTCACAATAATTATGGTTTAAATAGTTAACTCGGTTAGAAAGTTAAGACGCAGCTATTGAATTAAATTAGTAGTTAGAGTTGTTTTTTGTTGGTTTTTTTTTTTCTAGAGGAAATATAACTGGTTCACTGCGTAATTGATGGCGATCATGTTAGTAAGAGCAAAGAAAGTGGTAAGTTAGAATAGATAAAATCAATTAAGTTCAGAGAACAGGGCAAACTTACCGCAAGTGGAATAAGTGGAAGGTAAATTAGACTGAAACTGGGAGGAATGGATTATTCCATTATATTTTAGTGGTGGGTGGGTTGCACTTTTTCATTGGCTCACACTGACTGTGGTTTCTTGATTTAAGAGGTTGAGTTTTTCTTATTATTTACCTCGTACCCCAATGTATGGGTTAGGCACAAGGCCCTATTAATGTGGGACCACCCACAAGCCGAGACTCATGGGTGACAGGTGGAAAAATTGTGTCGATCCCGTCGGCATTCCCCCACAAGGGGGGCGCCTCAGGCACTGGGCAATAAACCCAGCCCTGCCCCTTTAAATCAAGGGGGAAGGTATTGCCTGGGAGGATAGCCCCCTGGGATCGACGCTATTATTTTACTAAATCTGATCCAGTGGCCGAAGCTCACTGGACCTCGCCAGTGGGGAGTTAGAATTTCAGTTTCAGAGGTTGAGTTTTTCTTGTGTAGTTTATTCGTTGCAAAAAATGTCAGTCCTAGCAGCATGTAGCTTACAGGGTGGCAACTTGAAGATGCCAGATTCAAGTTGGGGTTGCTATCGAAGCCGATATGATGCACAAGAACCTGTAATAGGTGATGAAGATAGTGCATCACTGACGACCTACTTGTACGCATCCAAAAGATGTATAATACAACTAAATGAGCAGGGTCTTATATATAAAAATGGACAGCTGTTTGCATTTCACTTTGCACTTATACCCTTAGGAAAGGCAGGAATCCATCTGTTCTCTCTCTTTCTCTCTCTCTCTCTTCTAGCTATGGATAAGATAGTAGGGTAGACTGGGCTTTTTAATCTTGGTATGGGCAACTTTACTCTAAAAAAAAAAAAAAACTTGTGAAGAGAGGTTGGATCAATACATACCCAACATATGGTATCAATTATTCATTTCCACAGCCTCAGAAACAGATTAGAGTTTTCTTAATTCTCTCTAATCTGTTAGGCTTCATGTGAGAGCAGTTTACACTGGAGATCCCTTGTGCTAAGCAGAGGCTGATCTTTAGTTAAGAAACCTTTGGTTGTTCCTCAGTGTCCCTTAGTGTTGGGTAGAAACCTTTGGTTGTTCCTCAGTGTCCCTTAGTGTTGGGTAGAAACCTTTGGTGGTTCCTCTGTGTCTCTTAGTGTTGGGTAGAATCCTTTGGTTGAGCAGAGTCCTTGGCTGCAGATCCGTTTGTGTTGAATATGTGCAAATGAATGGCTTTCAAGATCGGTGATTAAATAGTTAACTAACCACGTATTCGAGCTGTTGATTTGGCATCCATGCAGTCTATAAGTTTAAGTGGTGGACTTCAGCACACCTTATATACCCAAATTATTCCAACACATGCAAGATGCATAAGGATTTACAGCTTGTTTGTCTGGGGAGTCCTATTGGTTTAATGGTTAAAGTGCTGGACTGCAACATCATAGTAAGTGAGTTTGAACTCCATTCTCACTATTACATTCACTTTCAGACTAATACCCTTTGGAAAGGTATGAACCTCTTCATTTTCTCAGCAATGGGTTAAATAGTACCACTACTTCTACAAAGATGGCTTTGGAATCAAATAACCCATGAATGTTGATATGCCAAAAAAAAAAAAAAAAGCATGTCCTGGGTATGACGTTGAACTGCATCTAGTGAAGTTCCAATTCTGGAGCTCTGGGGAGTGTGGAGTACCGCTTCATTGCCATTACTCCCAAGCCCACTCTGACCCAGAGTCTGATACAATGGTCTGCTAGTCTAGACTTTATTTTCAATAATATGGATATGTTCTTAGGATTCTAAATGCAAAAACTATTCTCTAACAACCACTGCTCAACCAACACGAACACCACCACCACCAACACCAATGCTACCATCGCTATGACAACCGCCACCATCCTACCATCCTGAAACCAGATAAGCACCATCAGTTCTTGTAGAGTCTTGTAGACTTCATTTGTGCCAGCATTTCTGAATGAGACAAATGTTTGCCAATTATGACCTGTGTGTCTCGCAAATCAACGGACTCTACCTGTGTCCTTGGTTACTTAGCAACAAGACAGAGACAAACCTGTTCATTTAGAAGCAATTCACTCTCTCTCTCCCCTTCTCTCTCCCCACCTCTCTATATTTTCTCCCTCTCACTCTTTTCTCACTCTTTTTCTCCTCTCCCTCTCACTCATTTCCCCTCCCTCTTTGCCCCTTCCTCTGTCTTTGTACCCCTCCCTCTCTCCTCTCCCCTCCTTCCCTCCCCTCTTCTCTCCTTCTCTCCTCTCCTCTCGCACACCCTCTATTTCTCTCTTCTTTTTCTCCCTCTATCTCTTCTCTCCTTTTCTCTTGCTCTCTTCTTTCCTCCCACTCTCCACTCTCTTTCTCCCTCTTTTCCTCCCTCTATCTTCTCCACTCTCCTTTTCTTCCCCTCTGTCCTCCCACTCCCTCACTCTTTCTACCACCTCTCTCCTTTTCTCCCCCTCTATCCCCCTCTTTTTTTCATAAGAAGTAATATTTCATTCAAGTGCCTGTTGATTTCTATTAACAATTTGTAATCTCTTGTTTTTTGTTCTTTCTTGTTATAAACATATCTGTTTCTATCTAAGATTTTTAGATTCTCTCTCTCTCTCTCTCTCTTCTCTCTCTCTCTCTCTCTCTCTCTCTCTCTCTCTCTGAAATATTAATGATAATAAAACATTATCATAATTATCTGTTTAAACTTCAGAAGTGAATATCTTTTCTCATTGTAAGCAATTAATATTTATAAAGTCTAGATTCCTCTGACACACAATCAGATTCTAATAGAAAAGATGTTTTCTAAATTTTATAAATGCAGATAGTGTTGCATTATTTTTTTGGTATATATATTTACCAACCCCTCCGCACGAGCAGGATGTGACACAAGGTCAATTTCTTAAGCGGAGTTCAACAGGTTTGAATTCAGTTTTCCTTCTCCTAGATCGGTTTGCCTAGGTTGAAGAGCCCAGTCTGCCCTACTATTTATCCATAGCTGGAGGGACAGTAGGATTCACACCTTTCCCAAGGGTATTAGCGCAAAGTGAAATGCAATTACCACATCCAGGATTTGAACTCGGGGCGACGAGTCCATTTCCCATGACTTTAACCATTACACCACACGCTTCCTAATTTTTTTGGTATAAGCCATAAGCAACTTCCTGTTTGAAATAAATAACCATCGACATTGAATCCTGGGAAAAATGAATCTTCTAATTACTATAAAACCTAACCCATATAAGCCATTTAAAGTGACGTCTCCTCCAAGGAAAAGGTACATCTTCCCAATGTTGGATTCACTATTTAGAACTTTGCCCTTTTTGGATTTAATGCTGAACTGGTTTGTGTAACCTTTATTGATTAAGGACTTTATAGCAATCATTTGTGAGCTAAACCCTATTCACTAGTTTATTTTTTATATTTTGTATTAATGTTTAATATGTTTTCCATTTTCTAGACTGGCTGCCTAACCAAGGTTTAAAAGCCCAGCCTACCCTACTATTTACCCATAGCTGGAGGGAGAATAGTTGGATTCATACCTTTCCCAAGTATATTAGCACTATGTGAAATGCAAACAGCCTCATCCAGGATTTGAACTCGTTTCATCATGTTCATTTCTATGACAGGTTTGAATTTAGAGTTTTCCTTCTAGATTGGTTACCTAACCAAGATTAAAGAGCCCAGCCCGCCCTACTATTTACCAATAGCTGGAGGGAGAATAGTTGGATTCATACCTTTCCCAAGTGTATTAGCCCTAGAATTTGTCTTGTTGTATCCATTTCTACAATGATAACCATTACACCACCATACACCTCCAATGACAGATATATATATTTTAACTTATTGGAGCTAATATATGAATATAGAATCTATATGCCTACAGATTGATTTAGTCATCTATTTATATGAATAAATGTCAGTCTTAAAATGTACGTATGTCTCTGCAAATCTAGAAAGATCAGTCAGGCTGTGTCGTCTTCATGAGAGGCAAAAAGAAAATAATATCAAAATGTTGATTATTTAAACAATCTCTTATGAACAGAAAATTCTTTGAATTTTTTTTTTGTATTGATTTTAATCATTCAGTTTTGTATTTTCTTTTTCTCAAGACATTTTCGTAAAAGATTTTTCTATTTTAGGCTTCAGTATGAACATTAGATTTTTTTTCCCCGTTTTCTCTTGATTCTTTTTTTTCTAGGGTATTTAATGAGTTTATATGTCAGAAGTCAAAAGATTCTGTTTTCTTGGATCAAATATATATATATATATATATATATATATATATATATATATACACACAAAGTGCTGTCAAAAACATTGAGATTGAAACTGTATTTACCAAGATAGAAATGAAGAATGAATGGAACGTTATTTTTTTTCAAAATACAAGGTGTGTCAAAAAAGTACCAAGTTTAAAGCTGTATTTACCAAAATAGAAATGAAAAATGAATGGAACACTTCTTTTTTTTTTTTTTTTTTTTTTTTTCAGAATACAAGGTGTGTCAAAAAGTACAAAAATTATCAATACTTTTTTGACACACCTTGTATGTATGTATGTATGTATATATTGACTATGAATCAAATACTCATTGATAAACTTACCGATTCCTGAGTGATGTAAGCAGTGATGTAGTTTCAGTTACAGACTAATGGACACTGCATCTCCATTATAATAAGATATTAATAATGCATTTAATGTTTCTTACAAAAAAATGTTCCATTTTATTAAATATCGTTCATTGCTTTGGACATTAAATAACAATTAGTTTTAGAGAAATCTGCCGTTTGTTTTATTAATATAATTTAACATTTTTTTGTTCATATAATTGGAATTGTCAAATCGTCTAAGAACTGCCAATAATGGTTATGGATCTTTTTTCTGTAGAATTCTTGGGAAAGAAGATTTTTCTAATTAAAAAGTCTTCAAGAATTTCTTTCTCTTTTTTGTTTTCTGCATTTGATAAATAATTGCTTTTCAAAAAGATTAAGTGCTTTAGTTTCAAGGATAATCATTGCGTGACGGATCAGATTAAAATTATTACATTGGGGGGAGAAAACAAAAAAAAAAGAACTTGTTTTTTAAATTCCTAATGTGGATTATGTTGGTTTTTATTTTGTTTTTTTTATTCACAAATGTAAATGATAAAATCTTATTATAACTGAGATTTGGTGTCTGTCTGTAATTAATGATTTTGACAATAAATTAGATAGTCATTGCTAAACTTATGCAATTCCTGAGGGTATTGTGACATTGTTTCGGTTACAGACAAACACCAAATCTCCATTATTATAAGAATTATCATTTACATTTATGCATAAAAAAAAAAAAAAAACAACATACTCCACATTAGGAATTTAAAAAACTTTCTTTTTTTTTTTTCATTACATGATGTAATAATTCTAATCTGATCTAATTACATTAGAATTATTACATTGTGTAATTATGTTTTAAATTCATAATGTGGAGTATGTTGGTTTTTTTTTATGCACGAATATAAATGATAAAATCTTATTATAATGGAGATTTGGTGTCTCTACTCATCACTGCTTATGTCACAATACCCTCAGGAATTGCATAAGTTTATCAATGAGTATTTAATTTATAGTCAGTCATTAATATATAGAATAAATCTTATTCACGAACGATGTCTCTATAAAAATCTGAGTTAGATTTGCCTCAAAACAGCCCATGTTATTAGTGCATTTAAAATAATGCAATAAATAAAATAAAAGCAGGTAATAATAAGGATAAGAAATACTCAAAATTAACGATTGATAATGAAAAAGAATTTTAAAATTCCTCAATCTGTCTATCTCTTCTATATATAACAGTAATTCAATTCATGTTGGGTTATTTAATACTGAAATCTGTCATATATATATATATATATATATATATATATATATATATATATATAGTTGAATGAAGTGACAAAAAAAAGTTTTTATTCATTTATTTGGGAACGATATTACTACCAATGGTTTCCTGCTAAAAGCATTCATCAGGGAAACGAAATGTTTTTTTAAAAAAATGACAGAAATGGTGTAAATGGTCGAATGTGTGCGTTTTTTTTTAAACTGTATTCTCGTGTTGCATGTTTGCGTGATGTGGAATGTTCTTTTTGTTTGCACGTGTGCGTATTTTTGTTTGTGCATATATATATATATTATATATATATATATATATATATCGTAGAAAGCGATATTAATGCACGTATAAGAAAAGTATGGTCTGTTATAGACAGATTATCAGTCATATGGAAATCCAATCTCGCTGACAAGTTAAAACAACAATTCTTCCAAGCCGTAGTTGTATCAGTGCTACTGTATGGCTGCACTGCTTGGACCCTTGTGAAGTGCCTAGAAAATAAGCAAGATGGGAGTTGCACAAGAATGCTGCATGCGATCTTAAACAAATCATGGAAATAACACCCCACAAGAAAGCAGCTGTATAGCCACTTGCCTCCTATCACACAGACCATCCAAATGAGATAAATAAGACATGCTAGACACTACCGGAGAAGTGAGGATGAATTCATAAGTGATGTTCTCCTATTGAAATCAGCAAATGGGCATGCCAGTGTGGACCGCCCAACAAAGACCTAGATAGACCAGTTCTGTGTGGTTACTGGATGCTGCACAGAGGACCTAATAAAAGCAATGAATGATAGGGATGGGTGGTGAGAGATTGTCATGGATATCCTTGCAACTGGCCCAACATGATGATATATAAAATACATTGTTTTATATCTAAATAGAAGAGATGTTTTAGACCAGCCATTATACAAGCAAATTACCATGTCTATAACAATAAATAAATCTGAGATTGATTCAATATAAATTGAGTCTGGCCATTTTTAACAATATTGAAAATTTCAGACAATTTCATTACAAGTTTTAATTATTGAGAATTTATGAGTCAATTTGTTTTTCTCTTATGGAGAGAAAATAAGTAGACCAATCCGATGTCATAATTGTTAAGTAATGTTTTATAAAATCAAAATTAACTTTGATATCAACTCAGACCTAAAAACAAAAACAAGTACAAAAATTCTTTACATACATACATATATACATATTACAATAGTATATACAGGAATAACCTACTCGAGTTTCACCATAAGGATCTTCAGGGTTAAATCCACTGAATTAATCAAGATATTGATTAATTCAGTGGATTTAATCCTGAAGATCCTTATGGTGAAATTCGAGTAGGTTATTCCTGTATATACCATTGTAATAAATTCGCTCTACTTACATATTGAGCACTTTATATTTGATATATCACTGCCTTTTCATTGTGAAACGTGTATCAACTAACCATTGAGACCTATTTCACTGGTAAGTCACCACTTCCATATATAAAATATATACAGAGAGAGAGAGAGCTGCATCTAGTGGTGAAGTTCCAGTTCTGGAGCTCGGGGAATGTGGAATACTCCTTGATCTCCATTACTCCTAGGTCCACACTGACCCAGAGTGGTAGTACCTGTTAAGGTTCCATCTATGGGTTAAATATAAAAAATGTGTTTATAAAAAAATTGAGTTCCCATCAAGAATGAATTTATTTCAATACTTTGTCAGCATTAAATGACCCACCAAGGTTGATATGCTGAGAGAGAGAGAGAGAGTTTAAAACTACTCTCTTAATTCTAGCTTTAAAGCTTTTGCTATCAAATATATGTTAAGAAGTTAAGCCAAAATATAATGTTGCATTCATAATAATTATAACTAGCAGGACCTGTGGATATACAACAGTATGACAATTTAATTATTACAACATTTTATATGTTTACTTAAGAGCTATTGAAAATGCTTCAATATGTAAAATGTATAATAATCTTGATTTAACTCTATCTTTCACTCTTTTTCACTCCTTTTCTTTCTTTCCTTCTTTTCATTATGTTCGATTGAAACAGATTAGTATTATCGCTTCCACATGCTCACCCCCTTTCTCTATCTTTCCTCTACTCTCTTTATTTCTTATATTTTTCTGTATTGCATGTCTTTTTTCTTCCCTTTTTTCTTGATAATAAAAACGGAATGGTCCATTTAGATGAGGTGACGACACTCATAAGGAATAAGAATTCGGTGGATAAGCAACATCAGATAATCAGAATTTACATTTTTGTATTTCATCTTGGGCGATTTGGACACTAATTTTTAACCAGAGGGTGTTGCAAGATGATAATGGTTGTACAATTAAGGAATATGAGTATTAATATATGGATAGAAAATCAGTTTTCCTCTCTAATAATGTGTGTGTGTGTATGTATATATATATATATATATATATATATATATATATATATATATATATATATCACATTGTTTTATATCTAAATAGAAGAGCTTTTTTTAGAAGAAAAATCTTTATTTCTGATCTATACTTTTTCTCATTATTCTAAATTAAATTATGATTAAAAAAGATGAAATGAAATAAAAACAGATAAGGATAAAAATACTCAAAATTAACAATTGATAATGCTTTATCTAAAATGAAGTTTAAAACTATCTCTTTCCTATATTACAGTATATCAATTCTTGTTGGATTATTTAATGGTGAAGTCCCTTATATCACATTATATATAACTCGGTCAGTAGAGCGTTCAGCTAGGAATCACAAGGTTCCTGGTTCGATACCGGCCCTTGCCAACTCAGCGTATGAGTAGCACAGGGATCTGTGCAGTAAAGTGATGGTAGGTGTGGTGCTCTACCTCAGACACTAATATAAACTTCTTGGTCTAGCGCTAATGAAAAGGGGATAGACTCCCTCTCTGATTGGCTTATATTGACATTAGGCCACCCCGACGACTTAATTATATATATATATATATATATATAATCACACATTATTTTATATCTAAATAGAAAAGATGTTTTAGAATAGACCAGCCAGTATACAAGCAAATTACCATGTCTATAACAATAAATAAATCTGAGGTTAATTCAATATAAATTGGGTCTGGCCATTTTTAACAATATTGAAAATTTCAGACAGATTCATTACAGGTTTTAATTATTGAAAATTTAAGAGTCGACTTTTTTTTTCTTTTGTGGAGAGAAAATAAGTAGACCAACCTGATGTCATAATTGTTGATCAATGTTTTATAAAATCAAAATTAATTCTATGACAAGGATTCTGAATGCAAATCAGCTTTACTGCATTTAAAAGTTGACCTTGTGTCACATCCTGTCGGTGTAGAAGAGGACAATATTGGTTATTTGCTGGTGCCAAAAGTTATATCTTATCATAATGGAGATTCGGTGTCTGTCTGTAACCGAAACTATGTCACTGCTTACATCGCAATACCTTCAGGAAATGTGAGTTTAAAATCCTGCAATATGTCTTATATATCACCAAGAATTAAAGATTTATATAATATATGGTGTGGTTAATTTACATACTGGTTTTAACAAATCCTTACTTGTGGTTACTTATTTCTAAGATTATTGTTTTATTCTCCAATGTATTAAAATCAATCCTATTAATGATTTTTGACAGAAACCAATTAAATATAATTAAAATGTGTAATCTTTTTATATGTGTTCTTATTTAATTTTGACAGTCTCTCTAGTTTAATATATTCAATTACATCAAAACTTAAATACTTTACACCTGGAGGGCACTTGTGTAGTTAAAGGATCATTGACGTTGCAGTAAGTTCAGATAAATTCTGTGAAAATGTTGAATACAGGGGGGAGCGTATTATATATTATGTCAATTTCTAAGTGAATAGCAATTATTTTGGCGCTATATATTGAAGCTATGTTCTTTTTCATTGCTTATTATCTTTTAGTAAGGCAGCACATCCATCTTTATTTTTTCGCTTTTTGCTCCATCTGCGCATATATATATATATATATATATATATATATATATATATATATATATATATTGAAATTGTTTGTTTAAAGTGGAGATTGAAAGCAACCACGGTAATCAATTTCCCAACTGCAAAAGTCCACTGATGAAGTCTTTCTGCCTGCAACAATAGTAAAGCAGTCTTCGCTCAATCCACTAAAGTTCACTCTTCACGTTAGGAAGATCAAACACAACTTCCCGCGGTATGGGAAGGTAGGCCTTAAATAATAAGTAACTGCCCTCCCCAAGATCTTACATCAGGGCTAATCACACTCAGCGTTGCCCAATCCGTGCAAAATTTGCATATTCAACAGGGGTGACAGTAGTCTGACTACAAGCCACTTCTCACAACGAGGAGGTTGCGAGTTCAATCTCTGTAGTCAACTGCTATACCCCCCCCTCGTGCAGGCCAGACATAGACAGGCGCGCTTTGTTCTTGGAGGTAGGGAATCTTCTTGTCTACATATATAAAGGTGGTCTGGGTCATACCATAGTAATGATCTGTTTAACTAGTCTGTTAAATATTATAGAAATGTACTCAAGTCTCAGGTTTCTTGTAAATTGTGCCAACTCTCAAAGACAGAAGATTTCTTGTGAAGTCATGTAATGTTGTGTAAGATTTTTCCACTCCAGAATTTCCTTGTGGTAAAGTCCGATAATAATCATCCTCCTACCTGAGTTGTCTGTGTCTGTTGATTAGATGTAATGGCAACTCAAGTCTCTTATTTTTCTATTGTAGATAAAAGATGTAAAGATAATTCGCCTGAGAGAAATAAAAGTAAAGATGACCTTTTGAATTCTTTGTAATGAAAGAACCTGTAATTCTCATTCTACTTTACTTAAAATCTATGGACAATAGAAGATAACCTTTCAGGGGATTTTTTTTTTTTTTTTTTTTTTTAGTTCTATAACTTTTCTGGTTATTTCCTATAACTCCAACCTAAAAAAAAGGGGAACCACTCTGAATGTATTTTATCTGCTAATTAATCTACCCATTATTTTCCCATTAGACTAACCCTAAACCCTAACCTTAACCCCATCTTCTTTTTTTCTAGTAGATCAATAAATAATTTATAAAATTAATTCAGAGTGGTTCCCCTTTTTTAGGTTGGAGTTAAGGGAAATAAACTCTTTTCCTTTATATAACTTAGATATAACTTTTAGCACCAACAGATAACCAACATTGTCCTTTCTTATCCCAAATATATACAAGGGAGAGTCAAAAATTATCTGCACTGTTATATTATATTCAAAGACAAGGTGAAATAAGGCTTACCAGAGTCGAGTTGGAACTTGGACCGGTTGAATAAAGAGATGATTTCCCGGCACGGATAAACAGATAACAACACGTGTATTAACTTGACCACATCTTTATTTGTATTATCATTTTCCCTATCCCCTTTTTTGAGATGGAAATGTTCCCTACAGAACACAGCTCTGTCAGCTGGGGCTTTAGAATACACCGACTGTACCTCTGCAGAGAGGTAAGACCCCCCCCAATGGTGCCATCTATTGGCTGTGGGTGGTGACCAGTGATGCTTAAGGAGGGAACCCTGGTCCATGACCTGCAACACTACACTTTGGTCCTTACTTAGGCTACACAGGCGGTCAGAGAGGCCACCTCCAATCAGTCAGCTGATCACGTCAAGCCCTAGCAACCATATAATTGCCATAACCCTATTGCTCTTATGGCAAGCCGCAACCTTTTTTTATCATATATGCTAGAAGGTGGTGGCTGAGGGTCTTAGTGTCCTAGTATGACACTAACATCTAGTGGTGAAGTTCCATTTCTGGAACTCTGGGAGTGTGGAGTACCCTTTATTGCCAGGTACACCCTAACCCAGAGTGGTAGTACCTGTTAGGGTCCCTTTTTTTCTGATGTCTCTTCATGAACTACCTACTTGTCTCAATGTTACGTAATGGCATTTTACCGCGCCTTCAAAACATGGTACTATTAGGACTTGTACAATTCTTGTATCAGGGGTCGATGCGCTCATTTGTTTACAAGCGCACACAGATCTAGTAGTCCTTCAGAGTCCACAAAAGAACCCTTCCTCTTTTCTTTAGTTTATGGTCAGGCAAAGGTATCACCTTACAAGACAAGTGGTTCTTCGTTGCGGTCAATTAACTTTTTATTTCCACAGGTATCTTTAGGCAGGGGAATCTCATTTCATTGATAACATCTCCCGTAGTAATGAAGATGACGATGGAATTGTTTTTCATAAATTTATTCACTGCAAGTTATTGTTCTTGAGAGAGAGAGAGAGAGAGAGTCAGTTTCTTTAACACATATGCTTTTCAGTCACCCGCCTATGACTAACCTCAGCAAAAGCCCCCTTTGGCAAATTTTGCCAACCCGACTGTCCCCGGCAAAACTCTGCAGCCCAACTGTCTTTAAAATCTAAGGTTCCATCCCTTCTTCTGACAAACTGATCAACATAAATTTTAACAGCAAAATCCTAGACTTCCTGGCTATCGAACCGGGTCACAGGTGATAATGAGAATTCCATTATCTTCTTGCTTGCCCGAATGTTTATATTTATTTTCGGGCCGATTCTTCAGAGACCACCCGGTAAGATCAGAGAATCATACTACATCTATTAAGGTTTCTCTGTGTCTGGCACAAGGCCACAAATATGGTGTTCCTGGGTAAGGCGCGCCAATTATGCTACATCAACCCTATTGCTCCTATGGCAAACCCCAACCTTTTTTATCATATATGTGCTAGAAGGTGGTGGCTACTCCTTCATGCTGTCCCTAGAATGTGCCCTTTTTCTGATATTTCTGGTGAACTGTCCACTTCCTTTTTTTTTTTTTTTTTTTTTTTTTTTTTTTAGAAGGCTAGTGTCACAAACTGCTCTTCCTTCCCCTAGCATAGCAGTTCTCGCCAATGTGCGAAAAAGGGAAAAGAAGAATTCAATTATCTATTGATTACACGTGTATATTAACTTTGAAGTATCATCACACATTTAGCTATCTATCTATAGGTATGTGTCCGCGTATTTTGACTTGAGGGTCTGTCATTATATTTATTTAATATTCTTTCAAGACAATGCTGTCAATAATAACTAGCCTATTCAATAATAGTCTACAATTATATCTTGTAAAAACCATTGACAACTTTTCTGAGATAATCATTTTTGCACTGGCCAAATCTCTGTAATTATTTTTTCATTCCAATCGAAAAGAAAAAAAAGAAAATAGAATTTTAAAAATGTTCATAATTAAAATCAATCCATAATGCTAAACAAATATTAGAAAAAAGTTTAGAAAAGAGGAAAAAAAAAACATTGCTTGCAATTTGAAAAAATGTTTTCTAAAAGAATAATACATCAACTAGAAGAACCTGTGGATATACCACAGTATGATAATTTAATTATTACAACATTTGATATGTTTAATTAAGAGCTAATGCAAAATAGTTAAATACTACTAGGACCTGTGAATATACCACAGTATGATAATTTAATTATTACAACATTTGATATGTTTAATTAAGAGCTAATGCAAAATAGTTAATACTACTAGGACCTGTGAATATACCACAGTATGATAATTTAATTAGGTAGTTTAGATGATATGTTTAATTAAGAGCTAATGCAAAATAGTTCAATACTAGCAGGACCTGCGGATATACCACAGTATGATAATCTAATTATTACAATGTTTGATATGTTTGGTCAAATTTGACAAAAAAGAAGATTCTTCAATGCATTTTTGTCTACAATATTTGATGTCATTTCCTCAAATTGGTACAAGTTCAAGATCTAATTTTTGGTATTATTACTTGATAGACCAATACACAACTTTTGGTGTTTCATGTAATTTTAAATTTTTTAAAAGTGAAAAATCAACCTACATTATTGTAGAAGTGTGTTGTCTTTTCTTCCATACTTAAAACCATACAGCTCTGTGCAAGTTATTTGTATTAGAAACATTTTATATCATATAACAGTGTGTAAAAAACTCTTTAAAAAATCAGTTAACATTAATGAATTATTAAAAGTTAATTTATTATTTTAGTGTCATTTTAAGGATGTGTGTAAGAATGATCTTGGGTGTTTTGGCATTGCCCCTTCCATCTGGGAAAATTTGGCTCAGGACTGCCCTCAGTGGCAGCAGGCTCTCCGTAGCGGACTGTTCATGTCTGAAGTCACCCGGGTGCAACACCATGAAGCCAAGAGGTCCAGAAGAAAGCAGCGGCAACAAAGCACCAACACATCAACATCTTCAGGGACAGCCTTCACATGCGACATCTGTGGTGGTGAATGTTTTTTTGAACCTTGGACTTCAGTCACAGGAAGCGCTGTAACTTCAAGGGCACAAAAGCTATATAGTCTTCCAAGACTTCAATGCCAATGATGAAATTAGTATTAGTTAATGTATCCTGATAGTATTATTAGTATTAATAATAATGATAATGAAATTGATTGTGTACAGTGCTCTGGTGCACTACAAGTCATCAAAGTCTCATGTCTAGTACACAGAATAATGTATTAGTGTCAGGAACATGAACTGCGTACAGTAATAATATACATGTATGTGTGCGTGTGCATGCATATGTGTGTGGATGGGAGTATCAGGTATAGTGTTGGCGGACTACAGGAAACATGGAGGCTTTGAAAGATGCAGTGTTTCGGCTGCCCACAACGGATGCAGGCAGCTTATTCCATGCCTCGGCAACTCTGAATGTGAAAAGATGTTTCTGAAAGTCATGTGAGCTATGTTTTTCCTGACTTTGTAGGCATGCCCACGTGTGTTAGAAACATGGAGATCATAAAGGTGCTCAAGGTTGTTGTTGCTATTAGTTAATGTATTATGCTAGGATTATGCTAGTTCTTTACATATAACATTTTGAAAGACTTGGTGGGATAGACATGTTCTTATTTTTATTATCTTTTTACTTGAGTCTATCTTCTATTCAGGATGAACTCTCTTTGGTCTTCTGGGTCATCTGGGGTTTGTTTGGGTGTTTCTGGGTCATCTGGGGTTGGTTTGGGTGTTTCTGGTATTTCTTGATCAGAACTCTGAGGAAAATCACTCAACATTAATAAATCATTAAATCTTAATTATTGAACCTTGATGTAAGTGTTATATACTCATCTAACATACTCGGTTATATAATGGTGAGAGAGAGACAGAGAGATAGATATATTAGATCATAATAGTTGATAGACTTACTTTACATTCTGCTTACTTTGTCTACTCGTCTGGACGCCATGTTCTCTGGTTGGGCTTCTGTTAAGGGTTGGTTCTTCTTCATTGATTCTTCTTAGGTGCTGGGCTGGAAATTGCTTGTTTTAATATTTAATTAACACAACAAGACTTGTTTGTTTCTTGATCAAGCTTATTTTCAACCTTGCCCATTTAATTCTGCTGTGGAGGGAGAAATGATATCAGAGCGACGACCTATGGTCCACCCGCTCCGAAATTTGCGTTGCATCTGTCTAACTAAACTAAAATGTATTCGCACACCTGTATACCGGAAGGTCAGTTAGAATGTGATCATTGTCACTCATCAGCCCCTGTAACTTTCCACAAACTCTGTCATTTTTAAGTTAATTCAAAATTCTAACTACAGGTACATTCATAATTTATAACTGCTCATAAATTATGTAACATAAGTAGTCCTCCAGGATTATCTTAGTTCTTTACATATAACATTTTGAGAGAATTAGTGAGTGTGAATTCAGATATTATCACTAGATTAGAAAAAGTTTTTTTCTTTTCTTTAAAAAAAGTGGGGGGCCATTGCTTAGAAATGTTTCTTAGGTTTCAATCAACAGATTTAATAACAAAAACCAAATGATTTTTAGACAATAAAATGG
Organism: Doryteuthis pealeii; assembly: GCA_023376005.1. Taxonomy (NCBI): domain Eukaryota; kingdom Metazoa; phylum Mollusca; class Cephalopoda; order Myopsida; family Loliginidae; genus Doryteuthis; species Doryteuthis pealeii. Next base: position 10,685,668 of record CM042147.1, read on the forward strand.
TAATAAATATGATATAAAGTTAGGAAAGGAAATAATTACTTAATTACAAGAAAAACTAAAAAAAAAACTAAAAAACTAAAAAAGATTATGAAGTTGATAAGACCGAGGTTAATACAATGATGTAGAATGCCACACCTTAGTCGTCCAGCCAGAACGGCTGTGGGCGGATTCTGTTAGGAAATACACTACAAAAGAAAATCCATTATACTGGGAGTCTGAGTGAAGCAGATGCTGGAAAATAAATTAGCCACACCTATTTGACACACACTCACATACACACACACAAATATATGTATGTATATGTATATATATAAGTAGGTTTGGTGGTTGGTTTTGAAGGCTATCACAAAGCAAGTCTAAAGAAAAATAAGGTAACTATGATGTTTGTTTACTTTTGATTTATTCTTAATATTTCGAGATAAAGATCTCTTTGTCAGAAACTGTTGCTAGGAATTGTCCATTCTGTTTTGTGCCTTATATCTTCGAAATTCTCTGTGTGTAAGTCTGTATGTGTGTTTATGTGTGTCTGTCCAACAATGTCTTAGTATCATTCAAGGTTTGGCCTGCCCTTTTTTGTTTTATCATTAAGCAGGTCTTAGTAGTTTGTTTATTTGTGTGTGTGTGTGTGTGTGTGTGTGTGTGTGTGTTCTCCAGGCACAGCTGATTTTTTTAATGAATTCTGTGCAATTAATGATCTCAATCAAGTTGGTGGTTATGAGAAGTTCCTGTATTAATTTTCTATATATAGACACACAAAGCCTCAAGTGCTAAAGGACCATTGGATACAATATACTTCTGCAGAATCTATGAGTTACTGTATTTGGCGGCATATAAGACATCCCCCCCATTTCAGCTGGTCAGATTCAGGAGAAAAAGTTTTTAGTGTATTTAAGCATATATTGTTGAAAACAGTCTATCTGTGCATTACACAAGCAGAAACATAGCTGTATAAAAGCAATTTGGCAGTACAAGGCAAGCAATAAGCATACATAAGACATCTCAATAGCAGGAAATAAAAAAAATAAAAAATAATAATAATAATAATAAACTTCACCTACGATGTATAAGACACAGGGCAATTTTTGTAAAAAAAGGGTGTCCTATATGCCATCAAATACGGTAAATAGTATACCACTACTGTTCTTCTAGAAGAGAGAGAGAGAGTCCCCTTGGTGTAATGGATAATATGTTGGACTATGACATTGTAGTGAGTTCAAACTCCTTTTCGGACTAATATCTCGATTCAGGGGGAGTCCCTGTGGTGTAGTGGATAACATGCTGAACTGTGACAAGTGTAGTAAGTGAGTTTCAACCCCAGTCATGCTATTACATTCACTTTTGGATTAATACCCCCCTCCCATCCCTCCGGTTATGGGTTAAATAGTGTTGGAATATTTTAGTAATATAAGGTGTGCTACAATTCCCCACCTAAATTTATAGACTAGGTGAGGTCAAGTCGTCTATTCCTCCACCAACCAACAGCCATAATGTTTGGCTGATTAACTACTTAAACACTGACACTTTCATAGTCCATTTGCAACCATTGATGAAGGAACTTACAATACTGAGGATTCTTTACCAGAGGATTTCCACTGTACAAGCGTTCTTGCTTGGATAGCACATAAAAACGTAACAAATAGTACCACTACTGTTCTTCTACAAGGACGGCTTTGCCATCAAATAACCCATGAAGGTTGATATGCCATTAAGCAAAGAAATCAAACTCTTTAAACGTAAATTGCTACATTTATACTACCTTCGTAATATAGCTATCTTGGCAACATTGAAGTAAGTGAGTTCAAATTCCAGTCGCACTATTATGTTCACTTTTGAAATAATACTCTTGGGAAAGGTATGAATCCCCCTCACTCCCTGCTATGGGTTACATAGTACCACTACTATTCTTCTAAAAGGATAGCTTTGGCTTTAAATAACGCATGAAGGCTGTATCATTTGGATTTTCTGGACTGTTGTCCTCATCTTTAATGTTATATACATAATGTTTCAGCCAATGTGTTCTCCGACCTTCTTCGGGTGTTTCTTGTCAAACTCACTAACTTTCTTGGAACTTCGAACCAAACCCTTTATTCAATCCATGGGGGTAGACTGTTCTCATTTCGTTAACCATGATCAGGAACAAGGATTCGGTTCGAAGTTACATAAACCTTCTGAATTCGATAAGAAGGTTCCTGAGTTCATAGAAAAAACAAGAAAAACCTGAAGAAGGCTGGAGGGCACATCAGCCGAAACATTGTGTATATAACAATAAAGATAAGGACAACTTATCAAGCCTCATCTCAAAAATTCAGACAAATACCACTAAGATTGATATGCCATTAAACAAAGAAATACAAACTCTTTACACATAATTTGCTACAACATTTATGCTACATTCATAACATAGCTATTTCTTCCGTAAAGCAAACTACTCATTTATTATTTTTCTGAATTTTTGAGAGAGGCTTGATAATTTGGATTATTCGGACTATTTTCCTCATCTTTATTGCTATCTGTACTATGTTTCGGCTGATGTGCCCTCTTCAGATATTTCTTGTCAGACTCTGGAGCCTTCTCAAACTCAGGAACCTTCTTGTCGGATCAGGAGCAGAATGAGAACAGGATTAAATAAAGGGTTGGGTTTAAAGTTCCGTGATGGCTCCCAATTACAACAAGAAGGTTCCAGAGTTCAAAAAAAAAAGGTTCACGAATCTGACAAGAAAACCTGAAGAGGACCAGAGGGCACATCATCCAAAACGTTGTACAGATAGCAATGAAGATGAGAACAATGGTCTGAATAATCCAAATAATCCAAATCCTAATTTATTCTACATGTTTTAAGATACCTGTTAAGAGGGGAACCCCTCCCTCCCTATGGGAACCCCTCCAAAAAAAAAAACCTTATACAGATTTGGTGTAATTTAGAATTGTACGTTGATTGAATTTGTCTCTTCTTGACTCCGTGACTCTCCTTTTCATTTGTCAATTGTTACAAACATGGCTGACTAAATAAGTGTTTGTTTCTTTCTTTATTAGACCTTCAAGTCCTTTTTGACTTTCTTTCTTTCTATTTTCCTTCTCTCTCATTTCTCTTCTCTCCTCTCTCTCTCTCTCTCTCTGTTTCTCTTTTACATACCCATGTGAGGATTTTTCTCTATCTCCCCCCCTCTCTGTTTCTCTCTCTCCCCTCTTTTTCTCTTACATATCTTACATACCCATGTGAGGATTTTTTTCTATTTTCCTTCTCTCTTTCTCTCTCCCTCCCTCTTTCTCCCCCTCTCCTTCTCTTCCCTCTTTCCCTCTTTCTTTTACATGCTCATATGAGGGTATGTTGTTTTCTCTCTCTCTCTTCTCTCATTCTCTCTCTCTTCTCTCTCTCTCTCTCTTTCCCTCTCTCTTTCTCTCCCTCTTTCCTTCTCTACATGCTCATATGAGGGTATATTGTTTTCTCTCTCTCTTTCTCTTTTTCTCTCTCTCTCTCTCTCTCTCTCTCTCTCTCTGTCTCTCTTATATGTTTTTTTTGTTCTTTTTCTTATTCAAAACAACTAAGTATCTCAGCTCATCTTCATTTTATTGAATATATCAAATCTATTCAAATCTTTATAGTGTGTTGCAACTTTTTTGTTGTCGTTCTCCTAGAGATAAACTGCTAAAAGCAGCTTAATCTCTTCGGGGGGGGGGGGTCTGCTTTGGATGATAAGTATCACCCACACAAATAATATATATTCTTTTCCCCCCCTGTAAAACGTAAAGGTTATTTAGAATTACCATAACATAGTTAAAGCTCTTCAGATTTCATCTTCTATCAGGAATATTACCATAATTATTGGTAGACTGTGAATTTACGGATGTAAATTTTTACCATAGTCAACTGGACAGATGTTAGTGGAATATGAAATGAAGTCCGATGTATATATTTTTAATTTCTCAACTGGGATTTTGATAAAAATGAAACTCTAAGGAAAACAAAACAATATGTTAATTCATTTATTAAGTTATTTAAAAGAATTAAATGACAGCATTAATTGTTGTATAGATTTTAAGTTGTTGCATAGTGATTCAGTTATACACTTTTTTGATCTCAGAACTTCAAAAGTGGATTGTTTTTAATTTTTTTTTTTTCTATTGTTACTCGACAAAATTACCAGCCAATAATAATTTTCAGTTTATTTCAGTATAGGACAATAAGTTTATAATCTCAAGTCCCTTAAAATAACAACGCTGATGTAAAAAAAGTGAATAAAAACTGAATCACTATGCAACAACTTTAAATCTATACAACATCAATTAACGCTGTCGTTTATTTTTTTGAAAAACTTATAAACGAATCACCATATTATTTCTCTGAATTTTTTAGATGAGGCTTGATAATTTGTATTATTTAGATTATTCAGACTATTGTCCACATCTTTATTGTTATCTACACAACGTTTTGGCCGATGCATCCTCCAGCCTTCTTCAGGTGTTTTTTTGTCAGACTCGGGAACCTTCTTGTACTCTGGAACCTTCTCTTCAAACTTGGGAACCTTCTTGTCAAACTCGGGACTCTTCATGTCATAATTGGAAGCCTTCATGGAACTTTGAACCTAACCGTTTATTCAATCCATGAGAGTATCCTGTTCTCATTCCGCTAACCATAGCTGGGTATAGGTGTTAAGCTGTGTTAATTATTCTATGTTACTGTCGGCCTTGTCCAGGATTGAACCTGCAGCCTAGAGATAACTGTCACTTAGAACTATATTTGCTCAATCCCTATATCCACTACACCTTTGGTCCAAAAAATTATTTGTGGATTGAATCATAATATAGCGTTGCGGGGGTCGATTGAAAGGAGTTTTTTGTTTTAATAGTGATAATTCTATACTTAATTTCTTATTGTTCAACTATCTTGGCTGGATCTGGTTGTTGGGCTCTGTTGTTTTGGACCAGAGTAGCTGGTATTTCTAGTTTGGTTGTTGGGCTAGCATTTTTGCTGTTCTTCGAGTCCAGAAATTACTTGGGAGTCTTTTAGGATATCATTTTTAATTACAAACACAAGACGTTCTTGTGTGTGTGTTTTTTTTTTTTTTTTTTTTTTTTTTTTTTTTTTTTCCTGAGGTCATTTATTTTATCCCAAGTAAAAAATGCCTTGGAGAACAAAACACCTCATCTTGCATCTGCTCCCTTCCAACACTCAGCCTAGACTCTTAACTCTTCACTCTCTCTTTCTCACTCTCCTTCTTGCCCTGTGCTGACCAGTCAGAAATCAACAGGTAGCCTCTTATTAATAATCCTAAAAATTTTATTAACTTCCCACTATTATCTATAAGTAAGTAAAGTAAAGTCGTCGTGTTAGCCTAAAGTCGATATCAGCCAATCAGCAATGGAGTCTATCCTCTTTTCACTAGCGCTAGACCAAGGAGATTGTTTTTGCATCTGAGGTGGAGCGCCACACCTACCATCAGCTCCTTACTTTATCGCACAGATCCTTGTTCTACTCATATGCAGAGTTGGCGGTATCGAACTAGGAACCTTGTAGTTTCTAGCCAAACGCTCTACGCTCATTATATTACAATATCATCTATTCAGAAAATTCAAGTTATTTATTCAAGAAAAGTCAGTAGTCATTGGATATTCAATATTCAGTAATATTGTATTAATCTTTCTTTTGTATTAATGGCACTAATTGGTTTATTTTCTTTTTTAATTTTCTTTTTTATTATGTATATATTTCAAGGAAACTATTGCAGACAATGGCCATATGACAACTAATAGACAGTTGAGACAATAGTACTTGGGCATGATAAAAATCTTGAAATATCATGAATATATTTTCTTTTTTTAATTTTCTTTTAACTGTTGTTTGTTTTCATCTTGTCTAAACAAACAACATTTTATGTTCTTCAAAATAATGCACATGACACATGCACTACAGTTTTGCTTCACTTCAACTGCAAATCTGTGTGGTAAATTGGGGAGCTGATAATAGGTGTGGCTCTCCATTCAAAATTTAATTTGCTTTGCAAACTCACTTTTCCCTAATCCCAATTATCTACCCAGAGCTCAATGTGTCACATTTTGTTGAGTATATTATAAAATTAATTCCTCGAGTATTGCATTCACTTTCAGACTAAACTTGGGAAACATATGAATTACCTCATTCCCCCAACTATGGCTAAAAACATACCACTAGTGTTCTTTTGAGAATGGCTTTGACATTAGATATGAATGTTGACATGCCATTAAAGACATTTTGTCTGATTTTGGCTTATAATTGAGGAAGCAAGGATGAAATCAAAAGCGACGTTCTTCTGTAGAAACCTGCACATAGGCATGCCAGTGTGTGCCGCCCAGCAAGGACCTACATTGATCAGGGTTCAGTTATTTTAGTATATAAGGTGTGTGCTAGATCCCTGCCTATACTTATAGACTGGCCAAGGTCACGTGATTGACTCTTCTAACCAATCACTGGCAGTACTAGTGGCCTGATAAAATACTTAAAACCCCCATAATAGTCACACATCAAATACACTCTTTGACGACGGATGCATATAGGATTGCCGGGATCTTTACCAATACTCACGAAGGACTCATACGATTACCACTAACTCAGGACACTTTAGTATGCAAAGGATTCACATTGTCGACCGACTCTTTATCAAGGATTCAACCAGATAAGCGCTTCTGCTATAAGACCAAGCAATGGCCCTTAAAAACTTAACAATCAGCTCTGTGGGGATTCTGGATTTTGCACAGAGGACCTCCTGAGAGCAATGAATGATAAGGAATGTGCTGATGATGATGATTGCACTATAGCTTTGCTTCTTCCAACTGCAAATATATTATAATATTAATTCCTTGCGTATTGTATTCACTTTCAGACTAATATCCTTGGGAAAGATATGAACTCCCTCATTCCCCCAACTATGCCACCCTGCGGCTGGGGCAGTAGAATACACTGATTGCACCTCTGCAGAGGGGTAAAATCCCCCCAATGAAGCCACCTGTTGACCAAGATGCTTAAAAATAGGACCCTGGTGGCTGGGAAGTCCATGACATGCAACACTCCCTTACTTGGGCTAGACAGGTGTTCAAAGAGGCCCCCTCAGATCAATCAACTTATCATGTCAAGCCCTAGCACCTATATGATTGTCCCGACCCTATTGCCCTTATGGCAAACCCTCAGCCTCTTTTATCATATATGTGCTAGAAGGCAGTGGCTGAGGGTCTTTAGTATCTTGGGTATGGTGCTAAACTGCATCTAATGGTGAAGTTGCAATTTTGGAGCTCTGGGGAATGTGGAGTACCCCTTCATCGCCCTTACTCCAAAGTTCTCTCTGACCCAGAGTGGTAGTACCTGTTAGGGTCCCTTCTATGGATTAAATAGAAAAAAGAATGAGTTTTAAAAAAGGAAATTGAGTTTAACAAATTTTGAATACACATCAAGCATGAATAAAACAAAATGTCTTTGGCATAAAATAACCCAACAAGGGTTGACATACCGTAAAATCCAACAAACCAAACCTCCAAGTATGGGTTAAATAGTAGGACTACTGTTCTTTTACAAGAATGACTTTGGCATTAAATAACCCATGAATGTTGATATGGCATTAAACAAAGAAACCAAACCAAGCAAATACCAGGAGACATGCCTTGTGTAATGGTTATCATCATAGGAAATAGAATCTGCAATCCGAGTTCAAATCCAGCACGAGGCTGTTTGCATTTCACTTTGCACTAATGCCTTTGGGAAAGGCATAAATCCATCTGGTCCTTCTTGATAAGGCAACCAGTCTAGGAGAAGGAAAACTCTGAATTCAAACAAAATGTACTTGAATTATAAATTGACCTTGTGTCACATCCTGCTTGCAGCAAAATGGTTGAGTAAATACATACAATAACTGCTGTTTCTCCCACTTAAATACTGAACAGGTTCATTGATACTTAACTCTTTGCTTACCAAATTTCCCCCATGGTTGTACCTAATTTTCTTGGTATTTTTTTTACCTGTATAATGGGATATTTCAAAATTCACTATCTATTCACCTCATAACTCATTCTATTCAAATAAAGTCCTATTATCATTGTAATATGAGTCCTTCTGCTCAATTATAATGAACTAATATTGAACTCAATTATAATGAACTTGCATTTTAATATAATGACCCCTCTTCTCAATAACAATCATTAACTCTTTACCTACCAAATTTCCCCCACGGCTGTACTAAATTTTCTTGGTAATCTTTACGTGTATGATGGGATATTTCAAAGTTCACTATCTATTCACCTTAAAACTCTAATCTATTCTATTCAAATAAGTAAAAAAAGGAAAGTCGTCGGGATGGCCTAATGTCGATATCAGCCAAACAGCGAGGGAATCTATCCTCTTTTCACTAGCGCTAGACCAAGGAGATTATTTTAGCATCTGAGGTGGAGCACCACACCTACCAACAGCTCCTCATTTTACTGCACAGACCTCTGTGCTACTCATACACTGAGTTGGCGAAGGCCGGTATCGAACCAGGAACCTTGTGATTCCTAGCTGAATGCTCTACCAACTGAGCTGAGTCCTTCTGCTCAATTATAATGAACTAACCATCATTTTCTCCGCCCTGTCAGCTGGAGCAGAAAAATACACAGATTGCACTTCTGCTGAGGGGTAAAATTCCCCCAATGGGGTCACCTGTTGGCTGTGGTTGGTAACCTGTGATGCTTAAGGATGGAACCCTAATGGGTGAGCAGTTCTTGATATGCATCACTTCACTTTGGCACTTACTTAGGATAGTCAGGTGATTGGAGAAGCCACCGATCAATCAGTCACGTCAAGCCCTAGCATCCATATAATTGCCCCAACCCTATTACCCTTATGGCAAGCCCAACCATTTTTATCATACTTGTGCTAGAAGGTGTTGGCTGAGGGTCTTAATGTCCTGGGTAGTTCATTAAAGTTCATCTCATAGTGAATCACTGTTGCTCCCAGGTCCACTCTGGAGTGGTAGTACCTATTAGGGTCCCATCTATGGGATAGATAGAAAAAAATGAATTTAAAAGAAAATTTTAAATATCCATCAAGCTTTTTTTTTTAAAGTCTTACACAGAATTTGTGGACAGGGTGGATTTTTTTCCCGTTAAAATATTTTCTCCTTAAACAATTGATGATTTAAATAAAAACAAATTATGGTAAATTCCTTGTTAGTGATTAAAAAAAATTAAAATTAAATTTTAAAAATCTACTCAAGATGAGGCAATTAAATTAAAAATAATGTATCTCCCAAATATCTCCTTCATTTTAAAATAACAAAAATAATTTCATTAAAAAAAAACTTTGTTTTCTAAATAAATGCCAAAAAAAGATTCTAATTTTTTAAAAATGTAAAAAAAAAAAAATGTCCATCTTAAAAGGAAAACCCTTTAAAAATTAAACTAATTCCTTTTAGCAATAATTCTTTTGTTGATTTTTTTTCTTCTTTTTTGTTTGGTCAGCTTTATATTAAATGGTGAAAAGATTCCATTTTTGCTTTCTAAAAGAAAAATAATTATCCAGCAAATTTTTATTCAAGAATTCAAAAGAAAAGAAAAATGATAATAATGACAACAATACTACTAATAATAACAATAACAATAATTACAAGAATAGCAACAACAGTAATAATAGTAAAAATAATAATAGTAACAACAATAATAGTAATAATAGTAATAATGATAATAACAACAATAATAGTAATAATAATAACAATGATAATGAACAATAACAATAGAAATAACAACAATAGTAATGATAACAATAACTAAAGTCTTGACTTTTAAGGTCTTCTCTTTCAATGGACAAAACTATTGTTTAAAAAAACTCCATGTTAAATTAAGACCTGCTCAGTGTGTGTGTGTGTATAAAATACTTGAGCAGGGCATTCTTCAACATCTAGAAGTAACTAATTTATACAAAACTCAGGTGATATTGATTAGCCTTCTACTCTCTTGATGATGCTGATAATGATGCTGATAATGATGGGTTCAATTGCAACTGATACCATAAATACTTGTACTACTAATACAGGTAGTTAGTGCCAGGGTTGGTATCAGTTGTTGTAATGATGATGATGGTGCTAGTCTTAAGAGAGAATTACCAAACGCCCACAGAGCTGCTGGCGCGTCTCTGTTGTTGTTGCTGTGTAACACTCAGATGAACTCTCTCTCTCTCTCTCTCTCCTCTCTCTCTCTCTCTCTCTCTCTCTCTCAATCTCTGCCGTAGTTTCATTGTTTCCTGCTTTTAATAATAACCACAGCTATCGTCATGGCGATGGGAGCGGAGGATTTTTGAGGGAAATCACGTCTATTATGATGCCTGCCATCACAAAAAGAACAATCCTCGTCTATGGTGTGTGTGCTGGTTCTTAAGTTGTTTAACTTGCAATAAGGACAGACGGTGGCAGCCAATAGGGTTGAGGGGGGGAGGGGTAGGATTAGCAGAACTACTATAGCAACAGTAACTTTAAATAGAACTTAAGTTGTCTCTGCCGAACACTCTAGTGTCTGTTCAGCGTTCAACCTATTCCAAAATGTTATGGCTCAACAGTTCTTGTCTAGTTTTTCTTGTTTTGCTTAGAAAATTAATACAACAGTGAGTCTAAAGTTTTGCAATATTTTGGTAACACAAGTTCTGGATACTTTTTTAAAGTGATACTAGACAAATTGTATCCATTGGGTCACCCATTCAGCTCTGGTTAGATAATTGAGTTAGCAAAGCGAATGAAAATTTTTAAAAAAAATAAATACAGCCAGACGAAACCTTAAAATCATTTTCTTAGCTTTCTAAGAAAGGAAATGTTTGACCTCGTTTAAGCTACGGGTTGCTGGTTGTGAAATTTAACATAGAAATACATTTCAAATTTTTCCGACTCTCTCTCTCTACTCTCCAGAGAAACGAACATTATATAATGAGGAGGTAGTCAAGAGGTACATAGAGGGGAAGAAAGAGATAGACACAAAATAAAGTAAGAGATCGGTCAGTTTTTGACTTAATTGCAAATTATGACTAATTAGAACCAATTAAAATAGAATTTTTTTCAAACATAATTCAATCCTAAAAGTAAGGAATGATTTAGTATAATTTTTGTGTCATTAAACTAAACAGTAAAAAAGTCTTTAGGAAGCAAAAGTTGATTAACTCCGCTTTAGTATAATAATAGATGTCTTAATCTATGAAGGTTGTCACAAGATTTGGGATCAGAAGGTGTCACAAAGTGACATGGTTTGGTTTAATTTGTTGGATTTTACAGCATGTCAACCTTTGTTGGGTTATTTTATGCCGAAGATGTTTTGTTCCATTTATGCTTAATGGGTATTCAAAACTTTTTAAAAACTCAATTTAAAATTTTGCTTAGAAAATTAATACAACGGTAAAACTAAAGTTTTGCAATATTTTGGTAATGTGAGTTATGGATACTTTTGCTGAGATAATTTTTGCATCTGAAGTAGAGCGCCACACCTACCATCAGTTCCCCATTTTACAGCACAGATCAAAACTGTGTTACTGATGTGTTGATTTTTTTTTCTTCTCTCTTTTTAAAAAAATGTTTTTTTTTCACTTTATTGTAAGTAATATGTTCTTGTATTTGTTCTAAATTCAATTACTCATGAGATCTCAGGTAAAATTAAATCAACATTAGATCAGTAGATACTTCAGGATTCACAAGTGCTTGAATCTTTGTAATAAATAATACAAAAATCCCTCATGTAACTTCTTTATTTGAAACAATCCAATATGTACGAAAGCGAGTCAAAAGTTTTGCAACGATCTACAAGAGCGAGTCAAAAGTTTTGCAACGATCTACGAGAGCGAGTCAAAAGTTTTGCAACGATCTACAAGAGCGAGTCAAAAGTTTTGCAACGATCTAGTAGGGCAAGTCAAAAGTTTTGCAACGATCTAGTAGGGCAAGTCAAAAGTTTTGCAACATCTAGTAGGTCAAAAGTTTTGCAACGATCTAGTCAAATGTGCTGTGAGCTACGAATCCACACTGACAGATTAAATTTTCTAAAGCAGGAGTCAGATGTTTTTGCTTTAAAGTTAGACAGAGCTGATCATAATGTTTCAATCTATTTTCTTCGAAGCTCTTTAATTTAGCAAAACATGTCTTACGCCATTCTTTCCGATTGATGCTAGATTTTCCCAGGCACTCAGGTCAATATTGAGACATTTCAAACTGTTCTTCAATTTTATTTTTTTTTAGTGTAAGAGTGACATCCAATAGAACACTTAGCATTTGGTAGTCATCTGTATAATATCTTCTTTGGAAGCCTGTTCTCATTCATTCTGACAACGTGACCAGCCCACCTATGCTGAACCTTTGCTAGTAAGGTTTCAATGCCTGAAATATATATAGCAGAGCTATCCTTACTAGATATACATGCTCTATCACTGATATTGAGCACTCTTTATTCATAAACATAGCAAACTATATATATATAATATATATATATATATATATATATATATACACACACACATACACATCATTACTTTTCTCTTTTTTTCTTTGTTTCTTTAAATCTTTCAATGGAATGATCTAATTTCTAAATGATGCTGTGTTCTATATAAAGATTGAATGTTTTTTTTTGTTAGCATTAACTAAATAAATTTGATAAAGTGCTCCTCTCTTTTATTGCCCCTCACTTCTTGCTCCCCCTCCCCCTCATTTGCTCTCTTTTGTTTTTAATCCATTCTATTTCGAGAGTTGATGTGTAAAAAGAAACAAAAGACACGATTGAATCTGTTTCAATTGTTGTGTCTTTTTGAAAAGAAATTTCATTGTGATTTGTCGCAACTTTTTTTTTTCTTATTGTTTTCCTTGTTGTATTTCTTGTCATCTTCAGGTTCACCTCACCCCCCACCCTGGTGTTTCTAATCTTAATTTGAATGGAGAAAATAATAACAAATATAGCACTGGCCAATTGGAGACATAGGTATTGAGTCGCTTTATAGGTTTTATTAGGACTTCTGTGTTATCAGTTTATAGACCTCATATATATACATATATATTATATATACTAGCAAAATAAAAAAAAACCCTCCGGGTGATGTAAAAACAGATTTTTGAAACATATTGCCTGATGAGTGGGAGTTAAAAATTCAATGTGAGCGAGTTTGTACCCTAAGTAAGTAAAATCATCAAATTCATTAAAGGATTAAAAAATAAAACAATTTGAAATGTAAACTTTAAATATGTATTAAAATAAAACAAACTATATATAGATATATAATACCAGTTATGTATTTATTAAAACTTGTTTTAAAAAAAAACAATGAGGACTGTCTAATGTTGCATGTTCAAATTTTGAGTGTATTTATTCTATGTTATGACGATTTTGGGTAATGTGACGTAAGCAGTGACGTAGTTTTTGTTACAGACAAAAACCGGAAGCGAATCTCCATTATTAATATTAATAGATATTATATATGATTTTATATATGAAAATGGTGACTTTTACAATATAAGACATAAACAACAATAATTCTTACAAAATATATTCTTACAAATTGTTAAAGCAAAAATGTAAAGAGGATTTCTCATAATGTTTATATTTGATACTTTTGGGAAAAAAACAAAAACATCTCCGTTGATTTTGAAATTGGTGGGCTCAGCGTTCATTAACTGAATCTGTCATTAACGGTCATAATCAGAAAAATACACTTGTGCAGTTAACTGCAATTAATGAATATCTTAATTCAGTGGATTTAACCCTGAAGATCCTTATGGTGAAACTCGAGTAGGTTATTCCTGTATATATCATTATATATATATATATATATATATATATATATATTATGACTGTATGCTATTCATTTTTCTGACATTATTCTACATATTATACCTGAGACTTTGATGAGTTGTGGTGCACCTGAGCACTGTATTTTATTATTATTATTATTATTATTATTATTATTATCTCCTTACGAGTTTCTCATACCAGCATAAGTTAATGGTCTTTCACTTGAGTCTGAGTGGCAACAAGTCTCTAGAACTCAGAAGAATCAACCAATACAACCCAAAAGTTTATATATATATATATATATATGCAATGCCGATGCATTGTGGATATATGAATATATGGATGATCCCAAATAGAATAATCTCAGTCAATTGGATATTTTTTATCTTTATATATATATATATATATATATATTTAATGAACAAAAAGTGATAAGACAAACAGGAATATTTCTTTTATGTTGTTTAATTTTCACAACTATTTTCAATCTTAGGTCATCGTCAGGAGAAAATTTCTTGTGAAAGAAATTTTTTTAGAAAGCATTCTAGTGATTTTAACTTATTTCAACAATGCTGTTGTCTGGATAGTCTCAATTATAGTTTTTCACCACAGCATTATTAATTAGTAGATAGAGGAATTATATATTAATCAATTAAATTGAATTATCATGACCAGAAAATTCAGCAAACTCCATGTACGACATGCAGAACATTGGACAGCTGTTACGACCATATGAGATCTCCCAGTAGTGTATACCACAATCTTTGCCACTTGAGATCGAACCAGAAACCAGGGAATGCTGAGCCAAAACTTGACATCTGAGCCACCAGTGCCGATTCATGGGTTAAATAGAAAAAAATATGTTTAAAACAAATTGAATAACCATGAAGAGTGAATAAAACAAAAACATCTTTCTCTAAATTGGACACACAGCATAGTGGATAAAATTGTTGGGTTAAAGTGTGACAGTTATCTCTAGGCAACAGTAACATAGAATAATAATTAACACAGCTTAACATCTGTATCCAGCTATGGTTAGTGGAATGAGAACAGGATATCCCCGTGGATTGAATAAAGGGTTGGGTTCAAAGTTCCATGATGGCTCCCGATTATGACAAGAAGGTTCCAGAGTTCGAAATGAAGGTTCCTGAGTTCGAGTAGGCTCCCAAGTATGACAAGAAATACTTGAAGAAGGCGGGAGGGCACATCAGCCAAAACATTGAACAGATAACAATAAAGATGAGGACAATAGTCCGAATAATCCTAATAATGCCAAAAAAACATCTTTGTCATAAAATGACCCAATGGGTTGATATGCCGTAAAAACCAACCAACCAACAACCACTCCCCCATGAGTTTGTTTGTGGTGGTTGACTGTGAAGAAGATTATCCTAAAAGTTAATTATATAAAAATTGATTTTTGTTTTTGTGTCTTTTTTGAGTTTGTTATTGTCCAGACTGAATGCCAGACAAACGACACAATCCAAACAAGATGTTGGCTTTTTATATCCGTCTTATCCAATTGAAAAAGACATGATGAAAAATAACCAGTTTTGGTTTCTTTATTTAAGGGCAGATCAACCTCTCATGGATTATTTTTTGCCAAAGCCATCCTTTTAGGAGAACAGTAGTGATACTATTTAAGGGGCTGGTTTAGCTCAGTCAGTAGAGCACCCACCTAGGAATCACAATGTTCCTGATTCAATACTTGGTCCCCACTAACTCAGTAGAACCGATTGAGTAATCTGATCTGTGCGCTCCACCTCAGATGCAAAACAATATCCCTGGTCTAGCACTAATGAAAAGGGGATAATTCTCTTGTTGTCTGGCTGATACTGACTCTACCAACTTTATTTTTTACTTACTATTTAGTCCATAAGGGCTGGGTTAGCTCAGTTGGTAGAATGTTCAGCTAGGAATCACAAGGTTCTTGGTTAGATACCGGCCCTCGCCAACTCAGCGTATGAGTAGCACAGGGAAACTCTGTGGTAAAGTGAAGAGATGATGGTAGGTGTGGCACTCTACCTCAGATGCTAAAATAATCTTGGTCTAGCGCAAGTGAAAAGGGGATAGACTTCCTTGCTGTCTGGCTGATACCAACATTAGGCCGTCCCGACGACTTTACTTTACTTAGCACATAGGTGGCGGGGGGTGAAAAAGTTCATACCTTTCCCAAAGGTATTTGTCTGAAAGTGAACATTATAGCATGATAGGAGTTTGTGTGTCAGAGACCCAGGATGCATACTATAAGCATCTCTGTATGTATGTGTGTATATATATATAAAGGTCCGGTCTGGTTTATATCAGTTGGTAGAGCATCTGACTAGGAACCACAAGGTTCTGGGTTTGATATTGGCCCTCAGCATACAAGTAGCACAGGGATCTGTGCGGTAAAGTGGGAGCTGAGGGTAGGTGTGGCGCTCCACCTCAGATGCTAAAACAATCTCCTCAGTCTAGCGCTAAGTAAAAAGGAGATAGACTCCCTTGCTGTCTGGCTGATACTGACTTTAGTCACCCCACCCCCCAACTATATATATATATATATATATATATATATATATATATATATATATATATATATATTAGAGCTTTAAAAAGACCCACTAAAAGATTCATTATTAAAAAAAAAATGTATATATTTTACAATAGAAGGGGGGGAAGGTGGAAAAAAATGAGTAGCTAGCTTCCCCCCCCCCCACTTCTATTGTGAAATATACATTTTTTTTTTTTTAATAATGAATCTTTTAGTGGGTCTTTTTAAAGCTCTAATAAAATTCTGCACACCCCAAAAAATTGACATATATATATATATATATATATAATATAATGGCATTCTTTTATCTGTCCTTTGTCCTCAAAGACATGTTTACATTAACTTCCTAACATCAATTAATCTATATCAAATGACTTTGCAGACTAACTTAATGCAGTGATGACCCTAATGGTGCACATAATGCATCCAGGTCAGAATTGCCATCATCATTTCAGTGTTGCAAATTTTATTTTCTACCATCACATGTCCAGCAGTTATGCATAACTTGACTCTGCTGACAGAAATGACACTTACTAGCTAAGGCCAGATGAATGAGGCACTTGGTGAGAATCAAACTCACTAACAATGGTTTGCTAATCTAGCTTGCTAACCATTACACCATGTGAGGCACAAGGCCAAGTGTATGAGGCACTCGGTGAGAATGGAACTCACAATGGCTTGCTAATCTAGCTTGTTAACCATTACACCATCCAAGGCACCCATAGTTAGTTACTAAGCTTTGTTTAGTTGTGGTACTAGGCTCAACCCATTTGCCACAAGTAGGATGTGACACAAGGTCGCAAGTATGGGGCATCCACCAAGGATTGAACTCACTATTCAGTAGTAATGGATCTGTGAGACTAGCTTGCTAACCATTACATGCTGATGAGACAACTCACAAGGATGTGTGTGTGTGTGGGGGGGTGATAATCTAGTTTGCAAACCATTATACAATATGAAGTGCCTATGAAATATATTACATTGCATGCAACAATTGGCTCAATTAAAATAACTGATTTTTAACATTTTTTTTATTAATCATTTCATGATTTAATGATTTATTGTTGATGGCTAATTTAATTTCCAGCTTATAACATGGCAAATCTTATTATAATGGAGATTATGTGTCTGTCTGTAACCAAAACTACATTGCCACCAATGTTTCAATTCCTTTAGTTATTCATGTTATATTCTAAATGGGGTTATTTCCTATGGGTCTAACATAAACAAAGGGGAATTACTCTTGACTGATAGATTATTTATTTATTTTCCCATTAAACTAGCCCTAAACCCTAACCCTAACCCTGTCTTCTTTTTTCCTAGTAGATAAATAAATAAATAATTTATCAGTCAAGAGTGGTTCCCCTTTGTTTATGTTAGACTTATAGGAAATAACCTCTAAATGGTTATTAGATAATCATTATTTAATCTAGTATCTTATTTATTAACTATGTCTCTATTAAGGTTTAGCCGAGATAGATTTGCCTCAAAACAGCCCATATTATTAATGTGTATAAAATCCTTCAATGTGTGTTATATATCACTATGAAATGTAGGTTTACATTGCATATGGTGAACCGGAAGTGTAGGTCAATACAGGGTTACATCGTGCCACTCACAAATCCATGTATTTTTCCATTAACTGTTATTTTAAAATCTACCATACTGTACATAATCAATAGGCTACTCATTAATTATGTAACAGTATTTTCCTATCTTGTTTGCTATATATTTAATGCTTCGGTCTCTGTAACTTCTTCAGATATGTATTGAATAAATGTTTGGTTCAAATTCAGAGGGGGCTTTGGCCTATGAAAAAAAGAAAAAGAATAAATATGTTGAATGTTATTTCTCTGAATTTTTAAAATGAGGCATGATAATTTGGATTATTTGGACTATTGTCCTCATTTTGTTATCTACACAACATTTTGGCCGATGTGCCCTCCAGCCTTCTTCAGCTATTTCTTGTCGGACTTTGGAACCTTCTTATCAAACTCTGGAACCCTCTTGTTGAACTCTGAAACTTTCTTGTCATAATTGAGAGCCTTCATGGAACTTCAAACCGAACCCTTTATTCAATCCACCGGGTTAGACTGTTCTCATTCCGTTAACTATGACTGGGTACAAGTGTTAAGCTGTTTTAAGTATTCTATGTTATTATCGCCCTTGCCCAGGATTGAACCTGCAACCTAAAGATGATTGTCACTTAGAACTGTATTAACTCAACCCCTATATCCGTTACACCATGTATCCAGTTTCGACCTGATCTTTTAACTTCCACTCCTTTTCTATTTAGCATTCAGTTGTGACTAAGATTAGTAAATATCAATAAGAACACTTGGCATAGATCAATGGTTAGTAAGCTGGTCTGAGGTCTTTTTTTTTTTTTTTTTTTCATCCTTCCATTTTTTTTTCTTTTAGTCATTCATTTCTTCTGCTTTCGTAATAATAAAGATAGATAGATATGAACATACTGATAGATAGATATAAACAGAATGAAACCAATAGATAGATATAAACAGTGAGATAGATATGAAGAACTTTATATGAATAGATAGATATGAATAACCTAAGATATATAGATAGATATGAGCAGACTGAGATAGATAGATGGATAGATAGATAGATATGAGCAGACTGAGATAGATAGATGGATAGATAGATAGATAGATATGAGCAGACTGAGATAGATGGATAGATAGATAGATATGAGCAGACTGAGATAGATGGATAGATAGATAGATATGAACATCTTTAGATAGATGGATAGATATGAACATCTTTAGATAGATGGATAGATGATAGATAGATATAAACAACCTTAGATTGATAAATAGATTAGTTCACCACAAAGTGTCCAGTTTTTATTGAAGTAACATTTGTCTGATGACTAAACTTGCATTAATAAATGTTTCCACTGAGACAATGCGTGGGGTGGAGTGGGCATAGAAGAGAAGGAAAAAAATCTCCTCTCGTGAAAGAATAACATGTTTTTCTTAATGGCTGATCTAATGTCACATGCAGACAGAGAATGATACTTAAATATTAAGCTTGGTTATAAATCAGTAGCATCCATTTTTCTCTCTAAATTCATCTCTCTACTTTTATCGCTGCCACCAAGTGCCTATGTGCATACGAGTCTCAGCATGCGGGGTTTTAATATATATATTACAGGTGTGGGTGTATGTATGGTGTTTAACTCTTTGCCTATTTAAACATCTCACAATGGCTCTCCCACCATTGCGATTCCTACTGTCAGCCTAAGTACAAAAACTAAAAATTTTGTTTAGCAGGTTTGAATTCAGAGTTTTGCTTCTCCTAGGTTGGTTACTTAGCCATGGTTAAAGAGCTCAGTCTACCCTACTATTTATCCATAAATGGAGGGAGAGTAGTTGGATCGGGTATTAGTGCTATGGGAAATGCAAACAGCCTCGTCCAGGATTTAAACTCAGGTCGACTTTGAAGTCCATTTCCTACGACTCTAACCATTACACCATGCACCTTCAACTGTCATATATCTGCATTTACCAACCCATCCACTGGAGCTGAATGTGATACAAGGTTAAATGTTAAGCAGAGTTTAACAGGTTTGAATTCAGAGTTTTCCTTCGCCTAGAGCAGTTGCCTAACCAAGGCTAAAGAACCTAGTCTGTCCTGCCATTTACCCATAGCTGAAGGGAGAACAGAAGGTTTCATACCTCTCTCAAGGGCATTAGCACAAACTGAAATTCAAACAGCCTCATCATGGTAGACTGTATTTCTATTTGCAATTTGTTGCTTTAACAAGGAAATTTTCTGTTTTTTAAACAAAATTGGATGGTTGATAAAAAGTGGGTATTTTGTGTGGAATACAAGAATTTTGTTTTAAGACAAAATGAACCCCTACTAATTTTATTATGTCAGGTTACTTAATGTGCTAGTGGTACTATGTAAGCGAGTACTACTTCTTGTTTCATAGTCGGATCATCAGCATCTAAACCTGGTAACCCCACAGATTTTGTGTGGTGAGGAGTGTGGCTAGATACACTGCAGAACAAAAAACAAGACCTGTAAAAGGGTGGAAGAAATTCTTTGCTCAACGTCCATCTAGCACATTTCTTAAATCCAATCCCTCCTCATCGCGACAGGGCAGTGTAAACTTGGTAGTGTCAGAACCATGCTGTTGAGACCTTAAGTTCCTGGTAGGATCACTCAAGGTAGACAGGTCTGGGTGTGTGGTATTAGGGCCACAATCTGGCCAAAGAGACTCTGGTAAAAGTCCAAAGGGGTTCTCCATCATAGTCAGGAATCAATGGCTTTTGGCATACTTGTCACTGCGTTTGTGGAAAATCTGCAGCAAACAAGGGCATCTCTTTCCCCTGACTGGGATATGCAGACAGGGTTTGGGGAATGCTTATGAATTTCCTATTCCCTTGTTACTTCTTCCGGGAATTCACCACAGGTGAATTCGTTGGATAGAGCTGGCTCGACTGACCCCAGGTGAATTCCATTGCAGAAAAAAAGGTTAATGAAAAACTTTTGCATTTCATCTTGGACGATTTGGATGGTCTCCTTTTTGACCAGAGGTTGTTGCAAGATGATAACAGTTGTACTTTTAAGGAACATGAGTATCAATATGTAGATTATTATTATTATTTTTATTATTATTCATTTGTTTATTATTATTTTTCTCCTTGCGAGTTTTTCACACCAGCTCTAGCTGATCGTTCTTCACTGAAGTCTGTGACAGAAAGTCTTTTCAGGTCTTCAAAACCCTTCTGATTATCCCTGCTAATTTTATCAGTGCCGTGGTCGGAATGGCTTTGATACTTCCTCTAATCTCCAGTTCATCAAGTCTCTTTTGCAGGTTCTTGGGGAATATTCTACACTCTTAGATCATGACACTGTAGAATAGAAGAATTCTGGTTCAAGACAAAATGAACCCTTACAAATTCTATGAAAGTCTTCATCCAAAGAGAAGGTGATGCTGTGTATATAAAGAGATTAAAAGAGAATCAATCTATGAGTTTCTTTTAGAGAACCATTGATTTAAAATTGTGTTTTTCCCAAAGAATAAATGGATAAAAAAAATTTGAAACTAGTTAAAGTGAAGATGATGTATAATTCTGTCAGAATATTAAACTGCTTGTTTCTTTGGTGACCAGACGAAAATGGTTACAGCTTCTATTTTTATACGAAACGTTATCAATCATTAATAATTTTGACTAATATTATCTTGCACTTTTTATTTTTATTGCATCTCATTTGGGTTGTCATTCTATGAGAGGAAAAAAATGGTGCAGATTAGAAATACTAGAGTGAGTCAAAAGTTTTGCAATATTTTGGTAAATAACCTAAAAAAAAAAAAACGCTCTCTGGATGGTGTAAAGATTAATTTTTTGCCATGCTCTTTCATAAAAAAATGTAAACAGATCTTTGAAATCTCATATTTTTTAAATAATAGACATGAAAAAAGTAGCTTTCCTGTCAAAATTCAAATAAATGTTTTCTTTCTAATAAAACCATGTTTCTAACAGTTAAATTCAAATTAATTCATGAGGAGGGGTTCGAATTTAGTAATAACATAGATGGCCATTGAGCAAAGAGCTTCTTCAGCCCTTTTACAGGTTTTGTTTTTCATTCTGCATGGTGTCTAGCCATCCTCCTCACCAGAAAAAATCTGTGTGGTTACCGGTTTAGTCATCAATGATCTAACTATGAAACAGATTGTATTGTGTTGCTTGGTACCAATAGCATATTGAATGACCTTCCATGGCTTAAATTGCTTCTGTCATATGATATCATTTTAACAGCATGTATAGAAACAACTTTTAATTCTATATTTATTGTTTAAATTCCATTTCTTTTCCAATGAATGGTGTTTCTATACCTGAAAAGAAAAAAAACATAAAATATTAAACATATACCTTATTTGACGGCATATAAGATGCACGGGCATATAAAATGCACCCCCATTTCAGCAGGTCAAATTCAGGAAAAAAAGTTTTTAGTGTATTTAAGCATATATTGTTGAAAACAGTCTAGCTGTGCATTACATAAGCAGAAACATAGCTGTATAAAAGCAATTTGGCAGTACAGGCAAGCAATAAGCATACACAAGACATCTCAATAGAAGGAAATAATAATAATAATAATAAACATTTTTTATACAATTTGTTGAAATTCAAAACCTGTGTTTGTTTTTTCTTTACCACCATACGCTCCTGTTAACATTGATTATAACAATACCAGCAATAAAATAAGGATGCATGGAGTTTAGGGTAGGTAAAAGCATAAGCTGGGTTAGTGAGCATCATAAAGAAGATTAGCCTAGGCCTATGAGAGGTCACAAACTTCACCTGAAATGTATAAGATGCAGGGCAATTTCTTGAGCCAAAAATTTGGAAAAAAAGTGTGTCCTATATGCCGTCAAATACGGTAATTAAAAGTTGTTTCTACACATGCAGATAGAATTTTAGATGATATGAATGAGAATTAGTTAAGTTATTAGATTACAAAATGATTTCAATTTTTCTGAAAGACTCTGTACATTTCAAAAAACACCCTGGTGAAATAAGGAAGATACTTTTATATTAAGCATGAATTTTAAGAAATACTATTTTGTACTTAACTGTATGAATGTAATTAAAATAATTTTTCTACAAAGTATTTGTCTATTTTCTTTTCTCTGCTTGTCTACCCTAAATGCAATGAAATATCTCAGTTATCTAATATGGAATTTCATCTTCACAAAACCTGATATCTCTACTCTCTCTCTCTCTCTCTCTCTCTCTCTCTCTCTCTCTCTCTCTCTCTCTCTCTCTCTCTCTCTCTCTCTCTCTCTCTCTCTCTCTCTCTCTCTCTCTCTCTCTCTCTCTCTCTCTCTCTCATCTCTCTCTCTCTCTCTCTCTCTCTCTCTCTCTCTCTCTCTCTCACATTCTCTATCTGTCATCTCCTCTCTATCACCTTCTCTCTGTCTCTTTCCGTCACCTTCTTTCTATCACCCTCCCTGTCTCTCTCTCTCTCTCTCTATCACACCCCTTTCTCTAACACCTCTTCTCTCTCACACGTTCTCTCTCTCTCTCTCTCTCCCCATCTGTCTCTGTCTCTCACACACACCTTCTTTTTCAATTTTTATTATCTAATTTCCCTATTCCCAACTTGACCTTTCTCAGAAAAGGGTTGGTAATAAGAATTCTTAGGCAAAAAAAGAAGAAAAAAAAGATCCTTTGAATTCAAAACGGACAAAAATGATTCGGAATGGAAAAATGAAATTTCATTTTCACTTGAAAGGTTTCTCTGTTTTGAACAAACAAAATCCGGAATATTTGTCAAACAAATCCGTAAAGAATCCGATTCCAACAATTCCTAATCAACGGAACGGAATTTGCAAAATGCAAACCTTCTGACCATCCATTAATAATGCTTCCATTTTGTGTCTTGCAGGTAAAATGATGCCTGGATTCCAGAAATCTTTGTGCTGGGTGGAGGATGGTTTTACACAAACGTCTCATTCAATTCAAACATTCTTGGTTTTGGGAGACCATCTTTTGTCATGACACACATTTCATACAAAGGCACCATGTTGGCCATTTCTTCAGGTAAGTAATCTTATTTACTTCAATTATTTTAACGTAAAATGTTATTTCTCTGAATTTTTGAGATGAGCTTGATAATTTTTATTATTTGGATTATTCAGACTATTGTCCTCATCTTATTGTTATCTACACTATTTCTCTGATTTTGAGATGAGGCTTGATAATTTTTATTATTTGGATTATTCAGACTATTGTCCTCATCTTTATTGTTATCTACACTATTTCTCTGAATTTTTGAGATGAGGCTTGATAATTTTTATTATTTGGATTATTCAGACTATTGTCCTTATCTTATATAGTGACAGTTATCTCTAGGCTGCAGGTTCAATCCTGGTCAAGGGCCACAGTAACAAAATAATTAATACAGCTTAACACTTGTACTCAGTCATGGTTAACGGAGGGACCATTGTCTGAAATGTTGTGCAGTTAACAATAAAGTTAAGGAAAATAGTCCAAATAATACAAATAACTGATAATGCTTCCTGTAAAAATGAATATAGATAAATCATCATCATCATCAGGTTGTGTTGGTAGCACAGATATCCATGACTCTCTCTCTCACCAACTGTCCCTATCAGTCATCTAAAAACGAATTTAGATAAATCTGTTGAATTGAGTGAGTTAGTACACTGTTGAATTTAACAACAACCACTGACTAAGTATAACTGAATTTGTTTCTAAAGTAGTTAGTATTTATAACACTCAAGAATATCTCTTACTTGCATCTGTGTGATCCCATTCCTTGAGTCCTGATTTGCTGCTGGTCTTAGTGTGGTTATGATGCTAGATAGATATCCACCATTCTGCGTTATGCTAATAGCAATACAGGTTCTGTATTGAGTTACAGCTTGATTACTGCCTTGTCTGCCAATTTGACGGTAATTAGAATCCCACTATAATGGTGGTAGCTCAGTCGGTAGAGCATTCGGCTAGAAACCACAAGGTTCCTAGTTCAATACCCGCCCACGCCAACTCAGCGTATGAGTAGCACAGGGATCTGTGCGGTAAAGTAAGGAGCTGATGGTAGGTGTGGTGCTTCCACCTCAGACGCTAAAATAAAATCTCCTTGGTCTAGCGCTAGTGAAAAGGGGATAGACTCCCTCGCTGCATGGCTGATACGACATTAGGCCGCCCCGATGACTTTACTTACTTTATAATGGTGAGTATTATATTGCTTCCACAAAAATCATCCTGATCAGGTTGTATTTGTAGCACGGATATCCATGACTCTCTCACCAACCATCCCTATCAGTCATTGCCCTGGGAGGTCTCTGCACAGCATTCAGAATCCCTGCAGAGCTGATTGATGTTGGGTTTTGCTGGTCAACCTACACTGGTGTATCCATATCCCATCCTCAATGTAGGTGTTGAATAGTATCACAACTGTTCTTCTACAAGGATGGCTTTGGCATTAGATAACTCACAAAATTTGATATGCCTTTAAATAAAGAATCCAAACCCTACTCTGGTGTGTCAATGTGTAGATGTCCATCGAAGAACATCACTCATGAAATTGTCCTTGCTTCTCCAGTAACACTATTATGTTGACTCTCAGATTAATAACCTTAGGAAAGGTATGAACCCCTTATCCCCCACGTATGGGTTAAATAGTACCATTCGGTTTAGCTCAGTTGGTAGAGTGTCCAACTAGGAACCACAAGGTTCTTGGTTCTATACCAGCCCTTACCAACCCAGTGTATGAGTAGCACAGGGATCTGTGCAGTAAAGTGAGGAGTTGATGGTAGGTGTGGTACTCCACCTCAGATGCCAAAACAATCTCCATGGTCTAGCGCTATTGAAAAGGGGATAGACTCCCTCACTGTCTGGTTGATACCAACTTTAGGCCACCCCGACGACTTTTACTTACTGTTCTTGTACAAGGATAGCTTTGGCATTAAATGACCCATGGTGGTTGATATGCCATTAAACAAAGAAACCATACATATTTCTGTTTTTTGTTTGTTTTTTCTCTCTCTGGTGCTGAATCATTGTAAATCACTTCAGTCACTTTTTATTATGACTTTCAAACTATCATTCTTTAGCTGCGAGCAAGCAATGTGGATCAGAAATCGTGTCCCTAGAGGTTTATTCTTTATTTTTGATATTTATTACTTACTAACAATGAATGTTAGAATTGATAGGATGATAGTTGCAATAAAAGGCAATTGAAATTACAATGAAAGAAATACTTGTCCCCCCCCAAAAAAAAAAAAAAAAAAATCAATAACAATCCTGACATTGCTTAGAAACCAATAGCCAATCAGAAAAGAGGCCTTTTATAGGACTGGACACCCCCCCCAAAAAAAAAAAAATAAAAAAAATAAGCAAAAACAAAAAACTGTGAAAATACTGAACCATTTTTTTTATTGCCCAGAGATGCTGATAGGTATATATCCTGTGTCCCTAGTGCACAAAAACACAAAAGAACGCAGTAAAATCATATCCATGCATCCCAGTGTTTTTCTTTTTTCTTTTTCTTTCCCCGCCATTTCAAGCTAACTGTAAATACATTTCAATACTTTCATAGAAATGAATTACACAGGATAGGTTACAAGGTAGGAGTTAGACGGCTTTAGTTGTTTCCCCAGATCATCAATAAAAACCCTACAATCTATTAAGAAACTTTAGTTGCAACCCATAAAATTTCCTGGGGACTCATTCAAATCAAATATGTGCGTCCCAGGATGCACTAAATCAAAAAGCTATCAGCATCACTGAGTGCGATAAATTCTAATGAAACTTCAATGGCTTAGACATACATAAGTTGTAAGTCCTATAAGCTGGAATGCGAGGGTGTCTATCCCCTTTTTGCTAGCTCTAGATTGGGAAAATTGTTTTTGCTTAGGTGGGGCGCCACACCGACTGCCAGTGCTGAGTTGGCGGGGACTGATTTCGAACCAGGAATCTTGCGATTCCCAAGCCGGTGCTTTGAGTTTGAGTTTGAGTTTTGTTTAACGGCATATCAACCCCTGTGGGTCATTTAATGCCAAAAAGGTTATTTTGGATTTCAGACTTTAAGGTAGTGGTTCTATGGAGATAATTGGTTATGTTCTGTTATATTTTGTTGAAAAGGTTGCTTTTTTAATAAAATTTAAAATGTTTTCAGGGTTTGTATTCTTAAAGATGTCTCTCAGGTTTCTTGCTTGATAGTAATTTGCGCGGATATGTTTAAGTCTGTTACAATTTAGAAGGATATATTTGGTTGTAAGTTGTACTTTGCATGTTGGGCACACTGGGGCAACCTCCCCTTTTAACAGGTACGAATGGGTAATGTGGGTGTGCCCAATACGCAATCTGGCGAGTATTACTTCTTCTCTTCTAATACTTCTGTGGGCTATCGGCCACTCTCCAATAACTTCCTGTATTTCATGGAGCTTGTTTTGAGTCAGATTGTCCATGATTCTGCCATTTGTCTAATATAAATTTGTTTATGGTTGGTTTCAGATCTGTATATGGGATTTTAGATTTGCTCATATGTGTCTGAAGTGCCTTTCTTGCGGCTTTGTCTGCCTTTTCATTTCCTTGGATACCAATGTGACTTGGTATCCAGAAGAATATAATGTTATTATTTTCAGAGAGGGTGTTTAGTTTGTTTAGGAGCTTTGTGATCAGAGGAGATGATGTGTTTTTGTTATGTAGTGCTAATAGGACTGATTTAGAGTCTGTGCATATAATAAATTTGGAAGCTTTGTGATTTGCTTTGATATTCATAGCTAGATCAATGGCTATAGTTTCTGCACTGTAGATTGAGGCTTCATTTGGTAGGCGTTTTAAGGATTCTTGTTTTTGAGAAATAGCGGCACAACCAACTTTTTTTCCTTGTTTGGAACCATCTGTATAGATGTAATGATGATCTGGGTACTTATTTTGTATTTTAATGAATTTCTCTTGGTAAGTGATAGGGTGTGTTTTTGTTTTAGGTAATTTAGTCAGTTCTAAGTTTATAGCTAGTTGCTTTATGGTCCATGGTGCCGTGTTGGAGAGTATGGTATGGTGTACTATATTGGTGTTGATTTTGATTTCATTGAGGAGATCACTTATTCTTAAGTTAAAGGGTCTGATTTTTTTTGAGTTATTTTGGTACAAGTCTTTATATTTTGTTTTGGTGGTGCAGTCATAAGCAGGATTTTGGGGACAGGAGATGAGTTTGATGTAGTATTGTAGTGCTAATTTTTGTCTTCTTAAATAGAGAGGGGGTTCATTTGCTTCAATGTACAGACTTTCCTTTGGAGAAGTAGTAAAGGCTCCTAATGTGAGGCGGAGTCCTTGATGGTTACCGACTGTGCTAAACTGGCCCCTAAACACACATAGAAAGTTATTATTTTCCTTGATTATTGTTGGGTTTGGTTCAGTTTCTTTATTTTATGGTATAGCAACCTTCATGGGTTATTTAATGCCAAAGCCATCCTTATAGAAGAACAGTGGGGTACTATTTGATCCAAAGCTTGTGGGATAATGGGTTCATATCTTTCTCAAGGGTATTAGTCCTTGTATAAGAACATAAGTGATACTATTTGACCCAGAACTGGAGGATGACAGGTTCATACCCTTCATTACATATTCATCATTCATCAGGTCTTTGCAGACACTATATGCCATGTAAAGGACTTACCAAGAACAATGGTCATCAGTACAAGTTGATGATGATTTTGTAAGATAAGTCGTCAGAGTGGCCTAAAGTTGGTATCAGCCAGACAGTGAGGGAGCCTATCCCCTTTTCACTAGCACTAGACCAAGGAGATTGTTTTGGTGTCTGATGTGGAGCTCCATACCTACCATCAGCTCCTCACTTTACTACACAGATCTCAATGCTACTCATATGCTGATTAGGCAAGGACTGGTATTGATCCCCAGAACCTTGTGGTGTAATATATTGCCTGATCAATGAGTTCTCACTGGGAACCAGGTGCTGTCCACAGGAAATGTGTAGGTGTCAAATATGGGCCTGAAAACAGAAACAGGATATGGCCTTTGGCACCCGGAAAATGCAGGTGTACTTTGACACTGCATAGGCACAGAAAATGTGTAGGTGTAGCCCATAACCAATGAAAACAGACTGTGTGGGCGAGGAGGTGTCACGATAAAAAAAGGCGTGACCCGTGAGTTGAACAAGTATAAAAAGCCCTTAGAAATCTGGGTTGAGGAGATCGAGATCGCTTGCAGTCAGAACTCCCGAAGGCTCCAGTGTATGTGCATCCTCTGCTGACGCTTCTCAGTCTACACACAATTAAGGAATAAAAATATAATTTTATATTTTTATATATACAACTCTTCCGTGTTCTTTGTCGGGTCCAGTGACTGTATATAAAAGTAGTTACTAGTCGGACTCTCTACCAACTGAGCTAAACAGGCCCATTGTGTGATAGATAGATGAATTAGCACGTCTTTTTCTTATTTGAGATGCTATTTGGCCGCTGTTAACGTCCTATAGTATTTGATTATACATGTATTAAGTATTCATGGAATCACAATCCAATCAGAGGAAACATTGGCCGTAATGACATCATCTACAGGTTCTCTAGATTAAGCTAACACATTACAAGAATGGAATCACCATAAATAGATCTGGCATAAATATTTCTATGGATTCCTCTTGGACATTTCTCTTTACCATTTCCATCTCTTGATTGGTCGAGCAGTGTGAAGCTTCAACCACTTGTGTCTCAGACAATTCTTTGATTTTCTGCTGGCAGAAGAATGATTAGATTGCAAAAACCATTTTTTTTTTTTTTTTTTCCTTTTGTTCCAACGCTTTCCTTGACGTGTTTGTTTTGGCTGACCATTGTCAGTGATGACAGAAATAATTGGCATCATTAATTCTTTAATCCCAGCAGGACAATACTTGATTCTGATTCTTGGAAAATGCCACCAATTTAGCGCTTCAAATCTGTAGCCCACCTTTGTTAGCGTTAAAAGCAGGTGTGGGATTGAGATGAATTAATATTAGCTCGTATTTGTAGCATTTATACAACCTGTGTTCATATTATATTAATATGATAACTAGCAGGACCTGTGGATATACCACATTATGATGATTTAATTATTACAATGTTTGATTTGTGTACTTAAGAGCTTAGTTCAATATGTAAAAAGTATAATAATCTTGATTTAACTCTCTCTCACACTTTTTTTTCTTTCCTTCTTTTCATTATGTTTGATTGAAACAGATTAGCGTTATCGCTTCTGCACAGTCATCCCTCTCTCTATCTTTTGCCTACTCTCTTCCTTTCTTTCTTTCTTATTATGTTTCCTGTGTAACATGTCCTTTTCTTTCCTTTCTTTCTTTATAATAAAAAATGGAATGGTCAATTATTTAGCTGAGGTGACAACACTCATAAGAAATAACAATTCTGCAGATAAGTAACACCCGATAATCAGGATTTACATTTTTGCATTTCATCTTAGCCGATTTGGATGGTCTGACTTTTAACCAGGGGTGTTGCAAGATAACGGTCAGAAAATTAAGGAACATGAGTATTAATGAGTATTAATAGATGAAATAAAAACAGCCTAATAATAATCAGAAGAAACAGGTGTATTAAATATATAGAATAATGATGATAATAATAACTAGCAGGACCTATAGATATACCAGATTATGATAATTTAATTATTATAACATTTGATATGTTTACTTAAGTTCAATATGTAAAAAGTATAATAATCTTGATTTAACTCTCTCTCACTCTTTTTTTCTTTCTTTCCTCTTTTCCACTTTTTATTATGTTCGATTGAAACAGATCAGCGTTATTGCTTCCGCATACTCCCCTCTTTCTTTCTATCTTTCCTCTACTCTTTTTCTTTCTTTCTATATTTTTTCTGTGTAGCACATGCTATTTTTTCCCTTTCTTTCTTTATAATAAAAACGGAATAGTCCATTATTTAGCTGAGGTGAAGACACTCATGAGAAATAAGAATTTGGTGGATAAGCAACAGCAGATAATCAGGATTTACATTTTTGCATTTGATTTTTGCATTTCATCTTGGCCAATTTGGCCGATCTCATTTTTAACCAGAGGGTATTGCAAGATGATAATGATCAGAAGATTAAGGAACTAGAGTATTAATATATAGATAATAATCTTATTATAATGGAGATTTGGTGTCTCTGTCTGTATGTCACTGCTTACATTACAATACCCTCAGGAATTGCGTACATTTATCAATGAGTATTTAATTTATAGTCAAAATCATTAATACATAGAATAAATCTTATTTATCAACAAGGTCTCTATGAAAATCTGAGTTAGATTTACCTCAAAACAGCCCCTCTCATTAGTGCATTTAAAATTCCTGCAATGTGTCTTATATACCACTAAGATTAGCCATTTTTAACAATGTTCTTTTTATCATTATCACTTCTTGTGAGTGGTTTTTCACTGGAGGTTAAGTGATAGCAAGTTTCCTCAGGTCTCCAGGACTCTTCTGAGTATTCTAGCTAATCTTAACAATGTTGTTTGGATGGTCTTGATTATTCCTCTGATTTCCAATTCATCCAGACACTTTTCCAAACCCTTGAGAACTGTTCCAAGGGCACCAAATACAATCGGTACAACCTTTATCTTCATGTTCTACACTTTTTTTCAGTTCTCTGACAAGGTCCAAGTATTTGTCTATCTTTTTTTGTCAATTAACAATTAAGATCTGGTCTTCTGGCTGGGATTAGGTGATCGGTCTGTATCTCAAAGTCCCAGAAATTTTCTATTATTGTTTCACTCCTTGTGAGTTTTTCATATCGGCATAAGTTGATGGTCTTTCACTGGAGTCTAAGTGACAAGTCTCCTCAGGTCTCCAGAACTCATCTTAGTATTCTAGACGATTTTAACAATGTTGTTGTTAGCTTGACATGACCAGCCAATTGATCAAAGGGGACCTTTCTAACCAACTGTCTAGCCTAAGTAAGTGCCAAAGTGAATTGTTGTCTGTCATGGACTGTTCATCGACCAGGATTCCATCCTTAAGCATCACAGGTCGCCACCCACAGCCAACAGGTGGTCCCATTGGGGCAGGGGGATTTTACCCCTTTGCTGAGATGCAGTCGGCCCTTTGCATTCAACATACTTATTCTATTTTTACATTAGTCAAAGCCCCTTTTGGGGGAGATTTTACTTCTCTGCAGAGGTGCAGTCGGTATGTACTCTTCTGCCCCAGTCGAGAGGGTGGTGGTCCAGTTAGATGTATGCAAGCATTGTTATAAGGACAGGCAACTTGATGCACCTTAATGTTTCTCACAAATGAAATAGGTATCCTTCTGCACTATTGATTGCAGTATCCCCACTTTGAGGCTGGCATGTGTAGGTGTGTGCTGATTGGCTTATCATAGATCAACATGTTAGTTTAATGAATCAATGCTTCATTGACTGAGGATTGATTCAGGAGGAGGAGGTGGGGGGGGTTAGTTTATGTTCTCGTGCCAAGGCACAATCTCTTGTTTATAAGAGTTAAGGGATTTATGCTAATGTGTTTAAAAATCGAGTATATGGCTCGGATAGGGGGAGGAAAAAAATTCCATCATTTCAAAGCAGATCTATTTGGTTGGTTGGTTAGAAAGGCTAACAAAATTAAATAAGAATGCATATAAAAAGATATCACTTAATTTGATTATATTTTAATTAGTTTCTACATAAAATCATTCATAGAATTGTTTTAATACATTGGAGAATAAAACAATACTATTAGAACTTAATTACACCAAGTAATTATTTATTAAACCCAGCTTTGTTAAAACCATTATGCCAATTAACCACACCATATATTATGTAAACCTTTATTTCTTAGTAATATATGACACATTAAAGGATTTTATACACATCAATAACATGGGCTCTTCGGGGCCTGTGTTTGTTAATGTAAATTAACAGCGTTGATCCCAGGGGGCTATCCCCCCAGGCAACACTTGCCCCCTCAATTTAAAGGGGCAGGGCTGGGTTTATTACCCAGCGTCTGAGGTGCCCCCCTTGCAGGGGAATGCCGATGGGATCGACACATTTTTTTTTAACACCCATGAGCTTCGGCTTGTGGGTGGGCCCACATAAAAATGTCCTTGTGTCACGCCCGTATAAGTGGGGTGAGAGGCAAATACAATAACATGGGCTCTTCGAGAACTGTGTTTATTAATGTAAATTAACAGCATTGATCTCAGGGGGCTATCCTCCCAGGCACACCTGATTTAAAAGGGCAGGGCTGGGTTTATTGCCCAGTGCCTGAGGCGCCCCGCCGACTGGATCAACGCATTTTTTTGCACCTACCACCCATGATTCTCGGCTCATGGGTGGGCCCACATGAAAATGTCCTTGTGTCACACCCTCACAAGTGGGATGAGAGGCAAATACCCTAATAACATGGGCTGTTTTGAGGCTAATCTAACTTAGCTAAACTCTAATAGAGACATAAATAAGATTTATTCTATGTAAAAATGATTTTGACTATGAATTAAATACTCGTTGATAAACTTACGCTATTCCTGAGTGTATTGTAATGTAAGCAGTGACCTAGTTTCAGTTACAGACAGATACTGAATCTCCCTTATAATAGGAGATATGTATATACACACAGATATATTATGTAGTTTGTAAAAATATGATTTCCTAGAAATCTGAATATATCCATGATTTTTTTAGAGTAATAAGTAGATAGACTACACTACTTAAAAACTAGCTCACTATAACACTGTATATGTGTTGGTCTTTGCTTTTCATGTTTTTGTGTTCTTTCTCTTTATCAATTTCTCTTTCATTTGAACTTTTTTTCTTTCTTTTATTCATCAGCTTTTCTGTGTTCTCAACTTGTCAACATGATTGATACATTCAACTTACAATCAATAGTGCTGCCAATTTATGCATAAATAATCCTTTTTGATATGAAATAAGCTAATAATCACACACACACACACACACACACACACACACACACACACACATATATATATATATATATATATATATATATATATATATATATATTTGTTTTTTTTCCTGTAGTTAGGATCTTTCCACTTGTGGTTTAACCAAGCTGATGCAGGTAGACCATAAGGAGAGCTCAATGTGCCTTCAGGTAATCACAAGAACATGACTCTTACGCTTAAGAGTCATGTTCTTGGATTACCTGAAGATGCTGTAGTAATACGGTTGAAATAAATTATTGTAATGAAGCAAGTTTAGAGTTTTTTCCTTCATTTACTGTATGTATATATATATATATATATATATATATATATATATATATATATATATGAACAAACAATGTGTTTGAAATGGCGAAGGCTTTTAGGAGATTATGTGCTTAATTAAAGTCATACCTAATTTGTTAATTAATTAATTATAATTAAATGAATTAGGCGTGCATATTGGTTTAAATGTAAAGTGTACACAAATCGAGAAAAAGTCGATCTCTGTATGTACATTTCAGCCTATTAGGCCTCATCAGTAGAGCTATAGACAGGGCAGTGCTTTGTGCATGATTCGAACCCTACCTGTCAGGCTGACACAAAATAGGTGTATCTGGGCAGCATCTTTTCATTCAAACCAATTTGATTAAACAAAACAAAATCCTTATAAGTTTTTTCTTTTTTCTTTCAAGCTTCCTTATAATTCTTTTTATGTCCCAACATTGGTTCTCTGAAAGAGCCAATATTGGCTGACTAAGTACTTTTGGTTCTTATCCAAACTATTATCAAGGTGTATATCTGTCTATCATTATTAATACTGTTTAATGTTTAACTAAAATATTTTGTTTTTCCAAGATCATGCTAATACCTTCAAAGATTGTGAAACCCTTTAACTAAGGAATTCCATCGACTTAGTTAAGTATAGGGTAGGATCCTGATGAAATCATTTGGATTGAAACCATGGTAGACTTATAACTCTTTTCCTCTACTACTTGATATTATTGGTTATTTCCTATAAGTCTAACATGATCAAAGGGAAACCACCCTTGACTGATAAATTATTTATTTAATATTTTATTTATTTAAGGTTAAAGAGGCAATTGGATACCATATATATATATATATATATATATATATATATATATATAATAGATATAGAAAAATGAATATACTGGATTTACCGAAGCATAAAATAAAAAATTCTATGTGTTATTTGGATTTTTCGGACTATTATCCTCATCTTTATCGTTATATACACAACGTTTATGCCAATGTGCCCTCCAGCTTTCTTCAGGTGTTTCTTGTTGAATTCAGAAGACCTCACGGAACTTCAAACCGAATCCTGTATTCAATCTATGGGGGTAGACAGTTCTCATTCAATTAAGAAATATCGAATCACTCTTGTCCTGATGTCATATGGATTACATAAGGAAATGAGTAGTTCCACTAATCGCAATTATTTTGTATTTCATTTAAGCTGGGACCGGTTGGCAGCATTCCGTCTACGAGAGACGATGGAGTAGTGTCAAAGTTTGTTTTTTTTTTTTTTTTTTTTTTTTTTTCTTTTTGGAATTTGAATTACATAGCCTGGGCGGGTTTCATATGGTGGATAAACTGTTGCCCATGCAGTAAATCCCCCCCTCCACACTGCCGCTGTGATCCAAAGGAAAGGTAAGATACCAATGCGGTTTGGCAACAGTAGTGTCGTAGGTGTCGATGGGTAATACTGGATTTCAGCCGCACACCACCTTAGGGACTCTGGCTCCTGATTTGTTTTTGGGGTTTACTCCCCTAGCCTTTCCTTGAAGGCAGCAGAGGCTGGGACTATTATTATTATTATCATTATTTATTCAGATTGTAATTTTTTTTTTTATCGTGGTGTAATTTATTTTCCATGTTCATAAGATAATATTCATTGTCGTCTTCATCACTTGCATGTGATAACTTTTGCATTTGAAAGACGTGACATTTAAAATGAAAACTAGAGTAAATCGAGTTACAAGGTTTCTTCTCTGCAGCATTTGTTGTTTTCAAACTCAATTTTTTTTTAGTAATACCCACATAAACATTTTATTTACAAATCCTCAGCAGAAATGTTGATTTCAGCAGATAACTAAACATGCATCGTTATACTCAATTTCTAATAGAAGCAAAATCTTAATTGATACCCAAATAGCTACACACATAACAGCCATACCCTTCAAAGAATAAATAAAACAAAAACTCCAGCATAAAATAACCCAATAGTGTTAGTGTTGTAAAACCCAACCAACCAATAAAAACAGAATTGTCCATTATTTAGCTAAGGTGACATCACTTATTGGAAATAAGAACTCTGTGGATAAACAAAACCAGATAATCAGGATTTATATTTTTGTGTTTCATCTTTGGACAGTCTCATTTTTAAGCAGAGGGTGTTGCAAGATGATAACCATCGAAAGATTAAGGAACGAGTATATTAAGGAACAGATTGTAGTTTAATCTATTTTCCATGTTTATAAGATAATATTCATTCTGTCCTCTTCATCACTTGCATGTGATAACTTTTGCATTTGAAAGACGTGACATTTAAAATGAAAACTCCAGCAAATAGAATTACAAGGTTTCTTCTCTGCAGCAGTTGTTTGTTTCCGTTAACATTTTCATATTATCCATCTTTCTTTCTAAAGTGATTTTCGCTGTCAGCTTTTACCACTTGGCGTCATCTTAATAGGGAAGAAATTCACCAGCAACAATGTTATTAGCTCTAAGAATTCGGGGGGTGGAGGTCGATGGAGCGGCAAGCAAGATGATGGGGGGTGAGGTGCGAGACGTTGTGAAACAGGCGAGTGGGCGGTAGAATTTTGGAATGAATATTTGTGCCGAGTCATTGTGGTGCCCACACAAAAACTGGATCCATTGTGCGAAATCTGTTGATTTCTATGGGAACGTGGATCCATGCAAGAAAAAATACGACAACGGTGAATCACCTTATGGATCTCTATTTTTTTTTCTATGGGAACATGGATCTATGCGAGAAAAACATCATATTTTTCTATAGGAACGTGGGTCCGTACAAGAAAAACCTAACAATGGTAGATCAGCTTATTGATCTCTGATTTTTTTCTATAGGAACAAGGATCTGTGTAAAAAAATATTGTGGTTGATCATCTTATGGATCCCTGATGTTTTTTTATAGGAATATGGATTCTGTGTAAGAAAAATATTATGGTAGATCACCTTATGGATCCCTGATGTTTTTTATAGGAACATGGATTCCGTGCAAGAAAAATATTACAGTAAATCACCTTATGGATCCCTGATGTTTTTTATAGGAACATGGATTCTGTGTAAGAAAAACAAAGTGGATCACCTTATGAATCTTTTTTTCTAAAAGAACATGAATCCATGTGAGAAAGACACAATGGTAGATCACCTTATGGATCTCTGATTTAAAAAAAAATACCTTTGTAGCCTGCTTAGTCTACACTGACAGTATCTGCTGGAAAGGGTTACCTTCCCCCTCTCCCCCCCAAAAAAAATAAAAGTGGTGTCCTGGTGACACTAAAATCTATCTGATGGTGAGGCTCGAATCCTGGAGATATGAGTGTGGAGTACCTCTTCATCTTAATTGGAAGAAATTCAGCAGCAAAAGTATTATTAGCTCTAAGAATTGGGGGGGGGGAGCAAACACAACAATGGGAGCGAGGTGCAAGATGAGGATGGGGGGACAGGCAATAGAATATCACAATGAATATTTTTACTAAGTCTCCACACAAAAATTGGATCCATTGTTCAGGCAGTTGATTTCTTCTAGGGACATGGATCTGTGTGAGAAAAACAGGAAGACGGTAGATCCCCTTAGGGATCTCCTGATTTAAAAAAAAAAAATCTCATAGCCAGCTTAAAACAGCTACAGCTAATACTACTGCTATTCCAGGTCAAAGTGGACCTGGGAGTAATGGCAATGAAGGGGTACCCCATACTCCCTGGATATTTAGAAGTGGAGCCTCACTACCAGGTACAGTTTATTGTCATATGCAAGACACCGCTTAGACTCTATCTGCTGGAGAGGGTTACCACACACACAAAAAAAGGGGAGTATCCTGGGTATGATACTAAACTCTATCTGATGGTGAGGCTCAAGTCCTGGAGTATGAAGAGTGTGGAGTACCCCTTTTGCCATTACTCTCAGGTCCACTCTGACAGGTTAAATAGATCTGTTGGAAAATTTATTTATATTAAATATGAATACTTGATTCCATATAGTTGTGAATTATTTGTATTAAGAATAATTACCCAAAGCTATAATTATTTACTAAAGATTATTTTTATTAGTAACTCAAAACCATATAACTGTGAAAATTATTTATACTAAGAATAGTTACTCAAAGCTATAATTGTTTACTGAGGATTATTATCATTAGTTACTTGAAACCATATAACTTTGTGTAAATAAATGACTATTATTAAATAGAAATAGTAACTTAAAATGTAATGTAATCATGTGGCTGGTTTAGCTCAGTCGGTAGAGCACCAGCCTTGGAATCACAAGGTTCCTGCTAACTCAGCGCATGAGTAGCACAGATTGGATATTCTGATCTGTGTAGTAAAGTGGGGAGCTGACAGTATGAGTGGCACTCCAATTATACAATCTCCCTGGTCTAGCACTAAAAAGGGGATAGACTCCCTTGCTGACTTGGCTGATACCGACAATAGACCACACTGCCAACTTTACTTACTTACTCTTCTACAATGATGGCTTTGGCAATAAATAACCCATGAAGGTTGATATGCTATTAAACAAAAAATGAAATCAAACAATGGCACCATATTACTGACTGATGGTTAGTTAGTTGGTAGTTTTTAATGGCATATCAACCCATCTGGGGTTATTTCATGACAAGAGGTAAGGAAATGATATATGCTGTATATATATATATTTATACTTTTGTAGTTAACGGTTTTAACAATATGTTAGAATCTTTGATGATTTTGTTGCGGGATTAATTTTGTATGGTATTGATCAGGTTGATGTTTATATTTTTTTTGGTATAATTTTATTTCTGACTGAGTAACCCTTCAGAAGAGTGTCTGTTCACATATGTACAGTCAGTTTCTCTCTAACTGGTTTCCAAGTTACATTAAGTCCATATATTGTCAAAAT
This sequence comes from Doryteuthis pealeii, assembly GCA_023376005.1. Classification (NCBI taxonomy): domain Eukaryota; kingdom Metazoa; phylum Mollusca; class Cephalopoda; order Myopsida; family Loliginidae; genus Doryteuthis; species Doryteuthis pealeii. The sequence goes on from CM042147.1 coordinate 10,724,553, forward strand.
ATTCAAAATTTGAACTCCAACTGAGCTATTATGTTCACTATCAGACTAGTATGAATCTCAACATTAATGTTCTGCTACAAGGATGGCTTTTTCATTAGCTAACCCCTGGTGGTATACTATTAAACAAAAAACAAAATCAAACAATGGCACCACATTACTGACTGAGTAACCCTTCAGAAGAGTATCTGTTCACATATGTACAGTTAGGTTCTCTCTAACTGGTTGCCAAGTTACATTTAGACGACATATTCTCAAGATATTCAAACTGGTTGGATAGTTTTTGGACAGATCTCATATATCATTTTTTCATGTAATTTGTGTAATTAAGATCTCAGGTTACCCCACTTGTTGTACACGGCTCATCTGTTATTTTATTCATTTCTTTTTTTTGTGTTAATGTTCATTATGTTTGGTGGCAACTTTGCAATAATTGTATCTTGTTTTGATCTCATTATGATCTGACGACTACAATAGTCATACTAACTGAATTACCACCTACTTGTGTTTGCTGTATTATTATATATATATATATATATATATATATATATATATATATATATATAATGCTTCATGTTATATAAATGCTGAATAATGCACCGTTTTAAATATTTTAATGTTTTAATATTTTTGACCATCTGAAGATTGCATGGTATGAATGAAACTGCAGTTATGGAATATTAACACCATAATATTTAATATCTACTTTTAAAACTGCTCTGCTATTTTAGCATTGAGCACCTTCATATGCTAATAATTTTCACATTCATTCTCCATTATATTATATATATATATATATATAAGGCAATGTTCCCCTATAAAAGGGATACATAAGTATGTATTTATCAGTTAGTATTCTCCTTCCAGTCTGTAGGTGCTGATGGCCAAGTGGTTAAGAAGTCTGACTGATAATACATAGATCAGGTTTCCATCCTGGCTGGAGGTAGCCTGCTAATGTCTAGCCACACTGAAGAGACATTTTGTCATTAAAATAAACAGTAAAAAAGCCTTTAGCAAACAATCATTGATTCACTCAACTTTAGTATAATAATGTATATATATATATATATATATATATATATATATAATTTTTTTTTTTTTTTTTTTTTTTTTCCTCCTGAATATGACCTGCTGAAATGGGGATACGTCTTATATGCTCTAAATAGTAAACTATAAAAAATGGTAAGTCTTTGTTTGGTGGTTTCCATAAGAGGATGTCACTTATAAATGTATCCTTGCTTCTCCAGCAGAGACCAGCAAGTCTTATGTACCTCACTTGGATGGTCTGTGTGATAGGAGGCAAGTGGCTTTCTTGTAGGGGGTTGTTTCCACAATTTAAGATCAAACGTAGTAATCTTGTGTAACTCCATTAGAAATTTGCTCAATCAAATTTTGTTTTCTCTACCATTGTTGTATGCAGAAAATGGTAAAAGCTAAATGAGGGAACAGTGGAGTAGTGGTTAAGTCAGTGGGAAGTAATACAAAAAAATCCAAAGCCTTACAAGATCCAGACATAATCAGTGTTAAAATACAAACATAATTATTTAGCACCTCCCCTCCAACCAGAATTGAGTAGAGTGGAGTAGTGGTTAAGTCAGTGGGAAGTAATACAAAAAAATCCAAAGCCTTACAAGATCCAGACATAATCAGTGCTAAAATACAACATAATTATTTAGCACCTCCCCCTCCAACCAGAATTGAGTAGAGTGGAGTAGTGGTTAAGTCAGTGGGAAGTAATACAAAAAAATCCAAAGCCTTACAAGATCCAGACATAATCAGTGCTAAAATACAAACATAATTATTTAGCACCTCCCCTCCAACCAGAATTGAGTAGAGTGGAGTAGTGGTTAAGTCAGTGGGAAGTAATACAAAAAAATCCAAAGCCTTACAAGATCCAGACATAATCAGTGCTAAAATACAAACATAATTATTTAGCACCTCCCCCTCCAATCAGAATTGAGTAGAGTGGAGTAGTGGTTAAGTCAGTGGGAAGTAATACAAAAAAAATCCAAAGCCTTACAAGATCCAGACATAATCAGTGCTAAAATACAAACATAATTATTTAGCACCTCCCCCTCCAATCAGAATTGAGTAGTGGTTAAGTCAGTGGGAAGTAATACAAAAAAATCCAAAGCCTTACAAGATCCAGACATAATTATTTATTGTTTTTTTTTTGGGGGGGGTGTTCTTCCTCCCACCGGAATTTTCTATGTCACTCGATATGTTGTCATTATAGCAAATCAAAGTTTCCATTTGCTTAATAACATCCGCAATAATCATGAGTTACAAAAGCAGCAGGAGACATTCGATTCATGTATCAGTTATCATTTTTGGAAATGGACTCGGCTAACCAAGTTCAAATCCTGGATGAGGCTGTTTTCATTTCACATCTTATCATAATGGAGATTCGGTGTCTGTCTGTCTATAACCGAAATTATGTCACTGCTTACATCACAATACTCTCAGGAATTGCATAAGTTTATCAATGAGTATTTAGTTTATAGTCAAAATCATTAATTAATATATAGAATAAATCTTATTCATTAACAATGTCTGTATGAAAATCTGTTATTTTTGCCCCAAAACAGCCCATGTTATTAGTGCATCTAAAATCCTGCAATGTGTCTTATATGTCACTAAGGAATAAAGGTTTTCATAATATATGGTGTGGTTAATTTGCATACTGGTTTTAACAAAACTGGGTTTAATGAATAATTAGTTGGTGTTACGTATTAAAATCAATCCTATGAATGATTTTATATAGAAACCAATTAAAATATAATCAAAATAAGTGTAATCTTTTTATCTGTGTTCTTATTTAGTTTCATTAGTCTTTCTAATTTAATATATTTCATTACATTAAAACTTAAATACTTATGCCCGGAGGGTGCATATTCTTGCTAGTGATCCTAATGCCCTTGAGAAAGGTATGAATCCTCCTATTTCTCCCCAGCTATGGGTAAATAGTTGGGCAGACTGTACTCTTTAACCTTGGTATGGTAATCAGTCTAGAAGGAAAACTCTGAATTCAAACCTGTTAAACTTGACCTTGTGTTGCATCCTGCTCATGCAGAATGGTTGGGTAAATGCATACACAGAATAAGCTTAATGAATTTAGCCCCCCTCCCCTTTTGGGGTGGGGGGTTAGATATTTCAAAGAATATTTAAAGGGATATTAAACTTGATCAAACATTCTACAGATTTGATACTTCCAAAAAATCAAAGTGGTGGAGGGGTTGGATAAATACTTACATAATTATAATCAAACCATCTATACATATATAAAGGGCAGTTGTGTATATGTATGTATCTATGTATGTATGTCCATAAGAAATTACAAAAATAACACAATTAACAACAGAGTAAATATATATACATTCGCTATCACCAGAGCTTGATTTTTGTGTAAAAATAATGAAGATTTAATTTTTTGGGGAAAAAATTCCTGACATCCCACCAAGTCTTTTTTACAGGGAGGGGTATGGAGCCTCCAGGATCCAACTCAAAATTAGTTATAATGGATCTGCGAGACTAACTTTTTTTTATCCCCCTCTACCCAGATGATGCTGGGTAGCTGCTTCTAGTATAATTATAAGTATTAGATAGGAATACTTGATGCCATAAAACTGTAAATCAGCCACCAGTGTTCCATCCTTAAGCATCATGAGTCGCCACCTATGGCCAACAGGTGGACCGGGGGGGGGTCTTGCCCCTCTGCAGAGGTGCAGTTGGTGTATTCTAAAGCCTCAGCATTCTAATAAAAAGAATTTCTTTCCATTATATGTTTTGTTTGAGACTTCCCTCTGACCAATTGGATACCCTGCAGAGGGGTAAGATCCTCCCCGCAAAAAGGTGTTTTCTGGGGATGACACTAAATTGCATCTGGTTGTGAGGCTTCAGTCCTGGAAATTTGAGCAGTGTAGAATACCCCTTAATTGCCATTACTCCCAGATCCACTCTGACACAGAGTGATAGTACCTCTTTAAATCCCCACTACTGGTCAAATAGAACGGTTTCAAAATGATTTGTATTCAATAGAAATACTTGATACCCTGCATTTCATATAACTGTAAATTATTTTTATTAAGAATAGTTACTTTAAGCTGTAATTGTTTACTTAGGAGTATTATTATTAGTTACTTGAAACCAGAAAACTGTGTAAACAAATGATCATTATCAAATAGAAATAATTATTTGAAACCATGTAATTATAAGTATTAGGTAGAAATATTTGATACCATACAACTGTAAATTATTTGTATTAAGGATACTTACTTGAAGTTGTAATTGTTTATTTGAATGTACTTGTATCTGTTGGTAGTTCTTAATAATGAACACAAGTTGCTTTTCTCAGAGCTCATTTTATCTTATTGGAGAGCAGACACTCATATTGCATCTGTTCTTTTCAAACACTCAACCCAGACACTGTCATCCATCCACTTCGAAAAACTTTGACTTTCCTCTCACTATCTCCCTCTCACTCTTCTTTTTGTTGATACTTTTCAACCAATCAGAAGCCAACAGGTCAGCCTTTCACACGTCATCCAAATTCCTATTAATTTCCACAATAACGTATAAACTAAAATTTTGGGTTTTTCCACATTTCTGCATCTCATTATCTTACACTTGCAAGTAAAATTCTTTCTCTTATCGAATATTTGCCAAAGGATCCAATTCAAAATGGATCTTCTTTTGCCCTGAAGGATCAAACTGTTCCAAAAAGTCTTAGCCATCATTGTAACTGGCGTCTTCTGCTTAATTCAATTATTGAAATCTAAATTAATTAGACGACTTGAGGTGCACCTGATTTCTTGTTTGTAAATAGGTATGCACTCTTTATTACAAAGTGAACCTTGTTTATTTATTTTTTTAACAACATGCTGTAAAACATTTAACAATGTTTTTTTTTTTTGTTTAGTTTTTAGTGAGGCGTTCTTTAACTAAGTTACAATCTAAAGAGAAAACTTGTTTGGCTACATTTAGAAAAAAGAAGAAAAATAATCTCGGAGAAAAACATTTTTAAATAACAGTTTGGTTCTCTTCTTGTGTGTTTTAAAGCATCAGAGTTGATAGCTTATTCTCATTCACTTCTGGGTTAAAATAAAAGAACCTTAAAATGGTTTTCTCAATCACATTATGCATCTGATGATTGAAAAAAAAAAATGTATGTATGTGTGTTGGGAAAATTTTTTGGTTGTCTTAGAAGCATGAAAAAAGATGAGAATGAAAATGAATATTGTGTTGTTAATCTTGTTTATTTTCCTCCCTCTTTTTCAAAAGTTTATTTTTAGACTCTAAAAATAGTCTAAAAATAAACCTTTAAGATAGAGGGTGCCACCTCGAAGTATTAGAAAATAGACAAAATTAAGAACACAACATACATTTTGATTCTGATCTTTACTTTTTTCCATGCTTCTAAGACAACCCCCCCCCTAATTTGTTTTTCTTAACACATATACCGACATAGAAGCATACGTGGACTTTATAACAACAGGTGTGTGTGTGTGTGTGTGTGTGTGTGTATATGTGTGTGCGTATATGTGTGTGTGTGTATATATGCGCGTGTGTGTGTGTGTATATAGATATTTCGCCTCAGTGAGTTACTGAGGTGAAATATCAATTGAATGAAGTTGTTTGTGTTTTATCTGTTATTCGTCAATTTTTAATAACATTTTGTTAGATTTTACCCAATCTGTTATTTCCTCACACACACACACACATACAAATACCTGTTATAAAGTCCATGTATGCTTCTATGTCGGGATATATATATATATATTAGTTGTAGAAAAAAGTTTTTCTCAACAATTATAAATGTTCTATATTTTATGAAATATATTGAGCTCTTTTGGATTAACTACTTATGCTACTACAATGAAAACGTGGTTGCAATTTTTGATATATATATATATATATATATATATATATATATATATATATATATATATAATGAACCAATGAGATTGAAAAGTTAAGGACCGTTTGGAACATTTTAACAGTTTGACATGACACATACGTTACGTAAAAGATACTGGTATTTTTAGAGAAAGCGAAAGTGAAAGTACTGATTAGAAAATGAAAGCAAATGATATTGATTTCTAGAACATTCTCTTTATTAGTTTATCAGTAAACAGAGAAAGTTGATAGAATTGCAAGGTAAAATGACAGTGTCAACTTTTCAAGTTTTTGGCTTCATCCTCATCAGTAAAAGATAAAGATGTTAAAAATACCTACAAGTATCTCTGATAAGTGTTTTTTTTTTTTTTTTTTTTTTTCTTGATAATTCGTCTTTGCTTTTGTTTAATGTACATCTTCCTCCTGTTCTCTCTCCCCAAAACTTTCCAGTTACATTATTTTCATATGCCATTTTCTGATTAAGAATTAATGTTAATATTTTAGTATTTATTTATAATTTTTTAAACACACACACACACACACACACACACACACACACACACATAGATGCACAGATACACACACAAACACATAATTATTCACATACATACATAAATACACACACACACACACCTAGACACATATATGAATACACACACACACACACACACTGATTCACATACATGAACACACACACACACACACACTGATTCACATACATGAACACACACACACACACACTGATCACATACACACACACACTGATTCACATACATGAACACACACACTGATTCACATACATGAATACACATACACACACACACTATTCACATACATGAATACACACACACACACACCTATTCACATACATGAATACACACACACACACACACACATCACTCACATACATGATACACACACACACACACACACATCTACTCACATACATGAATACACACACACACACACACATCTACTCACATACATGAATACACACACACACACACACACCACACACATCACATACATGAATACACATACACACACACACCTATTCACATACATGAATACACATACATACACACTACACACATACATGAATCACATACACACACCTATTCACATACATGAATACACACACATACCTATTCACATACATGAATACACATACACATACCTATTCACATACAAAATACACACACACACACACACATACATTCACACATGAATACACACACACACACACACATACCTATTCACATACATGAATACACACACACATATTCACATACATGAATACACACACACACATATTTCACATACATGAATAGACACACACACACACATACACACACACATATTCACATACATGAATACACACACACAAACACACACCTATTCACATACATGAATACACACACACAAACACACACCTATTCACATACATGAATACACACACACAAACACACACCATTCACATACATGAATACACACACACAAACACACACCTATTCACATACATGAATACACACACACACAACACACACCTATTCACATACATGAATACACACACACACACACACACCTATTCACATACATGAATACACACACACAAACACACACCTATTCACATACATGAATACACACACACACACACACACCTATTCACATACATGAATATAAACACACACACACACACACACCTATTCACATACATGAATATACACACACACACACACACACCTATTCACATACATGAATATATACACACACACACACACACACCTATTCACATACATGAATATAACACACACACACACCTATTCACATACATACTATACACACACACACACACACACACACATTCACATACATGAATACGCACACACACATATACCTATTCACATACATGAATATACGCACACACACAATACCTATTCACATACATGAATATACGCACACACACATATACCTATTCACATACATGAATATACGCACACACACATATACCTATCACATACACGCACACACACACCTATTCACATACATGAATATACGCACACACACACACCTATTCACATACAAAATACGCACACACACACACCTATTCACATACATGAATATACGCACACACACACACACCTATCACATACATGAATACGCACACACACACACACCTATTCACATACATGAATACACACCACACACACCTATTCACATACATGAATACACACACACACACACACACACACACACCTATTCACATACATGAATAGACACACACACACACACACACTATTCACATACATGAATACACACACACACACACCTATCACATACATACATGAATACACATACACACACACACCTACTCACATACATGAATACACATACACACCCACCTATTCATATACATGAATACACATACACACCCACCTATTCATATACATGAATACACATACACACACACCTATTCATATACATGAATACACATACACACATACCTATTCATATACATGAATACACATACACACACACCATTCACATACATAAATCCACACACACCTATTCACATTTATGAATACACACACACACACACACACACACACGCAAATTTACAATTAGAATAATGTCCAGTTATCACAAATTGCTTAAAAGATTTCCTTTTCATTTTCAAAATGTCAGTCTGAACGTATATGATTAGATGAACTTCTGAGTTGAACTATCATCATTACTTATGAGTATCCTTATCTTTTTTGTTTTGATTATTGTGTTTTCAAAGGTGTGCGTCATAGCTTTTGTTAGGATTGAACTCACAACTTCTTCCAAGAAAGGAGACGTTATTTATCTTTGTTTCCAATTAATTGTTAATCTTTATGTATTTTATTTATTTTGCACATTTTAAAGAAAACATTTATTACACATCTTTTTATCATGAGGTAGGTAATGTTGCTATGAGTGACATAATGTCTGTCACTGAACTGAAATTTAGTTTAGAAAAGTGTTGTAAAGGCGAATTTGACATAAGCCGAAATGACATCAATCCGGTGTATTATTGTGCTGACTTCTTGGACAAAAATCAAAGTTCAATAGGTGCACAAGTTAAATCAATCATGTTTACTGTGTGATAATATATTTCTCTATTTCCATTGTAATTATGTAATTAACCCCTTAACCCTCTAACTATAACCCTCTAACCCTAATTCTCTAACCCTAAGCCCCTAACCCCCTACATTTTAGGCTTTTCTTGGGCTAGAAGGGCGGTCGGAGAGGCCACTTCCGATCAATCGGCTTGCCACGTCAAGCCCTAGCACCTATGTGATTGCCCCAACTCTATTGCCATGGCAACTCCCAATCCTTCTTATCATATGGGTACTAGAAGACAGTGGCTGAGGGTCTACATGTCTTGGGAATGACGTTAAACTCTATCTGATGGTGAGGTTCCAGTTCTGGAGGTTTGGGGAATGTGGCGCACCCCTTTATCACCATTGCTCCCTGGTCCACTCTGACCCGGAGTGGTAGTACCTGTTAGGGTCCCATCTATGGGTTGAATAGAAAAACATGAGTTTATAAACAAAATTGTATTATGCATTAAGAATGAATTTATTTCACAACTTTGTCGGCATTAAATGACCCACCAGGTTGATATGCCGTAAAACAAAACAAACCAAACCTAACCCCCTAACCTTCTAACCCTTACCAATCACAAGCCCTGTCAGCTAGGGTTTTAGAATATACTGACTACACCTCTGAAAAAGGGTAAGACCCCTCTCAATGGGCCACCTGTTGGCCGTAGGTGGCAACTCATGATGCTTAAGGACATAATCTGATGACTGAGCAGCCCATGAAGGAAATGGACTTGTCAACCCGAATTCAAATCCTGGATGAGGCTGTTTGCATTTCACATAGCGCTAATATCCTTGGGAAAGGTATGCATCCAACTATTCTCTCTCCAGTTATGGTAAATTGGAGGGCAAACTGGGCACTTTAACCTTGGCTAGTTAACCAGTTTAGGAGAGGGAAAACTCTGAATTCAAACCTGTTAAAGTCTCCTTAGGAAATTGACCTTGTGTCACATCCTACTCATGTGGAGGGGTTGGTAAATATGTATAGATGATATGTGTTTTGATTGTATTTTGTTCCACTAAAAATAATAAAATCCTAGTATCTTTACTTTAGAAGAAAACACTCTTAAAAAATTGTTAGGGGGTGTACTGAATTATAGGCTACACTGTATGTAACCAACAACAACCTGTTGCACATTAGTTGGTTAAGGGTATTTGCAAGTAAACTCCCATCAAAGGAAATCCTCAGTGTGACTCAATTTCCACTTGGATAAGTACACCCCCTAACAATTTTTTTATGAAAAGTTAATTTTCTTTCATACAAAAGATACCAGGATTTTTATCATGTCTTTCCTATAAATAATGTCTGACAAAACCTCAAAAGAGAGAAACCATGAGATCTGTTAATTCGGCCAAGCAATTGCTAATTACTCTGTTCACCTTGTATTTTTACTTAGTAAACTTTTCCTCTATTCTTGATACTCTTTGTGTTTCTTCTTATTAAACCTCAGAAGACAGAAACCATGAGATCTGTTAATTCAGACAAGAAATTACTAATTACTCTGTTCACCTTATATCTTTGCTTAGTAAACTTTTTTTTCTATCCTTAATACTCTTTGTATTATTTCTCTGTTAAGTCTGATACTTGAGTTACAACAATTGCTAATCACTATGTTCACGTGACATGATGTTGATGATGATGATTGTCAAGTAAATTCCCATGAAATGAAATCCTCAGTATGGCACATTGACAACCTAATAGGTTATGGGAAACAATTATCCATGGAAATTTTATGTCTCAATTTCCACTTGGATATTGATTATTATTAAGTGACTTATAAATAAAAGATGAAAAAATCTTTGATATCAAAACAATGGGGGGGGGGTAGATTTTGTTATTCTTTAGTTTGCAACAGGTTGTGAGGAAATTTTAACTTTGCTCAAATTGTTTTACCAAACAAAGTTGATACTGTAAAAATATGAGGAGGTGAAAAAAAAAAAACAATTTAAGTTTTAGCCTACTCAACTGACCAGTGGTCAAGCATTTTCTTTGATTTTAAGAAAAATAAATCTACACATCTAAAAACTATATACAACAATTATTAACTAATGATACCTTTGACATCCAACTATTCTCCCTCCAGCTATGGTAAATAGTAGGGTAGACTGGGCTCTTATACAACAATTATAAGCATATATCTTATATATAGATATATATACTATATCACAATATTTATCATATTATCCATCCTCAACGACCATGCAATTGCAACCATTGCATATTGATCTTACTTACCATTGAATATTGAAATACATTAACACTGTGAGTTTAATTAGGAAATTTACCAATCATAACAGTTGACAAAGTTGTTCTAGTTCAAAATTGCATTAGCCTTGAAATTTAACTCAAATACTTGTGCATATATATAGTATATAATATAATATATATATATATATATCCATCCAACCCCTTCACCTGAGCAGGATGTGACACAACGTCAATTTTTAAACAGAATTTAACAGGTTTGAAATCATTTTTTCTTCTAGATTGCTTGCTATACCAAGGTTAAATACTGGTTGGCTGTTTTGTTTTATGGTATATCAACTCTTCTCGGGTCATTTAATGCTGAATAAAGTCATTTCGATTTGAGTACCTGCTGTTGGTTAAATGGTTACCCATTTAAGTATTGAACAAGCTCATTGCTGCTTAACATTAGTGATCTTGCAAGAACCACTGCTTTCAGCATGGCTTGACCATAAGCACATCCTCCCTCTCTCTCTGTATCTCTCCTTCTCTCCCCCTCTCAGTCTCTCCCTCTCTCTGTCTCTCCATATCCTTCTCCTCTCTCTTATTCAATTTCCATGTGAAGAGTGAAGTGATTTCCAGCCACTACATTAACATATTGAATGCTGTCTCAGCTGATTTTTAAAATATTTGCCATCAAGTCTCGAAGAAACAGTAAATATACCCCCCTCCCTCCCGGCAGACACGCAAAAAAATAATAAATAAATAAATAAATAAATAAATAGATAAATGAAGCTCACAGTTTGGAAATTCCCCAAGAGATTTTCCTCTGTAAACAAACTGTAAGAAAATAAATCCATGATAAATAAACCAAGAGAGACCGAGAAAGACCGTGGCAACAAACTTGTCTGAGATTTCAGCTAATTTGGTTTTGGAATGGCAGACACACTTAATGGATGAAAGTTAGAAATGACACTAGAAAAATATCAGAGAATCATTTTGTATCTAAATACCAGATTTTTGGAAATATAAATAGACAGGCTAAAATTAATGCAGGTTCTTTGATCGTTGGCTGGTTGGTTGGATTTCATGGCATGTCAACCCTTGTTGGGTTATTTTATACTGAAGATGTTTAGTGTTAATTTTTCTTAATGGGTACTCAATTTTTTTTTTTTTTAGATACATTTTTTTTTTGTCTATTGAGAAATTGTTATCTGTTTTTGCATGCCTATCATTCTGACATGAGTCACGAGGAGCATCATGATCATTTAAAAAATAATAATAATAATATCCATTTCGGTTATATAATGTTCCACTACAAATAATAAAATCCTGTTGTCTTTGATTTAGATGAAGATTAACTTTTTGTAAAAGATAATTAGAGTTTCACTTATCTATGGTTGGTTGGATTTTATGGCATGTTAACCCTTGTTGGGTTATTTTATGCAGAAGACATTTTGCTTTATTCATTCTTAATAGGTACTCAATTTTTTTAACTCAATTTTTTTCATTTTTTAAAAACTCATTTTTTCTATTCAATCAATAGATGGGTCCCTAACAGGTACTACCACTCCGGGTCAGAGTGGATCTGGGAGTAATGGTGATGAAGAGGTACTCTACATTCCCCAGTGCTCCAGAATTGGAACCTCACCATCAGATAGTTTAATGTCATACCCAGGACATGAATACCCTCAGCTACTGCCTTCTAGCACATATATGATAAAAAGGGTTTGGGCTTGCCATAAGGGCAATAGAGTTGAAACAATCATGTAAGTGCTAGAGCTTGAGTGACCAGCTGATTGATTGGAGGGGACCTCTCCGACTGCCCGTTATTTGCATTTTTCAGACTGTTGTTTTCATCTTTATTGTTATATACATGTGTATATAATTTTTTTTTTCTTTGGTGATGAGGATGAGTCCATGTGGGGTTCAAAAGTAATGTTACAGATTAACTGTAGTGTGGGCTTAATGTGCTTAGTATCAGTATGTGGATGGACAGAGCAATATAGTGAATAAAGGAAGGAAAAAAACTTTAAATTAGTTTCATGTAATAATTTATTTCAACTGCATAAATGCAGCATCATCAGACATCATCAAAAGAAAGAAAACTTATATCCAACATCCATCAAGATGTTGTTCAATCACATATAAAACAAAATAGAGACAAATAAATAAAAAAACATTCCTAACTACTACAGATTTGAAATCACAACATTCAACTAAATAAAAATTTGTATTATTTCTACAAAGTGGCCAATTGACAATGAAATATTTGTCTGTATTTTTGAGATGAGGCTTGATGTGAATAATTTTCATTTTTCAGACTGTTGTTCTCATCTTTATTGTGGTATGTAAAAAAAACACATTTCAGCCATTAAACAATTTGTTTTTCTAAATGATCAATTCTTCTCATGTCCAATTGATAGACATGCAAAAAACAATGATATCATTTTTTGAATAAGATCTTAAAAAGTTCTTTAACACCTGTTTGATCAACAGTCAAACTATTAAAATTGGTTTCCCAGGTTGGAGGGAACACCTGGGGAAAACCAGAGGATACAGTAGCTGAAATGTTGTATTTATACATACCACAATAAAAATGAGGACAACAGTCCAAAACATCAAAATTATTCACATCAAGCTCATCTCATAAATAAAGACAAATATATAATACATACAACAATAAAGATGAGGACAACACTCCGAAAAATTAAATTTATTCACATCAAGCATCTCATAAATAAAGACCAAATATATAATACATACAACAATAAAGATGAGGACAACAAAAAATTAAATTTATTCACATCAAGTCTCATCTCATAAATAAAGACCAAATATATAATATACAACAACAATAAAGATGAGGACAACAGTCTGAAAAATTAAATTTATTCACATCAAGTCTCATCTCATAAATAAAGACCAAATATATAATACATACAACAATAAAGATGAGGAGACAACAGTCAAAAATTAAATTTATTCACATCAAGTCTCATCGTAAATTTGTAGACAGACAAAAGATAAATTAAAATCATTGACAAAAGATTTAAAATCACTACAATCAACTAAGTAAAAATTTGTATTATTTCAACAAAATGGCCAATTGAAAATTTTGAAAATGAAATATTGCAAAGAAATAAAAAAGAAATAATGGAATTATAGAATTGAGTGAATAGGAAATTTAATTAAATTTTCTAATTGGCAAAATTCAAGTGTTTTTCCAATTAGGTGAAACTCCAAAATTTTTGGGGAGGTGCTAGAAGTTATTGCTAATTTTGGATAAAGCAAATTGTTTAAATCCACTAGTTGAGAAAGATTGGGATATTCTCCTGCAAAACCATCAACACTAAAAGAAATTCTCAAGCCAAAGGCGGTTTTATGATATTATTGGACATTGTTTGAAAAGATGTGCGAATATTTTAGGTCTAAACAATAATGTTCAGAATTTCATTGTCTCAATTGTTTTGATTGAAAAATTGAATTGTTCATGATCGCCATGAAAAAGCCCAAAGCAGAAATTGAATGATTAACAAATAATTTGGCTGATTTATTTAGTTTTTATGAAAATCAGGGATACCCAATCAAACTCAGTCTGGGATGGAGTGGTAGACTGATATACACTTACTGCAGTACCTGTTAATATCTGGGAAAGCTGGGGTTATTTGCAGTTCTGAGAGAGCGCTTAAATACTAGTGAACCTGAGTGTCCATACTGGATTTTCTATTGCAATCTTTGCTAGGTATGTTTATGGCAATTTTTGTGTGAAATTATCAATAGCCGTTTAAATCATAAGTTCTTCTTCCATCCATTTTTGTTCATTCAGAGTGAATAAGCCAAGGAAGTTTCAGTTCAAAGACTATCGAACTTAAATTCAATAAATTTATGTATAAGAGTAGCAAACTTACTTAAATGAGTTTAAAAATTTGAATTTAAGAAAATTGAGTTTGAAAAAAAAAAAAGTTTGAAATAAATAATGAATAACCATCAAGAATGAATAAAACAATGTTTTCAGCATAAAATAGCCCAACAAAGGTTGATATGCTGTAAAATCCAACCAACCAATTTGGGGTCAGAATTTTTAGCTTAATAAAATAAGGGACAGGCAGAGAGTATGAAAAGAGAGGCAACCAGTGTATAGAGAGGGATGAATGTATAAAAAGAGAGAGGTGGACAGAGTGTAAAATATAAGCGGACAGAGTGTATAAATGGATAGTGAGTGTGTGTAAAAAGAGAGACTGTGTGGGCCCCACTGGTGTGAGGTCTTCAAAACAACAAAGACCGGACTGACAAAACAAAAAAAATTTTGAAATAGATTTAAATTTATATCCACACTAAAGTATCTATTCATTTATATATAAAGGAAAATCCACCTCCAACCTCCTCTGACACATCAACCGAACTCCCCGCCCCCTTATTCATGACCTCCTAATTCAATCAGAAAGAAAATGTTCACCACTGAAGTAAGAACTCTGAAGTCCTGAAGAAGGTCTAACAGACCGAAACGTTGCATTGTCGACATTACTACCTACAATAAACATCCATTTTCTACAACATCCCGTGTTTGTCTACCTTTCTCCACATACTGTCAGATTAACCTCCTCATATTTCTCCCATATAAATATAATATATATATATATATAATCCAAAAGTCCAGAGAAGAAATCTTCCTTACGACACAATAGTTTTATTTAAACAAAACCAAGTCGCAGTTTGAGAGCTCAATGTGTGTTCTTAATGTTAGAGTCACAGAGCAAATATATGAGTAAAGAAATAACAAAAGACTTAGAGATTTAGCATTATAGTCTATTATTGTCTAAGCTCCCTGAAATAGACTATAAAGCTAAATCTCTAAGTCTTTTGTTATTTCTTTACTTATACATTATATATATATATATATATATATATATATATATATGACCCATGAATTTTTCCAAAATCCGATGACCCCCACCTCACCCAACCATCAAAACCAATGAACCACCTCTATTGGAAACCATAATGATATACCAATACTTGTGTATAGTTCTGCCATTATCCAATATGATAACTAAAATTGTTTTAAGATAAATTCAAACAAAAGGTAATAATCAAAAAACCTGGAGTAAAATCCCAGCTGCCAATAACCAAAAAATCTTTGAAACCAATTGTGAGAATTCAATGATTGATTTTCTTAAGCACCTTTTGGCATTCTTTTTTCAATGGAGGAAAAAAAAACAAAAACAAAAAATCAATGGCATTTTGAAAAAAAGGGGAAGACGGGGTGAAACAACTCCATTTTTTTATTTTTTATTTACGTCAGCAACTTGAGATTGAAGATTCCCCCAAAATTGTATTGTGTACTCAGTCGTACCCTCAGGGGAATGGAAGAGCCAAGATTTTCAACAATAACGCTCGACAAATATAGAAACTGTTTTGTTAAAGAAATGGAGGGAAAAATATGGTAGAGGAAAATTCTAGTGGTTTCCTCGTATTAAACAATAATTATTTGTCTTGGAGGAAATTTCTCAAAGTATCAAGCCAGACATTTTTGGAGAGTGGCAATTCCTTATAATTTTATGGCATTTACCAAAAAAAAAAATTCTTTATTTTGTTGCTAAAAATGTTCTTTCAGTTTTTTGGGGTTAAATTTAATAGTTCTTTAAAAAGAAGTATTAAATTTTATTTAAGAGTATAAAATTTATTTAAGAGTATTAGCAAAAATATGTGCTCTCTGGGCCTAAATATTTAAGTTTTTATATAATTAAATATCTTATTGAATTAGACTAAATAAGAACATAAAAGAATAAGTTAAATAAGAACACAGAAAGATTACACTTATTTTAATTTTATTCTAGTTGATTTCAATATAAAATTATGCATACAATTACTTTTAATACATTTGAGAAAAAACAATAATATTAGAAATCAATAACACTGAGTAATTATTTGTTAAACACAGTTTTGTTAAAACCAATGTGCAAATTACCCACACCATATATCATGTAAACCTGTATTTCTTAGTGATGAGACACATTGCAGGATTTTAAATGCACTCATAACATGGGCTGTTTTGAGGCAAATCTAACTCGGATTTTCATAGAGACATTGTTAATAAATAAGAATTATTCTATGTATTAATGATTTTGACTATGAATTAGATACTCATTGATAAACTTACACAAATCCTGGGGGTATTGTGATGTAAGCAGTGACATAGTTTCAGTTACAGAAAGACAGTGAATCTCCATTATAATAAGATTTTTTGGACTGTCAAATCTAATCTGAAGAAGGTTTGATTAAGTTTAATATTTCTTTAAAAATTCTTTGAAATGGTTAAAATTAACTTTAATACTAGGGGCTGGTTTAACTTAATCGGTAGAGCATCTGCCTAGGAATTGCAAGGTTCCGGGTTCAATACCAGTGCCCGCCAACTCAGCATATAATTAGCACACCTTGAGTAATCTGATTTGTGCGGTAAAGTGTGGAGATCACTAGTTTCGAACTATATTATATATATGTGTGTAGAAAATAGAAAAACATGAAGTATTCCAATAAGATGAATGTATTGTTGATGGTGAATCAACATTATAACACTTCTATTTTAGCAAACTTTCATCAGGTGATGGAAAGAATATTGTTTTATTAAGGGTGGATGACTTTCAAAAGATGGGAAAATAGTAGTTCTGTGTGAAGAAGTACCTTAACCAAATATGGCATAGCACATGTTCCAGTACACATGAAGACTTCCAAGAAAAAAGAGCAAACTGAGGTGTGTTTCATACTCTACTCAAACAACATTCTTTTCATCTCAAGTTCTGATGAACGTTTGGTAAAACCAAAACGTTATAACGTCGACTTTACCTTCAAGAATAAATTAATCTTTTTGGAATACTTTGTGTTTTTCTATTTTCTACATACTGTCAGATTTATTTCTGTATTTAATTCTGTGTGTGTGTGTGTGTGTGTGTGTGTGTGTGAAAATTTAATATTTTCAGGACAATTTGTTTCTTGTCTGTTAAGTGCCGACCATTTTTTTCCACCATAATCCATCATGTGTTCTTAAGAGTTGACCTCTAGACTTTGAGTGTAATCTATTTACCATTGGGCCATTTCTAATGTTATAAATCTCTTGAAATAATCTTTATGATGTTTGAACCCTCACCACCACCCCTCGCCTCCCATTGATTTTCTATCTGATGTGCTAATGAATCTCTATTCATTTTCATTTTAGAAGCTGATGTGATTTGCAACATTTAAGGTTGGTAGCCATTTTGTTTTTTAAAAATGTTCTTTTTTTTTAATGTACAATAAAATAACCAACAGATCATAACAATGGACATTTCTTCATGATGAACCCCATTCCCCCCCATCCAATCACTGGGGAATTTTAGGTTCAACTGATTTTTTTCTTTAATTTTATCTTACAAGAAAAACAAAAGAAATTTTTTCTAAGATTTAAAAAAAAATCCATTCTTTAGGATTTAAAAATAAATACAAATAGATACAGTGGAACCTCGGTTCTTGAACATAATTCGTTCCAAAATAATGTTCTAGAACCAATTTGTTCAAAAACTGAAACAATTTTCCCATAAGAAATAGTGTAAAGTGGATTTATGCATTCTTGACCATTAGACCTCAAAACTTTCCTTTTTTTTCTGATAATATCACTGCTGGCATTTTTAGGATCCATGAATAAGGGTTAAAGAAGCCATAAAATAGAGAATAAACATTAATGAAATGAAGAATTTGTGCAAAAACAATATCAGATGACTTGTTCAAGATAGCAACTTACGCTAACTGATGTTGATTTGGTAAATTCAAACAGTCATTCGTCTGTATTCGGTTTGCCTTGGCAGTCATTCACACAACTTCCATTTTCATCAGCTCAACACGTGTGTTCGAAGTCTGAAAATTTGTTTGACAACTGAGGCCTTTTTTACTCAAATCCTTTGTTCAAACCCTGAATTGTTCGACTTCAGAGGCATTTGAGAACCGAGGTTCCACTGTAAATAATTAAAAATGAAAAAATACTTTTCAAATGTTGTATAAATAAATTCTCAGGCTTATTCATTAAAAAAGATGTGTTGGCATAAAAATGTGCAAGACAGGATTGATTTTGAATAAGTGTTAATAATGAATATCTTTTCTGTTGGTTTTTGGTAAAATAAAATTGTACATGTTGGATAACTTAATGTCATATAGTACCTATTTAATTAGAATGGAATTTGCTGTTTTTCCTGTAAATAATGTCTAACGAAACCTTGGAAGAGAGAAACAACAAGATCTCACTGGACTTGTTAATTCAACCTAGCAATAGCTAATTATTCTGTTCACCTTTATCTTTGCTTAGTAAACCTTTTTCCCTATCCTTAATACTCATTGTGTTTCTTCCTATTATTTCTCTATTAACTCTGATACATAAGATACAACAAGGCCTAATGAAGAACCCTCCACAGGATCTAGCATAATTATCTTGAACTTTTTAAAAGGTAAACTTATATTAGAATTTAATATGTACTCTATCCATGAAATGACATTGTTGGGCTGAAGGTTTGTCATATAGCATGTCATATAATATAAATAACGAGTAACTATTTTTTTCTATAAATAATGTCTAACAAAACCTTGGAAGAGAGAAACAACAAGATCTCACAGGACTTGTTAATTCAACCTAGCAATAGCTAATTACTCAGTTCACCTTGTATTTTTGCTTAGTAAGCCTTTTTCCCTATTCTTAATACTCATTGTGTTTCTTCCTATTGTTTCTCTGTTAACTCTGACACTCAAGTTACAACACTTTATAATTCCCTTGTTATTACACCTGATTTATTGATAAATATCAATAGCCTAGTCTAGACATTATACAATGAAACTTTCAGATCAAAATTCCACTTGTGTTCCAGTCTAGACTTATTGATCGAGACTTTGTTGTTTTGGTGAAAATGCGTGTCAGCTCCTTCCGAACAATCAACAACTACAAATTGTTTTCAATCAATATCTATTGTCAGAGTTAAGACGACACAGGACAAAAAAAATGGCAAATATCTTGTCAGTTTCTATAAGACAATGAAATGCATATAATCTATTTAGTTAATAAATCCTAACCACCAGATTTATTACCTAAACAGCATATATATATATACACACACACACACACACACACACACACACACACACTTCCATATAAGTGAAAAAACTCATCAAACCATTATTTGGCTATTGTAAATTTATTTCAGCTAGTATCTCTATAAAAGAGACCAGTTTCATCAGACAGCTTATACATTGAGCTCTCTTGAGGACTTTAAAAAATTTTATATGTATCTATGGGAGTGCATCTGTATGTATTCATGTGTGGGTATGGGTATACATTGTGGATTTAAAGAAGGTCCTTATCATTTCAAACAAACATCATTCCATTACAAACAAGAAAATATGCTAAAAATATATTAGTGAAAATTCTAATATACTAGTGACCATTCTAGTATATTTTCTTGTTTATTTTGTAATGGCTATCTGACGAAACTGGGCTCATTTATTGAGTTACCTGCCAAAATAAATTTATAATAGCCAAATGACAGTTTGTTGAGTTTTTCTTTCTTATTGAAAGTGTAAATATTGCTCTGTATATAATTAATTTAACATCTTACATTGAGCCCTCTTAGGGATTTGAAATAGTCCTTGTATAAATCTATAGGTCTGCATCTGCATAGGCATGCATTGTGGATATACGGAGGATATAGATTATCCCAAATAGAATCATCCCTAAATTACCAGCCAATTGGATACTTTTATCATACTTCCATAAAAAAAAACTCAACAATCCATCATTTGGCTATTATAAATTTATTTCAGCTAGTATCTCTATAAAAGAGACCAGTTTCATCAACAGCTATATACATTGAGCACTCCTGGTGACTTGAAAGAATCTTCATATGTATCTGTATGTATGAGTGTGTTTAGCTTAGTTGGTAGAGCAGCACCCTAGAATTGCAGTATATATTAAAATATATATATATATATATAAGTAGTGATGTCGATGTTACATTTCGGTCTATTAGACCTCCTTCAGGACAGTGGACTGGGTTCTTGTAATGAAGGATGCCGTTCTCAAAAATTAATGAGAACGGCATCCTTCAATACAAGAACTCAGTCCACTGTCCAGAAGAAGGTTTAATAGACCAAAACATTATAATGTCGACATCATTACCTAAAATAACCATCTATCTAGTACTACATACTGTGTTTGTCTACTTTTCTCCACATACTGTCAAATTGATTTCATCTTTTTACTCCCATAAATATATATATATATATATATATATATATATATATATATATATATATATTACACACATTTACATGGTATTATATTAGTCTTTTGCAATCATCTTTTTGCTTAACTTTCTTGACCAAGAAAATACAAACACAGATTACCGTCTAGTGTCGTGTGATATTTGATTAGTTAAGTGCTTTATCTATTCATTGTTTTGTTTTTTGTTTTTGTTTTTTGTTTATTTTTTTGTGTTTTTTTGTTTATTTTTTTGTCTTTTTTTAGACCAACCATAATTAATCAAAAGAAACGAAATGATCCTTCTCTTAAAAGGAAATTGCTTTCTGAACATACAATCAAAATGTACAGGATGAAGTTGATCCTCACTGGGTGCCCCACTTCAAGCTTTTTTATCTTGTTGCTTTTTATCACAAACCTTTTGAGGTCAAATAGGTTCCATTTCTTAAAGTAGTATTAAATAGAAATAAAAAAACCTTGGCAAGTAAAAGTAATTATGGGAGAGTGGTTTGTGCTTATTCATCTAGTCTCTTCTATGTCAACCGTTGTGGCATGCCATGGATGAGACATTTTGTCCTGATATCTGACAACAGGATAGTGTTGCAAGAAGTGGGTTCATGCCTTGTCATCATTAGGTTATACTGACAGCACACATCTCCATGATCTTCCTCACCAACCATCCCTATTGGCCATTACTTCTGGAAGGTTCTCTGCACAACATCCAATATCCATACAAAGCTGTTTGATGTATATTTTTTGCTGGCTGTGTCCATGTGTAGTTGTCCATTGGAGAACATCACTAATGAGTTCATCCTTGCTTCTCCAACAGTGTTTAGCATGTCTTGTTTGTCTTTATCGTAGAACGTTTGTTTGTAATCTTGTTATAGCAATCTATTTCTACTTCAGTGCGTATGATTCTCACTGAGTGCTGAGCAAGATATTTTGACACACCATGTCTATTGTAGTGAGTTCGATTCTCACGGAGTGCCTCGCACTTTTGGTTTCTCGTCAGGCGAAGCTAAGGGGGAAGCATATTGGAGAACATTTGTTTGTAATCTGTTATAGCAAACCATTTCTACTACAGTGAGTTTAATCCTCACTGAGTACCTACAGTTATGACGGGTTAGACTAAATGGACAGTTTATAAAACTTTTGTTGATAATCTGCATTACTACTATAGTGAGTTTGTTACTCACTGAGTGCACACAATTATGGTCTTGCGTCAAGTATTATCTTTTCTTACTACTGTCTTTCTCCATCAATCTCTGATGATCCTAAAATCTGTTTAGTCCAAACATGGATTGGGTACTTCTGCTATTTGTTTTTAGAAGAGAGTCCCTTTGGTTTGAATCGTAGACAACTGGGCTCTTTAACCTCATTATGGCAAACAGGTGCCACACAATTATGGTCTTGCATCAAGCTAAACTAAATGAAACAGCTTATAAATATTTGTTGATACATTTATTATAGCATACCATTAGTACTATAGTGAGTGAGTTTGGTACTCACTGATTGGTCCACCAGATGGTTTGTGTGATTTGGCAGATAAGCAACAGCAGATAATCAAGATTTACATTTTTGCATTTCATCTTGGACAATTTGGATGGTCTCATTTTTAAGCAGAGGGTGTTGCAAAATGATAACATACATACAATTAAGGAACATGAGTATCAATATATAGATTATAAGGTTATGTTGTATTTAAATTAAAGAACGTTCAAAAGGTTAATTTTGACAGTCCTGTTTCCCGAGACTGACAGTTGTTGTGATCATTAACAAGTTCCAAAGATGAATAACAAAATCCGTGGGTTTAAAGAGGCATCTATGTTCATTTAGTTTATTTCCATGTAAATATCAGATGAAGATATTTAGTGAAACTTTATTTATCCCCCACATCTTTGAATAAGGACAGAAAATCTTTTTCATTCTCCAAAATAAATGATTAAATCTGTTGGAGGTGTGTGGCGGAGGTGCAAGGTATAATGGTTACCATCATATGAAATGGACACAGAGACACAAGTTCAAATGCTGGAGAAACAGGATGAACTCATAAGAGACATTTGTCTCCTATGGAAACCAACACATGGGCACATCAGTGTGGGCCATCCATCAAAGACCTACATTGACCAGCTCTGCATGGATGCTGTGCAGAGGACTTCCTGAGAGCAATAAATGATATGGACGGTTGGTGTGTTATTGTTATGGATGTCCGTACTACTAGCATGACATGATGAGGAATATCCTTGGGATAGGTACAAATCCAACTATTTTCCCTCAGCTATAAGTAAATAGGTCAGACTGGACTCTTTAACCTTGGTATGGCAACCGATCTAGGAGAAGGAAGACTGAATTCAAACCAAAGGGGCTCTCTTCTTGTTAATCAAAACTACTTTGAAAGCTCCTCCTCTTTCTTCTATGTCCTTTATTGTAAGTTTTTTTGAAAAAAAAAAGTGACTACTACTAAAAATCCTCAGTAAACAATTTGTGAGGATGTGTGGAGTAATGGTCACTGGCGTAAGAAATGGACATGGCGGGATGAGTTCAAATCCTAGAGGCAACTGTTGACATTTCACATAGTGCTAATACCCATGGGGCTGGTATGAATCTAACTATTTTCCCTCCAGCTATGGGTAAATAGTAGGGCAGACTGGACTTTTTAAACTTGGTATGGCAAAATGTCTAGAAGAAGGAAAATTTAAATTCAAATTAAAGGGGTACTCTTCTTGTTAGTCAAAACTACTCGAAAAGCTCCTACTACTACTATTATCTTTTCTTACTCCTGTCTTTCCCCATCAATCTCTGATGATCCTAAAATCTGTTTAGTCCAAACATGGATTGGGTACTTCTGCTAGTTGCTTTTAGAAGAAGAGAGTCCCTTTGGTTTGAATAGTAAAACAGGGGCTCTTTAACCTCATTATGGCAAACGGTCTAAGAGAAGGAAAAATCTGAATTCAAACCAAAGAAGCTCACTTCTCATTGGTCAAAACTATTTTGAGATCGCCTCCATTCTCCTCCTAACCAAAAAAAAAAAGAAAATTTAAAAAAAATTTTTCTTTCATCTTGTAAAAGTTCCATCAAGTATGTATCTTTCTTTTTTTATTTCAATTTTGTAAAGAGTGATAAAAGGACAATCAGACCATATGACCTTTAGACACCCCTTTATGATCTCGATTAAGAAAGGACATGTTTTTACACCGTCAATATCCGGTTGTTTTAACAGACGATTTTTTAGATTTAAAAAAAAAAATTATAAAACTAACCCCTAACCCTAACCCCTAACAAA
The DNA here is from genome assembly GCA_023376005.1 of Doryteuthis pealeii. Classification (NCBI taxonomy): domain Eukaryota; kingdom Metazoa; phylum Mollusca; class Cephalopoda; order Myopsida; family Loliginidae; genus Doryteuthis; species Doryteuthis pealeii. Next base: position 10,749,311 of record CM042147.1, read on the forward strand.
CAAGCGGATATTGACAGTGTAAATGAAAAACATGTCCTTTCTTAATCGAGATCAAAAAGGCGTGCCTAAAGGTAATATGGTCCGGACAATCATGTTCACTAAAATTAAAAGAAGAATGCAAATAAAATTCCTTGTTGTTGAAATACCATAAAATTTGATTCATATTCATTTTTATCTCTAAACAGATTTTATTTTTATCCACCATAAGACTCAAGCCTTTTCCTCTCTCTCTCTCTCTCTCTCTCTCTCTCTCTCTCTCTCTCTCTCTCTCTCCAGTTACTTCCCCTTTATTAATTCTTTTCTCTTTTTCTCTTCTCTTCCTTTCTTCATTTCCTTCTATCTATCTCTCTCTCTTTCTCTCTCTCTCTCTTCTTCTCTTCTCTTTCTCTTTCCATTTCCTTTCTCTTTCCTTCTCCATTTCCTACTCCCTCACTCTCTTCCTCTCCTCCCTTTCTCCTCTTCATTTCCTTCTCTTTCTTTCTTTTTGCATTTTTTCCTCTCTCGTTCTTTCTTCATTTTATATATATATAGTCAGAGTAATAGGAACAACTGGAGTTAGAATCAAACTTGCTTTTACTTGAGTTGTGAAAAAAAATCCATTAAAAAATTAATCTGCTCCAAAGTGTAGAAAATCTAAAATAATAATAATAATAATAATAATAATAATAATAATATGTTTTTTTTAAAATCTACTGATCCCTACCAGCATATTTTCTATTATCAAATTCCAAGGTTCAAAAATCGACTGGCAAACTATCGGCTGTAAGGTATGTCGTAGTTATCTCCCTTGAACCATATCAACGAATCTCAGTTTGTTGTTAAATAAGTCTTTGCTGAGTAAGTTACGCAGGCCTCGGGTTGTTTACAATACTTGCTGTTACTAAGTTGTCACTCATTTGTCTACTGAACAGGCTCATCGTTGCTTAACATAGGTGACATGATGGGAACCGGTGCTTTCAGTGTGACTCATCGTTCTTAGTTTCCTGGGTGCCACAGATTACAAAAAATAGAGCTTGAATTCTGAGAACCTCCT
>CM042147.1:10755343-10800343 GCA_023376005.1 Doryteuthis pealeii
AAAGCTAAGGGTGCATGTTATACATAAGTAATTACGGCATTTATTTTATATTTTTTTTATTATCTGTTATCTGTAGTATACAAAATGAATATAAAAAAATTTTGTGTGGAGAAGGCTTTTTTTTTTTTTTTTTTTTTTTTTATGAGATTACATTTAGGTGTAAAAAAAAAAAGCAATCAAATGAATCACATATGTCAAGCGGTGCACATCTGTATTGGTCATGTGCAGTGGACGGTTAGGGAAATTCTAAGATTCCACAAAAACTGCATTTAAACTGGCCAAGCATGAGTCACCCAAGGCATCATGGGATTTTTCTTTTTCATTTTTTTAATTTTTTTAAGGAGAATTTCAAGAGAATAATCAGGGGTGGAGAGGGCTACTTCACACCTAGGATATATATTTCTGTTTTTTTTTTTTTTTTTTTTTTTTTTTTTTTTTTTTTTTTCAACAACAAACAAACAGGGCATTTTTTTTGAACATGTATGTGATTTTTTTTAAAATAAAAAAAATGAAAATGTCTTTTCACAGATTACAGCATTTTCAAGGTTACTGAAACAAATATGCAAACAAACAAATAAAAAAAAAAAAAAAAGAAAAGAAAAATAATCCTAAAACTTGAAATATTCATTGGTTTGGAATCCTAACTTAACTTTGTGACTAAAAGTGCTGGTAAAGCTCATAGTTCTTTGGAGGTCAGTTGGTTGATTGGTTGGTTGGTTGGATTTTATGGCATTTCAACTCTTGTTGGCTTATTTTATGCCAAAGATGTTTTTGTTTTATTCATTCTTGTTGGGTATTAAAGTTTTTTTAAGACACTTTTTTAAAATTCATTTTTTGATCTATCTAAACCATAGATGGGACCTTAACAGGTACTACCACTCCAGGTCAGAGTGGACTTGGGAGTAATGTTGATTAAGGGTACACCACACTCCCTAAAAGTGCTGGTAAACCCTTGTTGGCTTATTTTATGCCAAAGATGTTTTTGTTTTATTCATTCTTGTTAGGTATTCAAATTTAAGCCGAATACAACTAGATTGAATTCAGAGTTGTCCCTTATCTAGACTGGATGACAAAGACTAATGAGCCCAGTCTGCTCTACTATTTACCCATTGCTGGGGGGTGGGGGGTGTAGAATAAACATCATAATCACTGTAGAAGCAATATTCCAATTACTTTACTTACTTGAAATTTCACCTATTGATATTTCACCCCAATGCCTTCATTTATCTTAATTGGTAGTTTAACCGATTTATGTTATAAGAAAATGTATATTCAATTTAATTTGATTTTTTCTCGGTTTGTTTGAAACATGTCTTCCATTGTATTGTAATAATGTGGGACTTGAGGAATGCTATGTTAAAAAGATTTAAATTTATGGTTAGCATGAGTGACTGGCCAGAAGCCCTGATTTAACACCCTGCAACTTTTTTCTTTGGGGGTTGGTTGAAGGCTCAAGTCTACTCTACAAAACCCAACTTTGGAAGAACTTGAAAGACGAATATGAGAATTTATTTCTGCCATTCCACAAGAGTTCATGGAAAGATCAGTTGATGCAATCACCTTGTAGTTTGCAATAAAGAAAAGTTTGTTTTTTGGTTGGAGGTGCATAGTCAAATGGTTAATCATAGGAAATCGACTTGCCAACCCGAGTTCAAATCCTGGACGAAGCTACAGTTCACATAGCGCTAATACCCATGGGAAAGGTATGAAACCAACTACTCTTCCCCCAGCTATGGGTAAATAGTAGGGCAGACTGGGCTCTTTAAGGAACCAGTCAAGGAGAAGAAAATCTCTGAATTCAAACCTGTTAAAACTCTACTTGGGGTCACTACTAAAAATGTGCTCAGTTCTAATTAGTAATCTATTTCACTAATTTTTTTTTTTTTTTTTTTTTTGTATCTGGTTCAACAATAATTTGGAAAACTGTGTAATTTCTTGTCCATCTACTCACAGATAAAAGAACCATTTACAGCCTAAAAAGTGGCATTTGTTTACTCTACAATACCCATGTAAATGTCAGTATGTAAAGAATTATAAATTACCCAGCACTTGTATACGAGACAATGATTTTAAAAAAAGAAAGAAAGAAAATCCAATGTATATAGTTCATGCATAAACAGAAACTTCCAGTCATTTGCTTGTATTTGTCGGGGTGGGGGTTAAGGGCTTTGAAATGGGTGTGGGTGCAGAACCCCAGAGGTGGGGTTGCTAAAGTGGCGAACAGAGAGAATGCAAAGTGTTTGATGTTGCTAACATTCAAGGACATTCCACAGACTTTGGCAACAAGTTCTACATAACTGATTCTTTCTTTCTTCTCCTCCTCCCCCTTCTCCTTAACCTCTCCCCCTCCTCCTCCTTCTCCTAAATGGCAAAATGTCCTCTTGACTGAATGACATGGTCCTTTGACAAAGAATTTCAAGTGTCTCCCAAAAGATCAAGGTTACATTTTTAACTCTTTTAGGCTTGTCTTGCTTTTCAAATAAATCCACTTATCGTTCTGTTAAATCTTTAAAACCAGAAACTGAAATTATTATTTATTCTTTGTATTATTTTTATTATTTGGACTATTGTCTTCATCTTTATTGTTATCTGTACAACGTTTCGGCCGATGTGCCTTCCGGTCTTCTTCAGGTATTTCTTGTCGAACTTGGGAGCTTTCTCGAACATGGGAATCTTCTTGTCGTAATTGGTAGCCATCTGAACTTTGAACCCAATCCACGGGGGTATCATGTTCTCATTCCACTAACCATGACTGGGTACAAGTGTTAAGCTGTGTTAATTATTGTTCTATGTTACTGTCACCCATGACCAGGATTGAACCTGCAGCCCAGAGATAACTGTCACTGAGAACTGTCTTAAACCAACGCCTATATCCACTAGCGTAGTGGTTACTTTTTAAAAACTCTTTTAGGCTTGTCTTGCCAAAGAATTTGCTTTTCAAATAAATCCACTTATCATTCTGTTAAATCTTTAAAACCAGAAACTGCCATTCTTATTTATTCTTTTTTTCTTTTCCTTCTTTTCATTGTTCAATTGAAACAGATTAGCGTTATCGCTTCCGCGCGCTCACACCTCTCTCTCTCTTCTCTGTTTTTCACCTACTCTTTTTCTTTCTTTCTTATATTTCTTTTCTGTGTTGCATGGTTAATAACAATGATATATACATTTATTATCATTATCATATGTAAGTTTTTCCCACCAGTGTTAGTTGATGGTCTATCACTGGAGTCTGAGGGACAACAAGTCTCCTCAGGTCTCCAGTACTCTTCTGAGTATTCTAGCCAATTTCAGCAATGCTGTTGACTTGGTCTTAATTCTTCCTTTGATTTAGAAAATTAAAAAAAAAACAACAAAGGAGGGGATAAGCTGTCAGTAGAACTGTTTGTTTGTTTTGTTTTGTTTTGTTTTATGGCATATCAAACATGGTGGGTCATTTAATGCCGGCAAAGTTTTGAAAGATGGCTGCCTCCGTCTTTGCATGAAAATAAAAACTTTTTAGTGAAAGGTACAGATAAAAGTCATTGGAAAATTCAAAAGTTATTTTCTTAAAACTCAAAAAATAATTTATGAAGCTTGTTTTTTTTTTTTGTTTTTTTTTTTTTTTTTTTATAGTTAAAAAAAATATTTTTCCTTGAACTGATTCAAAAACAAGTATTTTCTCCGATTCAATTGGCCTATTTTTATTCATTAAGAATTTTAAACGCCTGGAAGGTCCCATGTTGAATTTGATATTTTAACCATAGGTCAAACTTTATTGAACCTATCTAAAAAGTTTTTTTCCAAGTTTTTTTTTTTTTTTACCGTTCCTAATTATTATTATCTATATATTAATACTTGTGTTCCTGAAAACTATGGCCGTTATCCTCTTGCAACACCCTCTGATTAAAAATAAGCCTGTCCAAATCAGTCCAAGATGAAATGCAAAAATGTTAAATCCTGATAATCTGGTGTTGCTTATTTGCCAAATTTTTAATTTCTTATGAGTGTCATCACCTCAGCTAAATAACGGACCATTCCGTTTTTATTATAAAGAAATAAAGAGAGTTAAATCAAGATTATTATACTTTTTATATATTGAACTATTTAGCAGTAGCTCTTAAGTAAACATATCAAACGTTGCAATAAAAAATTATCATACTGTTTTATATGTGAGGCCAATTTGGCAGTTCCAGATACTTTTGCCAAAATGGTGAACATAATGAACCAACTTGGTTTGAAAAACACATAGGTAAGAAACTGTTAATAACCAAGTGCCAGTGACTTCATGTCCATGCTACCCTAATATATATATATATGTTAATGTATGAGTAGTGGCTTACCGGTAGGTACGGGTACAATCGTTGGGAGCGCACAGTATCCAGGGGTTAAGACCTTGAAAAAACAAATACAAAGTGCTCAATACAATGTAGATTAAAATTTATTTAAGAAATGGATATAAAGTAACCTACTCGAGTTTCATCATCTGAATCGTCAGGGTTACATCCGCTGAATTAATTGAGTTTTCGACATTTTGAAACAGACATACGTGGTACCAACTGATATTAATCGAAAACTCGATTAATTCAGCAGATGTAACCCTGACGATTCAGATGATGAAACTCGAGTAGGTTACTTTATATCCATTTCTTAAATAAATAATAAATATATATATAGTCATACACAGACACTGTGTTATGACATATCACATCTCCTCAGTGTAGATGGACATTAATAGGCTACCTCCAGCCAGGATTGAAATCCAACCGAATTATTATCAGAGTTTTTAACCACTGGGCCATCAAAACTTGTATATACTGGAATGAGAATTTAATTGATAACTGCATACATATGTTTATATATATGATGGTGTGTGGTATAATGGTTAGTCATAGGAAATGGACTTGTCCACCAGAGTTCAAATCCTGGAAGAGGTATGAATCCATATATTCTCCCTCTAGCTATGGGTAAATAGTAGGACATTCTGGACTCTTTAACCTTGGATAATCAGTCTAGAAGAAAGAAAACTGAATTCAAACAAAAAACTCCGCTTAAGAAATTGACCTTGCTCGTGCGGAGGGGTTGCTAAATATATATATGTTTATATATAAAGGCCGTCAAAGAGAGCTCCATATGTTTTATAGGAGAGCATTGCCTTTTATATATATGGTATATTGATAGTATATATATATATATATATACAGTGATGCTGATAGCTTTTTGATTTAGTGCATCCTGGGACACACATATTAGCTTTGAATGAGTCCCCAGGAAATTTATGGGTCCCAACTTAAGCCAACTAACTCCTACCTTGTAACCTATTGCCTTTGATATATATGGTATATTGATAGTATATATATATATATATATATATATATATATATATATATATATATATATATATATATATATATATTACTGTGATGCTGATAGCTTTTTGATTTAGTGCATCCTGGGATGCACATATTGGCTTTGAATGAGTCCCTGGGAGAATTTATGGGTCCCAACTTAAGCCAACTAACTCCTACCTTGTAACCTATCCTGTGTAATTCGTTTCTAAGAAGCTATTGAAATGTATTTACAGTTAGCTTGAAATGGTTAGCAAAGAAAAAAGAAAAACACTGGGACGCAGCGATAAGATTTTACTGTGTCCTTTTTTATTTTTGTGCATCAGGGATGCAGGACGCATACCCATCAGCATCTCTGTATATATAACATCCAAGGTGCCCATTGTTGGTGTATAGCAAGTGAATTAGATGTATCTTGTCGACTCGTTAATGTGTGATATCACCTTATGACCCTGTGACTGAAGGCACTGATAATCTGAGCAAATGACTTATCTGACCTTGTTCTTGGAGCTGTGATGCTGAACTCAAGGCCTTGAAACGGTGTTTATTTATATATATATATATATATATATATATATATATATATATATATAATACTCGTTTCTTGCATGTAACTGATATGAAGGATTTGTGTAAGTGGCCTTGAAGTCCCGTTAGAATCTGGGAATTGTAATTAAAATGAGGAATTCAGAGAGAAAAGAGAGAGAGTGTGCCTCATCTGTTCATCCGTGTGTTTAGAGTTTAAACGTTCTGTCACCATAGCAACTCGTTAAAAGAGGAAAACAACTATCAAATGACTCCCCAAAAACAGAATCTGAAGGTTTTTCGCAGCATAAAGGTCTTTTTGTTTATTTAATTGGATGTTGTCAGAGACAAGTTACAGGTCATCGAATTAAGTGAGGACAAACGTAGAACCAGATTCATCGCCATGGTTAGAGCAGCGGGATAAGGAATTAAGTTGACCATAGCAGAAATACAACAAAACTGAGTCTCTTGGAATTTTTGAGATGAGGCTTGATGATTAGTATTATTTGGATTATTGTCCTCATCTTCATTGTTATCGACTCTGAGATGGTTCCCAAGTCCAATAAGAAATACCTGAAGAAGGCCAGAGGACACAATGGCCGAAACGTTGTACAGATAACAATGAAGATCCGGACAATAGTCCGAATAATTCAAATAATACTAACAAAACTGAGATTTGGTTTGCTTTATTTGTTCAACGGCAGATTATGTGTATCTAAATTCTTAATTTTAATCATCACTATCTATATTTGGTTTGGTTTTAATGGCAGATCAACTCCTTATGGGTTATTTATTACTGAAATTTGATTACTTTCTAATTTTTTATTGTATTCATAACTCTCTATATTTGTTTTGTTTATTGCTTTACGGCAGATCAACTCCTTGTGGGTAATCTAATGCCGAAATTTGAATACTTTCTGAATTTTTTATTGTAATTATTTATAGATTTGGTTTAGTCTTTTTGTTTAATGACATAACCCCTCATGGGATTATTTATGATTTATTATTATTGTGGTGGTGTGTCAATCTGGGTGGTTTTGTCCCTCAATAAATTCTCATTCAGAGGGATTGCCCACCTTACTCCTCTGACCGTTGGATTTTTTTTAATTACTTTTTTAATTTCTATCCGGTCATTTTCAGTGAACCATTTCCCTTTTTCACTCAGGTGCTTCCCTACGAAATTGGTCTGTTCAATAAATTGAACATCGAGCTCTCAATTGGACTTGAATAACTCTAACATTCCATTGTTGGAAGAAAGGTCCAACTTAGAATCATCCTAATACCAACTAACCTTGTAACCACCCACCTACATACATACATATATATATATATATATATATATATATACATATATATATATATATATATATATATATATATATGTTAAGTAATCCAAAAGACTGGTAAGTAAGGGATTTTTGAAATCTCACTGTATAACCATACTGTATGCTCTTATAGGTGCAAACATATATACTCATACAAGGATTTTTATAAATCCCTAAAAAGAGTTCAATGTATAATAATCAATAAAATAGATTATATATAGAACAATATTTAACTTTCAAAGAAAGAAAAACTTAACAAACAAAGCTAATCAGACAAGTTTTACAAAATACAGGGATCCTCAAAAAAAAGACATTTTTTTTTTTTTTTGAGGATCCCTATATTTTGTAAAACCTGTCTGATGAGGCTAGAACTCAAAAAAAATTTTGAGTTTCTTGTTGAAATAAAATATAACAGATGACAGTTTGTTATGCTTTTCTTTCTTTGAAAGTTATATCCATAGGTGGATTACCAGATAAGTTAGTATTAGTCTGACACCATCACCACCCCCCTGCTTAATTAATCCCCAGTCATAACCCCTCCCCCACCAAGCCGATGAGAAAAACTGATACCAAAACCTTTTTAGGATTCCCCAGAAATAATGTATATAAAGCCCCATGAATTTCTGTTTACCATTTTCAATAAAGTTAGCGTTCTGATGAAACTCATAGTATATAAAGATACATGTGTATAGAAATAGGTCTATAACTGCAAAATGGACGATTTTTAAGCCTTTTTCTTTACCAATTATATATGTATGTGTACACACACACACATATATATATATGTATAATGTGTGTGTGTGTATATAAGGGCCGGTTTAGCTCAGTCAATAGACCACCCACCTCGAAATCGCAAGGTTCTGAGTTCAATATCAGTCCCCACTATCTCAGCATATGAATAGCACAGATTGGGTAATCTGATCTGTGCAGTAAAGTGGGGAGCTGACTGTAGGTGTGGTGCTCCACCTCAGCAAAAACAATCTCCCTTGATTTGAAAATCACATAGGTTACAAAGTGTCATTGATTTCATGTCCACGCTACCCTAACTTATATATATATATATATATATTTTTTTTTTTTTTTTTTTCGATGTTTATTTTTACATTGATATATATATATGTTATTCTTTAATTAATTATTTGGTGGGAGATAATTCCCATGTCATAAAGTATTTACATGGACTCATAATGTATGAAAACATCATAAAATTCCGCCCAGCAGTTGTAACCTTTTTTTCTTCTAATCTTTTTCAACTATAAATAACTTATCAATATATAAAGAATGTACTGACTGACTGTGAAATGTCACTACAAAGTCATAAATGCTTATCTTAGTAGACTTTAAAAACCACTGGGTGTGGATACAGTGAAATATTGTCAAGAAAAAAAAAATGGCTGCCTCTGTCTTTGCAGGAAAATAAAAACTTTTGAGTGGAAGAGACAGATAAAAGTGTGTTTTAGGAGAATGTACAAACTAAATTTAAAAAAAAAAAATTATTTATAGAGGGGGGGGATAAGCTGTCAGTAGAACTATTTGTTTTGTTTTACAGCATAGCAACCCTGGTGGGTCATTTAATGCCGGTAAAGTTTTGAAAGATGGCTACTTCTGTCTGCATGAAAATTAAAAAAAAATTGTGGAAGAGACAGATAAAAGTAATTGGAAAATTTAAAAGTTATTTTAATGATTTATGTATAGTGTTATTTTTATTTATTTATTTTTTTTTGTAGTTTAAAAAAAATATTTTCTTTGAACTGATGCAAAAAAAAAGTATTTTCTCTGATTCAATTGGCCTATTTTTATTCACTTAAGAATTTTAAACGCCTGGAAGGTCCCATGTTCAACTTGATATTTTAACCATAGATCAAACTTTATTAAACCTATCAAAAAGTGAAAGTTTTAAAAATGCGCAATTTTGTATGAGACATTTTCAAAGATTTTTATATATCTATAAGATTGTTAATTTTTTTATGGAACACTAAAAGGATATAAGTTATACCTCCTTTTTTTTTTTTAAATAGCCGGATAAAAGGTTTAGGAGTATGTAGGAACTGAATTTTAAAAAAAAACTAATTTTGATGAAGCACTCAGTGAGAAATAAGCTCATAAGATTACTGTGTAAATATTACTTAGTAAGTTTTTCATATTTAAATTTCAGTTCACTTTCAGCCTAATGTACACACCGATGTACAAATGACGTTATATGAAATTATTGAAACATGGCGCAGTATATTGAGTTGTATTAACTCAATATACTGCACCATGTATTCGTTCTAGGTGACAATCATCTGTTGGTTGCAGGTTCAGTCCTGACCCTGGGCAATAATAACATAAAATACTTAACATAGTTTAACACTTGTACCCGGTCAGGGTTAATGGAATGAGAACAGTCTATGCCCTAAAGTGTTCAGTTTGAAATTTTGTGAAGGCTCCCAAGTTTGACGAGAAGATTCCTGAGTTCAGCATGAAACACCTGAAGAAGGCTAGAGGGCACATTGGTTGAAACATTTTGTATATAACAATAAAGATGAGGACAATAGTCCAAATCTTCAGTGATCTGAATGTAATTGTATATACAATAATACAAATCCTGCCAGTTTCAAAAATAGCTGACTTTCTAGTAATTCCTGTTTTCTAGAAGCCAGATAAATGGTCTGGTACCTGTATTGATTTACCAAAAGTCATAAATCTCAGAATTGTCAAAGACATGAAATTTTTAAGACATAAATTCTTTACAGAATACAAAACTATTATATCTGTGGCTGTTTTACTTGATTATATTAGTGTAATCAAGGCTGATTGATTTTTGTATATAATTCTCTGGTGTGTCTATGTGTAGGAGTCCATAGGAGAACGACACTTATGAGGTTGTTCTTACTTCTCCAACGGTGCCCAGTTAAATCATTATGGTCAAATCATGCTGAAAGCACCAGTTCCCACTAGATGAAGATAAGCAGTGATGAGCCTAATTAATACTTAATTGTGTGACCACTTAAGCAACAGCAGGTACTGTCAGCAACCTGAATCTTTTGTCTATCAAAAATGTCTTGATTCAGAAGTAAATGACTTGACTCTGAAAAGAGTTGATATGGCATAAAACAAAGCAACCAAACAACCAACATATTCATCATATACGAGAGAGTAAAAAATTTGCCATCATCATCATGTCACACAATTAGCACGGATATCCATGAGAATCTCTCACCAACTATCCCTATCAGTCATTGACCTTGGGAGGCTCTCTGTTCCGCATCCAGTATCCACGCAGAGCTTATCAATGTAGACAGCCCACATTGGCATGTCCATGTGCTGGTTTCCACAGGAGAACGTCTCTTATGAGTTCAGCCTTGCTTCTCCGGCAGTATCCAGCATGTCTTGTTCATCTCATTCGAATGGTTGGTGAGATAGGGAGCAAGTACAGCTGCTTCCTTGTTGGGTGTTGTTTCCGCGACTTGTTCAAGATTGCGAGCAGTGGTTGTATCAGTGCTGCTGTATGGCTGCCCCAATTGGACCCTAACAAGATGCTTTTGCCATAACATATCTTTATTATTATCACACTGCATTCTGCACATGCATACTTCTAGTTGGCACCATTGTGGTCACAAGTTTGCTTGCTGTCTTTACAATGTAAACATAGCCACTCTACTAGCAGTATGCACCAAGGAAGTGACCCAATTTCTCTGGCCAGAATGAGTGTCAGGGGCTGAAATTCATCGGAGACTTTTAGCAGAATACAGAGACAGTGCACTACCATGTAGAAGATGGGAAGATTCAGCAAGCTTGAAGATGGTAATGGCAAACTGGCAAATTATCATCAATGAGGTAGATTGATGCATGAGTTTCATCTGTTAACAGAACCTTCAAGAAATTGACCTACATGTTCTCCTTTACCCATTTCAAACGCATTTGTATGTGTTTTTTTTTTTTTTCGTCGGGGCGGCCTAAAGTCGGTATCAGCCAGTCAGCGAGGCAGTCTATCCCCTTTTCAATAGCGCTAGACCAAGGAGATTGTTTTTAGCATCTGAGGTGGAGCGCCACACCTACCATCAGCTCCTTACTTTACCGCACAGATCCCTGTGCTACTCATACGCTGAGTTGGCGAGGACCGGTATCGAACTAGGAACCTTGTAGTTTCTATCACCTTGTAGTTTCTAGCCGAACGCTCTACCAACTGAGCTAATAAATTGAGGTATTTTCACTGGTCTTCTAAACTTTTTAGGAAAACAATAGTGAGTACTTATGGACACTGTTTTTCTTCAATGTTCCTGAAAAGTGATAAACTGGTCAAGCCTAGGTTATCTACAGATTCAAGTTTCATTCTTGACAAAGAACGTCGGGAAATAACCTTTGAGTGACCCTTATCACCCCTCTCACATACCTTCGTAGGAGCTGCAACAAATATTTTAACAGTTTGGAGTTATCTTCCAATTATTTGGGATATTTCTCATGTATAACTGGAAAGTTCCAATGTTATAATATCTTTCTCAGAAGGTGTCAAGTCACATTTGCAACAAATAATTGTACGATTATAAGGACACTCGTTTATAGTTTGAAGCACTTTTATATTGTGTTAATATTGTAAATGACCACCGTTTGTTTCCTATTGCATAGAACAATACTATTTTTATATAGCTTATGCATATATATATTCCCATTATACTGTGAAAATTTTTGTTAAATTCTGGTAGTTTTTGGAGAAATTGAAAAAATGTAAACTCATTAATAATCTAAAATAGAATGTATGTTAGCGAGTCATAAAATGTGCCCCAATTGGGAGGTTGCCATAGGAGTCGGGACAATTATATAGGTGACCACTGATTGATCGGAGGGGGTTTCTTTGACCACTCATCTAGCCTAAGTAAGGGCCAAAATGGAGTGCTGCATGTCATGGACTACTCATCCACCAGGATTTTGTCCTTAAGCATCACAGGTCGCCACCCACGGCCAACATGGCACCATTGGGAGGATTGTACCCCTCTGCAGAGTATTCTACAGCCCCAGCTCAAAGTGCGGTGTATATTTTGGCAAATCATAAAATGTGCCACAATGAAATAACAGATCCAGAAAGGAAAAAACACGTAACTGTTGCTAAAAGATATGTTTTATTAACTAAACTATAAATGGTCTGGTTTTGAATGGAACCTTCTCAAAATAACCATTTTTTTCATTGACTAAATTTAGCTGAGTAAGGACAATCTTCCAAGTGGAAAAGTTTTGTCTGAAAACCATGAAAATCAACATTCAAAATAAGTTGTAAAAACATAAATAACTGGGGGTAGGTAAAGAATAGGGCTGGGTTAGCTCAGTCGGTAGAGCGTTCGGCTAGAAACCACAAGATTCTTAGTTCGATACTGGCCCTTGCAAAACTCAGTGTATGAGTAGCACAGGTACCTGAGCGGTAAAGTAAGGAGTTGATGGTAGGTGTGGTACGCCACCTCAGATGCTAAAATAATCCCCTTGGTCTAGCGCTAGTGAAAAGAGGATAGACTCCCTCGCTGATTGACTGATACCGACATTAGGCCACCCCGACTGCTTACTTTACTTTACTTGGGTAAAGAATTGTTTTGCACTGTGAGGAAGGGAACTTGCTTTGAAAATCCCCATTTCAAATTGTATCTAAAAAAAATAGCATGGTTTGATCTCATCCCTAATGCTGTTTTCTATTGATAGATATCTTATCGGTCCAATGGCTGAAGCCACTGGACACAGGACCTGAGGGTCAGGTAAGCATGGCCTGATCAGGGTGAGTGGCTAGAGTATTATTTTATACTGTGAAAATAAGAACTTGCTTTGAAAATCGGTATTATAACCCAAGCATTTAGCTGAACTTGAACACTGTCTGCTATTTCTCAGGCAAACTTAGTTATTCAATGTTGGTAAGGCAGCCATTCTAGGAGAAGGGAAACTCTGAATTGAAACCAGCTTTACTTCTTGTCTGAATTTTTCAGATTGTTGAAGTGAGTGAGTCAGTATGCTGTTGAAGTGATCAATAACATCCATCTGGTCCAAGTGAATTTGACATGAAGCACCTGGTATATATGGCACTCAGGAATATTCCATATATGCATATGGGGGATACCATTCCTTGAATTCTGATTGTTGTTGACATTAGTGGAGCTATGGTGCTTATATAGATAAACCACTATTCTGTACTGTGTTTGTGGCAATGCAGGAAGTGTATTTGAGTTACGGCTTGCTTGCTACCTTTGTCTGCCAATTTAACAGTAATTGGGCTTCTACAGAGATGAGGTTTTATTATTTGGATTTTTCGGACTATTGTACCTGGTCATGGTTAATGGAATGAGAACAGTCTACCTCCATGGATTGAATAAAGGGTTTGGTTCAAAGTTCCATGAAGGTTCCTGAGTTCATGAAGGCTCACAAGTTTGACAAGAAGCCTTCCGAGTTCAACAAGTAACACCTGAAGAAGGTTGGAGGGCACATCAGCTGAAATGTTGCGTATATAACAATATATATATATATATTTATATATATATATATATAACAAAGGTTGATTTTCAGTCCAGCAACATTCAAAGTGGAGAAGATCCAACATGTAGTTTATGTGGAAGAGTATATCTCTTCAGGTCTGACCTGGTGAGTCATCTGAGAAAACACAAAGATACAATGTCAAATGCTACTGGCACTCAAGTACGGAGAGAGAAAAAAAGAAAGAAAAGAACAGGAAATTGTCTTACTTGTGCACAAGTTGACAGCCAATATATATATATATATATATATATATATATAAGAAAAGATGAGAACAATAATCTGAAAAGTCCAAATGATACAGCTTTACTTTGCTTAAAAATTGACCTTGAGTTACACCCTGCCTGTAGCGGATGGGGCGGGGTAGATATACATTATTTCCAATGTGCAATACATGCCTACCCCGGTCCTGTGTCAGAGTTGAATATGCACTCTTTGAAAGTCCCTTACTTTTCAAGATGACTAATACTAATTGTTGTACATGCATGGAGACCTTGGAAAGTTGAAGGTGATGGTTGTTCAAACTTTTGTATTTAAAAAAAAAAAAAAAAAAAAAAAAGAAGCTTTTTAGATGCTTGCTTTACCCCCACACCCCACCTACACCCACATTCAAAGTCATAATTCATTTCTAAATGAAATCCAAAACCAGAAACTGAAATATTTAACAGACCTTGCAAAAACTCTAACGCCAAGTAAACTGAGAACACTACAAGCATCCAAAGCTAAATATATCATTCTGAATCATTGCTTTTTTAACATCTCTTTCTCTTTCTCTTTCTCTCTCTCTCTCTATCTATCTATCTATCTATCTATCTATCTAGTGATAAAAATATACTTTCTAGCCTTAAACCCACTCTTCTTTTTCTTTTTTTAAAAGTTTAATTGTATGAAGAATAAATATATTTTTCTAAATCTTTACTTTTTAGCCTTTATCTCTCTCTCTCTCTCTCTGTCTCTTCCCCTATCTCTCTCTTTCTCTTTCTCTCTCCAGATTTGTACATTTTCGGCTTTTTCATGACTTGTAAAATGATAAAAATAAACTCTCTAGCCCTACCCCCACTCATCTTTTTTAAAAGTTTCTATTTGTCTCTATCTATCTATCTCCTCTCCTCCTCCTCCTCTCTCTCTCTCTCTCTCTATTTCTCTCTCTCGCCATATCTATGTATCTATCTCCCCTCTCTCTCTCTCCCCTCTCTCCCCTTCTCCCTCCACTCTCTCTCCCCTTCTCCCTCCACTCTGTCTCCCTTCTCCTCCCTCTCCACTCTCTCTCTCCTCTCCCTCCACTCTCTCTCTCTCTCCTTCTCCCTCCTCTCTCTCTCTCTCCTTCTCCCTCCACTCTCTCTCTCTCCTTCTCCCTCCACTCTCTCTCTCTCCTTCTCCCTCCACTCTCTCTCTTCTCCCTCCACTCTCTCTCTCTCCTTCTCCCTCCACTCTCTCTCTCTCCTTCTCCCTCCACTCTCTCTCTCCTCTCTCCCTCCACTCTCTCTCTCTCCTTCTCCTTCCACTCTCTCTCTCCTTCTCCCTCCACTCTCTCACCCCTCTCTCCCTCTCTCTCTCTATTTATCTCTCTCTCTCTCTCCAGATTTGTAAATTTTCGTTTTTTTCATGACTTGTAAAGTGATCAAAATAAACTCTCTAGCCCTAACCCCCTCCTTTTTCTTTTTAAAGTTGAATTACAAGAAAGAAGAAGAAGAAGAAGAAGAAATGCCTATAAACCAAGATGCAGTTAATTTACAGTAATATTAATATTAATAAAATGTCTGATGCACTGATGTCTTTTTATCTTGATTTCCCACTGAAAAGGGAGTTGAGACTTTGGCTCTTTCAGACAGAAATATTTCATATCAAATCTCAAATCATTTTCTTCTTTTAAAACTGAATTGGACATAAAAATTAATGACTGTTAAAAAAAAATGAAAAACATCTGTCATGTATTGTTTCTTTCATGAACGTTTTTTGAGCATTATATATATATATATATATATATATATATATATATATATATATATATGCACATGCACACACACATATATATTTAATTTATATATGTGTGTGTGTGTATATATATATATATATATATATATATATAATATATATGTATATAAAGGAACAGGGTATCCAAAGATAATGTCTTTTATATATATGATGTGCTGTTGGGTCAAGGATTTTTCTCAACTACCTTACCACCCTAATATACCATATATCTTGCATTTCCCTAGAGAGAAGCCTAACACTAACATGCTTACCCTTAATATGCTGTGAATTAGGAACAAACCACAACAAATCTTTGGACCCACCAACCACTGCATGTGTTCAGGCACTTTCTAGGCTGACTATTGTTAATGAGTTCGATTCTAACTGGGTGCCCCAAACTTTTGGTTGGTTGAATTTTACAGCATGCCAACCCCTGTTGGGTTATTTTATGCTGAAAACATTTTATTTTATTCATTCTTAATGGGTATTCAAATTATCTTGTTTAACTCAGTTACGAGCGGCTCGTAAGTCAAGGTACTAATGTATATACAAGGTGTTCAGAAAGTTTTGGTTTGTTTTACGGCATATCAACCTCAGTGGGTCATTTAATGCCGATAAAGTTTTGAAATAAATCAATTCTTAATGGATAATACAATTTTTTAATAAATACATTTTTCTATTTAACCCATAGATGGGACCCTAACAGGTACTACCACTCCGGGTCAGAGTGGACCAGGGAGCAATGGTGATGAAGGGGTGCTCCACATTCCCCAAACCTCCCAAACTGGAACCTCACCATCAGATAGAGTTTAACGTCATTCCCAGGACATGTAGACCTGCAGCCACCGCCTTCTAGCACCCATATGACAGAAAGTCTTGCAGCAGTTTTAAAATTGAAAACTTAATGACTCATATTGTACAAATGATAGAATCATTTAGTTAAAAACTATATGAAATTTCAATACATACACAAAACAATCTACAAAAATTCACCTAAAAACTTTTATCTCACACTTGAATATGATACAAGGTTAACTTTTAAGAGGAGTACAGCTGGTTTGAATTCAGAGTTTTCCTTCTAAACTGATTGCTATATCAAAGCTAAATAACCTAGTCTGCCCTACTATTTACTTATAGCTGGGAAAAGAACATATGGATTCATGCCTTTACCATGCCCATGCAGAACCTTTGTACAAACATTATAAATTCCTTAAAATCAAAGACTATGTCTACATAATGAATTTCTGCTAGCCCATGGACAAATCACTGGTACATTACTCCTAACGTTCAAAAACTATTTCATCCCTAAAAAAAAACTATACCCTATCCCTACTTGGGGATCAACTGCAGGAAAACTCTTCAAACCATTTGCCAACACCAAATCCTATGGGATTAAATCTATCACGGGATCCTGCATCAACAATTTGAATATGCAAACAAAAAATTTCCAAACATTCATTTCCCAAAATGTCTGCTCACCAACTCAAATTATTTATCAAAATAGAAATTCTTAATAGTATAAGTAAACTTATAAAATGCTATCACTATAATCAACTTTCAAACTATAACAAAAGAAAAAAAATCAACTGAGGTGGTCACAACTAGAATAGGGTCAGTCCTAATTAGTGATCATCCTCCACACATTAAATACAACAACCAACATTACGTTTTTTGTTTTGTATGACATTGTTTATATTGTGTAATGAATGAAAATAAACCATTGTCTTCATGTGCAGGATGTGACACAATATCACTTTTTGTAAGAGGAGTACAGCTTGTTTGAATTCAGAGTTTTCCTTCTCTTAAAACAAGGCTTAAATAATCCAGTCTGCCCTACTATTTACCCATAGCTGGGGGAAAGACAGATTACCTTTTTTTTTAAACGGTTCGAAATCCAATGAAAATATTTTTCTAAGAAACGGTGTTAAGTTTAAGTTTGAGTTTTGTTTAACAGCATATCAACTTCTGTGGGTCATTTAATGCCAGAAAGGGTTATGTAGAATTTGTTTTTCATATGGCTTTTGATCTTTAGAGTAAAAGGGTTTTGTTAAAA
Organism: Doryteuthis pealeii; assembly: GCA_023376005.1. Taxonomy (NCBI): domain Eukaryota; kingdom Metazoa; phylum Mollusca; class Cephalopoda; order Myopsida; family Loliginidae; genus Doryteuthis; species Doryteuthis pealeii. Next base: position 10,773,031 of record CM042147.1, read on the forward strand.
CGGTTGCTTTTTTTTTTTTTTTTTTTTTTTTTTTTTTTTGCTTTTTAGAAAGTTTAAGATGTCTTCTGGTTTGATATTTTTGAAAAAGTCTCTTAAGTTTTTTGTCCGGGAATATTTACTGCATGTTTGTTTGAGACTGTTGCAGTTTAGGAGGATGTGTTTAACAGTGAGCAGTACCTTGCATGTTGATCATACTGGGGCGTCCTCCCTTTTTAAAAGATGAGAATGGGGGATGTAGGTGTGTCCAATACGAAGTCTGGAGAGTATCACTTCTTTTCTGTGGCCTGCTGGCCACTCAGTGATGACATCTTGTATATCAGGGAGCTTATTGTGAATTTGATCATCCCATGATTTTTGCCATTTGTTGTGTATGTATTTGTTGATGGCTGCATATGGGATTTTTGTGTTAACCATGTCTGGGTGGGTTTTTTTTTTGGGGGGGGGTTGCTGCTTTTACATGGAATGGAGAAGAAGTAGGACTGTTGAACTTTGGAATTGGAGGCCATTAAAACAATTGTTTTGTGCGGTAATTATGAGTGACTCGGTTTCTCTCTTGAGGTTTCCTCTTCTTAACCATGTCAAGGTCTTTTCATTTGCAACCTCCCTAATTTGTCGTTTGAAGTATCCATATAATTGTTTTTCTTTCCATTTCTGTTTCCTTGTTTTTGTTGTTTTTCTGCTTGTCCATATGTTGCAGCTGCTGTTAGTGGCAACCATAAGTAATCTTTCTTTGCTCTTTTTAAAATTCAATAGTCATGTTTTATTTTAAGACAATAAAGAGTTACGTCCCTTGAGTAATTTCACTGTGTGGATTATTGTAATAATGGTAAATAGTAGGGCAGACTGGGCTCTTTAACATTGGTATAGCAACTGGTCTTGTAAAATGAAAACTCTGAATTGCGACTCCATCTAAAAGTTGACCTTGTGTCACATCCTGACTATGATGGAGGGGTTGGATAAATACAAATCTGTTGGAATTATTTTCAACATTATCATTTGAAAATCTACTATCATCATTCCGTTATTCAGATGAGTATCTTCTTCCTTGTTGTTTATATTGTTTTGAAAGAGAGTGCTAAAAAAACTGAAGAATATTTAAAAAAAAAGTAAAATTAGTGGAGTGGCCTATTGTCTGTATCAACCAGAGAGTGAGGGAGTCTATTCCCTTTTCACTAGCACTAGACCAGGGAGATTGTTCTTGTTGAAGTGGAGCGCCATGCATACCATCAGCTCTCCATTTTAGCACACAGATTAGATTTCCAAATCTGTACTACTCATGCACTGAGTTGATGAGGACAGGTATTGAACCAGGAACCTTGTGATTCCTAGGTGGGTGCTCTACCGACTGAACTATACCAGCCGAGTAAAGTTGGCAAAGTGGCCTATTGTTGGTATCAATCGGTATCTAACCCCTTTGCAACAGTGAGATTGTTCTTGATGAGGTGGAGCGCCACACCTACCATCAATTTCCTTCTTTACTGCACAGGTTAGATTGGCGAATCTGTGCCATTCACATTTTCTATCGACTGAGCTAAACCAGGTTCTCAAAGTAAAGTTGGCAGAGTGGCCTATTGTTGTTAGTGAGGGAGTCTATCCCCTTTTTTCAAGTGCGAGACTAGGGATATTGCTTTTGCTGAGGTGGAGTGCCACACCTACCATTATCTCCCCCCTTTACTGCACAGATCAGATTACCCAATCTCTGCTACTCATATGCTAAGCTAGACCAGGGAGATTGTTTTGCCGATGTGGAGTGCCACACCTACCATCATCTCCAACGTTACCACATAGTTCAGATTACCCAATCTGTGCTACTCATTCACTGAGTTGGCAGGTATTGAACCAGGAACCTTGTGATACCTAGTCGGGTGCTCTACCAACAGAGCTAAACCGACCCCTGAAGAAAATAGTCATCCAAATAACTTTCAGAATTAACGATAATGAATCATGTGAGAATTTTCCACCAATATTTATCAAACGGTTGAGTTCATTTTATATGTTTAAGGGGGTAAACAACCATTTTAGGTGTTCTCGTCTAATTTTGGACTTGGCACAAACGCATTAGAGCTAATTCTGTAAATCTAACTATGTAGATTGTAGCTTCAACCACCCAGGTACTAAATATATTTGGACAGTTTATTTTTAACTACTTACATCACCCAGATACTCTCAACAGAATGTAAGGTCTTAAGGTGTGCACTGATATATATATATATATATATATATATATATATATATATTTTTTTTTTTTTCTTTTTTTTTTTTTTTTCAGTTTATATATATCTACCTGTTTATCTAAGACTTTTCCTGTCTGTCCTTTTATCTGTTCATCAGCCATATATTTGTGTGTATATAAATGCATGTGCAGTATCATATTGTAAAGATTATATATATATATATATATATATATATATATATATATATATATTATATACCCACATATCAGATATATAATAAAATATATTCATATGTGATATAGAAGAAAAAATATATGCTTAGTACATATGGGTGAGCATGTATCTGCATGTATATATACATATATATATATTATTTTAGAATAGTAAATATTAAGATATAGATGTATAGGAGCTTAGTAAATGTGTGTGCACACACACACACACACACACATATATATATATTATTTTTTGTTTAGTTATTTTTAGCCTTATTGAACATATGTTTTAAACAGATCTATTTGCCCTATAGAAGGAACCCTAACACATACTACCACTCTGGGTCAGTGTGGGCCTTGGAGTAATGACAATTAAGAGGTACTGTACACTCCCCAGATCTCCAGACCTGGAGCCTCTCCATTAGATGCAGTTTAATGTTATACCAAGGACACCCCTTTCTGGGTGGGTCTTACCCCTGTGCACGGGAACATTGAACTTGTTTTTTTTAGCAAGTCTATTAGGGGTTCAATACTACCTGATAAGTGGCAAAATTTTGGTTAAATTTGAAAAAAAATTCTTACACATCAAAATCTAATGAAAACCCAGCCTGTTTTCACTGTTTTTTGTGCAAGTAAAAAATGTCAAAAACTGTTGTAGAAAGCCTTAAGACTAATAAACTAACATTCCAACTGTTGTTTCTTGCAAGGTTCCATGGTGTTCCATCATGCCTGATAGTTGGTAGGTTCAAAACCTTTGAGAAAACTTTTACAAAACTCTAAAATTACTCATCCAATGCTAGCCTTTATTTCTATGTAATTGCTCTAATAAAAAAATTAAAAAAACTTGGGTAGCAATTTTAAAACTGGTAAAATAACATTAAATTTGTTATTTTTAGCAAATCTCTAACAGATCCAATAATAGCTGATAATTTGCAACATTGAAAATTTTGGTTAAATTTGATAAATTTCGTAGTCAGTGGACTATAAAACCCACAGGAGGCACATGGTCTAATGGTTAGAGTCAAGGGAAATGGACTTGTCAAATTGAGTTCAATTCCTGGACAAAGCTGTTTGCATTTCCCATTGCGTTAATATCCTTGGGAAAGGTATGAATCCAATTCTCCCTCCAGCTATGGGGTAAATAACAGGGCAGACTGTTACCTAGCCATGGTTCAAGAGCTCTTGAACCATGGCTAGGTAACCAGTCTAAGATAAGGAAAACTCTGAATTCAAACCTGTTATACCCTGCTTAAGAAATTGACCTTGTGTTGCATCCTGTTCATGTGGAGGGGTTGATAAATATATATAAGCCCCACAGACAGAGCTGTTCTTTCAATGGTGTAGAGTTTGGTAATGAGTAATACCTAATAATATCTGTTTTGATAGTATAATATCTCATTAGAAATAAAATCTTGGTATCTTTGGTTTGTAATAAAATTGATATTTTTATAATAATAAAAAATTAGTAGGAATTTACTTATTTATTGGTAATACTGTATATTTATATCTGTGTGTGTGCATATTTGTATGTGTGTATATGTATGCGCTTGAGTGTATATGAATGAGTGTGCATGTTTGTGTGTGAGTAAGTGTATGAATGTATACTTTCTTTCACATACACACACAGACATACACAGAAAGTGTATAAATGTATATGTTCTTGTTATATGTTTATGTATATATCTGTGTGTGTTTGTATGCGTGTATGTGTGTACATGGTTGGGTGTGCATGTTTGTGTGTGTTTTTGTGAGAGAGTAAGTATACATTCATACACTTTCTCACACTTACAAAGACGCACACAAACATGCGCACACACACATGCACACATACATGCACAGTAAGTGCATGGATGCCTACATTCACAATATATATTTATGTATATCTATATCTGTGTGTGTAAATGTGTATGTATGCATTTGTGAGAGAAAGCAAGTATACATTCATACACTTACCCTCTCGCACTCTTACACACACATAAACATGTACTCACATACACCGTAAGTGTATGAATGTTTACATTCTCATTATATATTTATATATATTTGTATATCTCTGTGTGTGTTGTGTGTTGTGTGTGTTTTTGTAAGAGAGAGTAAGTGTATCAATGTATACTTACTCTCTCTCTCATAAACACACACACAAATATGCACATACATACACAGTAAGTGTATGAATGCATAGATCCTCATTGTATATTTATGTATATCTATATGTCTATGTGTGTGCATGTTTGTGTGTGAGAGTAAGGATATAAATGTATATTAGGTACCACCAATTTTCCCTGTGAAATTTACCCCCCCCCCCCTATATTTAACACAATGAAACTTACATAAATGTTAATATTATTTTGAAAAAATTTTGTCCAATCGAAAGAAGAAGCATTAAACAAACTTCTGATGATTTTTTTTAAATTTCAGCTCACAGAAATAATGAAGATTATAAACGAAAAACAATGTTTACATTTTTGCACCATTAAATCAATTGAAATTTAACATAGCCCGAAACAAGTTATGACGAGAGGCTTTTTTTTTAATTCTATGAAAAATCAATTAATGGTCCGATTTTCAGAAAAGTTTCCAGTAGTGCTTACTTTTTGATGAAAATATGTCTGAAATAGTTTTTTCTCAAATATATTAGAGGAACTATTTTTTTAAGGGGTCTACTCCAACCCTATTTTATTTTATCAAATATGAAAAAATGAACCAACAAAAACAATTTCTACTTTTTTTCTATAAAGATAAGATAATCTGAGACGATTTTTATAAGTCTCAATGCAAAAGCTTTTTAGTAAAAGAACCATGAATACAGAATTCTGCTAAATATAAATAAATAAATAAACTGACCGTGTTGTAAATAAACAAACTGTTTTACTTATTTTTTACAATAACGATGAGTAATTGTTCCCTAATCAGATAATTTGATCTTTGAATTAACTGTTTTTCTTTGTAACAACTCTTTGTTTGTTATTTCATTTTTGTGAGATTTTTTTTTAAAAGTTCAAAAATATTTACATTTCTTCCTTCAATATGGCCTAAACTGATCACGTGACGTATTTTGGTGGTACCTAATGTATACTTACTCTCTCTCACATACACACACACAAACATACCCACACGTGCACAGTATATGTATGAATGTGTTCATTCTCGTTATTCTTACACTGAATAGCAATAAATGTTCCTCTACTTTTTAATGTTTTTTTTTTTAACCTGATCAACCAAACATTTTTTCTTTCTATGAATAAGCCTTATATAATTCTTCTTTTATGTTTTTGTTTTTACCTTTTCATACATCTTTTTTCAATATATATATATATATATATATATATATATATATATTCTTCTGCATCTTTCTTTGTCTATTTTCTACTCATAGACTCTCTCCCCCCCTCCTGCCCAAACTAAACCTCACAATGAAATAACGACAACCAACACGGTGAATACAAACTTCCATTGTTGCGATACTACTTCACTTTCTTTTCTTTTTTTTTTTTTTTTTTTTTTTTTTTTGTAAATGCAAGTGTTTTCTTCTTCTGTCCTTACCCCCATCTTTCTCGCTCCCTCCCCCCCTAAGCTTTCAGACCACAGGCAAACTGCTACCGCCATTCTCTCCCTTTCCACCTCACCCCCCATTCAACTCCTGTTGATTACTACTGCACAAAAGAATGTGCAGATCTCGGGATATTCGAGATGCGTCTCATAGACTAACAATGAGTAATCATAGTAACACCATGCTGGTATGTCAGTGCATACTAACTATCCTTCCCCCTTGCCCGCTTCTTATCTGCAGCCACCCTCTAGCACTGGCCACCCCTACAGCTTGCCCCCCACCTCACGACCATCACCAAGTGAGGCAACCAAAGGACAGCCTTGTGTGCACTAAATACTGCTGGAATCCTTTGATGATGTATGTGTTTTTGCCAGCATCTTTTTTTTTGGGGGGGGGTTAAAATATAAAACAAACAAACTTACAAAATATCCCCACCCACCCCGTCCCATCTATGAGTTAAATAGAAAAAGAGTACCCATCTATATATTAATACGCTTGTTCCTTAATCTTCCGATCAGTATCATCTTGCAACACCCTCTGCTTAAAAATGAGACCGTCCAAATCATCCAATTGGAAATGCAAAAATGTAAATCCTGATTATCTGGTGTCGCTTAAACACTGAATTCTTATTTCTTATGAGTATCATCACCTCAGCTAAATAATGGACCATTCCGTTTTTATTATAAAGAAATAAAGGGAAGAAAAAGGACATGCTACACAGAAAAAATATAATAAGAAAGTGAGTAGGGGAAAGATAGCAAGAAGGGCTGAGTGCACGGAAGTGATACCAAACTTAATGAAAAGAAGGAAAGAAAGAAAAAGCAAATATTGTAATAATTAAATTATCTTACTGTGGTATATCCACAGGTCCTGCAAGTCAAGAATGAATATAACAAAAAACGTCTTCAGCATAAAATGACCCAATGTGTTGACATGCCATAACCCCCACCCCCAACCGGAAAACAGTTCTATATTTAAGAAACTTTTTCACATTGTTTGGGTGAATGGCAACAGTGAATGGTCTTTCTCTTTTTATTACTCAGATGAGTCAATAAGTTCTGCAATATTTTGGTAATGTGTGGCACAATTTGGCAGTTCCAGATGCTTTTGTTAAACTACATCTAATGGTGAAGTTCCAGTTCTGGAGCTCTGGGGAGTGTAGAGTACCCCTTTATTGCCATTACTCCCAGGTCCTGTAGTGTAATTATTATGGTCTATGAGGAATTTGGGGATTGAAAAGAAAACGGTATTCGGATTTCTGAAAACAGAAGAAAAAGAAATAAGAACAAAGAAAGTTTAAAGTTTGGAATGGTAAACACTTAATGGGGGGGCCAGCCATTGAACGATCAATGACCCTGGAACTAGAGTTAAAAATAAAAACAGAAGTCCCAGTTTCTGTGGAGGAGTGGGAATGGATGTGACCCTCACACCCCTGGGATGATAAACGGAAGTAAAGAAAATTTGGTCTCTTTTTCGCCGGACCCAAGGGGGGTCGGACGCGTTTGTTGGAGCTCCGTCATGGCATATCTAGGGTAGCAATGAACAGTGCGCATGAACGTTATTTAAGATAGAACAGCTTGACCTTACTCTCTCACTCTCTGAAAAAGGACCCACAAGCCTAGAAAGAAATAAACAACCCTTTTTTACTATACGACTTGCGTATGTTGTTTCTGAACTAACGACAGCTACTAACTACTAACGACTACTATTACAACTCGACTTTTGCACTACGCAACACACCCTAAAATGGAGTGACCACTTTGCTGACTTTACTTTAATTTCTAATTTTTTCAATAGGCTGGTCATTTTAAAATCTAGTATCTATTGTCCCAACCCTATTGATCTTATGGCAAACCCCACCACCCCTTTTTATCATATTTGTGCTAGAAGGCACTGGCTGAGGATCTTAGCATCCTGGGTATGATGTTAAACTGCATCTAATGGGGAAATTCCAGTTCTGGAGATCTGGGGATTGTGGAGTACCCCTTTATTGCCATTACTCCCAGGTTCACCTTGACCCGGAGTGGTAATACCTGTTAGGGTCCCATCTGTGAGTTACAGTCCTGTCAGCTGGGGCTTTAGAATACACCGATGGCACATCTGCAAAGGAGTAAGACCCCCTCAATGGGACCACCTGTTGGCCTTGGGTGGTGACCTGTGATGCTTAAGGATGGAACGCTGGTGACTGAGTCGATGACATGCAACACTCCACTTTGGCCCTTATTTAGACTAGAGTGGTAGTTGGAGATACGCCCTCTGATCAATCGGCTGGTCACATCAAGCTCTATTAACTATATGATTGTCCCAACCCTATTGCCCTTATGGCAAGCCCCAACACTTTTTATTATATAAGAATGTGGTGGCTGAGGATCTTAATGTCCTGGGTATGACGTTAAACTCTATCTGATAGTGAAGTTCCATTTCTGGAGCTCTGGGGAATGTGAAGTATCCCTTTATCACCATTACTCCCAGGTTCACCCTGACCTGGAGTGGTAGTACCTGTTAGGGTCCCATCTATGGGTTAAATAGAAAAAAAATGTTTAAACAATGAAATTACAAAAAAAAAAGAATTTTCAATTCCCATCAAGAATGAATAATACAAAATGTCTTCGGCATAAAATAACACAACAAGGTTTGACATGCCATAAAAACCAACCAACCAACCAACCAGATGCTTTTGCCAAGATCGTGAAGGTGATGAACCACACTGCATTGAAAGATACCAAGCTTGCCTAATACTCTCCAAATTTGCCTCTGGCGTTAGGACTATGTCTTGGATTCCACACCTTCCCTTGCCTGATCGTCAAGGTTCTTACAACCGAAGCAAAAAATTTTTAACCATCTGGTTACTGTACTGTGATGAACTGCACCTTCATCTTTCACACAACAAATGTTTTTAGTTACTTTCACAGCATTATGGCCCAGTTAAAACTCATGAATTATAAATTCCCAAATTAGATTACATTGCAAATTCATTGGTGTGGCTTGAGGGGTTGTTATATATATATATATATATATATATATATATATATATATAAGCAAGATTTGGCATTAAATAGCCCACAAGGGTTGATATGCCATTAAAAGAAATAACCAACCAACCACATTAATTTAAGTGAGATGTTATATCGCCATCTTATTGTCTTTTTCTTCTCAGCCGTTGGTCGTCTTCTCTGGACGCCATCTTTTTTATTCCAATCTGTTTCAAGTTCTTTACTGCTGGGATGAATAAACAAGATAACTTTCTTTCTTTTCTTTTCTTTTTTTTTGTGCTCATTCTTTATTCATTTCATGAAGTCTTTTTCCCATTACCCGGGGGTCACAAATCCGGGGGGATTATCTGCCTTAGACCAGAGATGGAAATTAGGACAGCATAGTTCAACCGTTCTTGGCTAATTAATTCTTTAGCTGAAGTCTATCTTCTAACTTTTTAGAACCACTCAGTTACCTGACTGAAATTTTCAAAGCCAAGTTCTCAAATTGATCTGTGGGTCATTGCCCGTTGATTAAAAAACATTAGTGGTTTTTGCTTGGGACAAACCATTTAAATCTTTGAAAATTTAGAGATCGATAGATGTGAACAAGCTGGGAAATAGATAGATGCATAGATATAAACAGGTTGAAATAGATATATAGGTAATGAATATACTGAGATAGTAGATATGGGCAGTCTGAAATAGATGGAAATTTAAAATGATTTTTAAAAAAGGGTTCTTTTTATTAATATGCTAAGATAGATATGTAGATAGATAAATAACAAATAGACTGAGATAGATAGAATCTTGGGGAAGATAATTAAAATAATAATCTTATTATAATGGATATTGTGTGTCTGTCTGTCTGTAACCAAAACTATATTAGTACCCAAGTCGCAATTCCTTTAGTTATTTATGTTACCTTCTCCATGATTCCATTTTCATTTTAACCTCAATTTTTAATAAAATTGGTTTACATTATGAATACTCGTGGCCTTCTAGATACTAAATAACATGCAAGTGTATTTATATGTACAACAAAATAGCAGGTTACAGTGTTAAATGGAAGGCTAATTTGCTTTTAATAAATCATTGTATTATTGATTTCTAATTGTTTGGTTTTATTTCAATAAATATGGAAAAATTCTCAGAGAGGAATCTTAAAAGAAATCCATTAACAAGAAGAAATAACTAATTTTATTCCTTACTTCCTGATTTAACTAAATAGTTAAATGAGGAAAATTTAGCAATGAAAGATGGGAGTGGTGGAAAATGATGGAAAAGTTAGTTTAAAGTTATTCTATTTTTTTTATTATACCCACCTGTTTCAAATCATTTTATCTGCATTCTTATTTAGTTTCACTAGTCTTTCTAATTTAATATATTTCATTACATTAAAACTTAAATACTTGTGCCCAGACGGTGCATGTATTTGCTAGTAATAATAAAAAAACAATTCAGTTCAATTAAGATTTTTGAAAAGTTATGTTAAAAGAATTAAAATTATAAAATTAGAATAAAATGGTAATAACAAAATAAACCCCCTGAAAAGCAACATGTTTGTGTTTTATTTTAACTGAAGATAAAATCACTCCCCATTTGCGAGCACCAAAGAAGAGAGGATCGTTTTTTTGTGGGTGCTGACTCCTGGCAAGATTGGTTTTTGACTTGTTCCATGAATCATGCCCCAGACTTTTGAGGGAGGGGGGTAAGAACAGGCGAGAATAAAGAATTGGGCAGAGGTAGTGTGTCTGTCAGTAATAAACCACTTTCTGCCTCTTCTAACCACCACCACCACCCCCCCTCACAATCGGTTGGCGTCTTTTGCACTTTCTGGCTAATGATAAACAGATTTTAGTGCTTTTTAAAAAGAACGCTACACTTGCAGTGCTGCACCATTTATCAACTCAAAATACTTGTCAGATTTGTGATAAGCCGAAGATACATGAGGCAAATGTTTTTTTTTTTTGGGGGGGGGTAAATGCACAACAGGAATGACTACCAAGTTCCAGACCCCAACATGGTGCATGAGTAGCACAGTTTGGATCTGTGTGGTAAAGTGGGAAGCTGATGGTGGGTGTGGCACTCCACATCAGACACTAAGATAATCTCCCTGGTCTAGCACAACAAACAACAGAGTGTTGCCAATAGCTGCACAAACAGTTTCCCTGTGTCCACCGCACTTTGGAGACTTAATTTTGGGATTACTTTTATATAAAGTTCCACGAAAAATAATAAAATTATGTCATCTTTATCCAGAGGGGCTGATTTAGCTCAGTCGGTAGAGCACCCGCCTTGGAATCACATGGTTCCAGGCTTGATACCAATCTCCGCCAACTCAGCACATGAGTTCAAATGCTGAGTGAGGCTGTTTACGTTTTACTTCACACTAATGCCCTTTTGAAAAAATCATGAATCCCTTTCCTTCTCTCCCCTCAGCTATGGGTAAATACCCAGGATTCTAAAACTCTCAGCCACCACCTTCTAGCACATATATGATAAAAAGGGTTGGGGTTTACCATAAGGGTGATAGGGTTAGGACAATCAGATGCTAGAGCTTGACATGACTAGCCGATTCATCAGAGGGGGTCTCTCCAACCGTCCATCTAGTCTAAGTAAGGACCAAATTATAGTGTTGCATGTTATGGACTACTCAGCCACCAGGAATCTGCCCTTAAGCATCACAGATCATCACCCATGGCCAACAGGCAGCCCCATTAGGGGGATTTTACCCCTTTGCATAAGTGTAGTCTGTGTATTCTTCTGCCCCAGCTAACAGGGTGGATAGTTGTGACAATAGTTTATAACTGGTTTGACCCTCAGATCAAGGATGTTGTCAGAGACATTTGAGAGTGGGCATTATGGGTAACCCTTCCATTATGTGGAATCTAAGTGTACCACAATAAGTTAAAGTTTTATAGGATACAAAAATCTAGGCTATCAAATGATAGAAGAGAGAGACGAAATTTAGAAATCAGACCCCTCCTGCTCCAAAGTAAATAGTAGTACAGATTGGACTCTTTAGTATTTTCAATTGGTTTAGAAGAAAGAAAACACATCTATTTGATTTATAGATTGGACTCTAACAGGTACTACCACTCCGGGTCAGAGTGGACTTGAGTGTAATAGCAATGAAGGGGTATTCCACATTCCCCATATCTACCAGAACTGGAGACTCACCATCAGATGCAGTTTAGTGTTGTACCCAGGACACCCCTTTGGTGGGGTGTCTTAGCCCTTTGCAAGAAATACATTATCCCCAGGCCGTACTGGCAGCATGGATCTCCATGACTCTTCCTCACTTTCTGTCCCTATCTGACATCACTCCTGATCAGTCCTCTCCACAGCATCTGGTGTCCGTGCAGAGCTGATTGATTTGGGGGGGGGGGTTGTATTTTTGTCAACCCACCGTGGTGTGTCCATGGATTGAATCACTTGTGATCTTGTCCTTGCTTCTCCAGCAGTGTCCAGCATGTCTTGTTCGTCTAACCTAAATCATTTGTGTGATTGGAGGTAAGTTGCCATACAGTTGATCTTTTGTGGAGTGCCCCTCCTACTACAGTCAGCATATTCTAGTCCCCACCGACTGGGTGAAGATAATTCTTTGTATTTTAACTTTTCTTCTTTTTTCATTTATTTTCAAAAATAGTTTGCTGATTTCTGAGTTGTACGAGAATACTTTGGGTCTGTTTGTTAACTTGAATCCGAATTTGAGATGTATTTAATATTTAACACGTACTTCAATTTGTTTTTCTTTAAATGTTTTTCTATATTAGTACATGTGAATGTCTATTCCTGTAAATATGCATATAAACAGATGTGTGTGTGTGTGTGTGTGTGTGTGTGTTAATGATAGTTGTAAAAAAATGTATCAAAATATCTTTAGTTACTGAAAATGTCCTTTTGTATGAAAAGGTTTCAGTAAATGTTTGACACTGAAAAGTCAATTCAGTACAGATGAATAGTCAAAGAATAAAAGGATTGTATTACTTCAACAGCTGATAATGTACGATTCAAAACTATTAGTTGAAGCAGAAAGAAAAATGAAGCCAGTGTTCAAATGTTTTTATATTACAATATATATGTGTTTGTTTATATATATATATATATATATATATATATATATAATTTTAAGTTTTTTATTTCTTCTTTTCTACAAAACTGAAAAAAACAAATATTAAATAATCAAGATAAAGTTGAAAAAATCCCAGATGCCCACCATTGTGTGAGGGTTAGCAAGTTCAGTTTTGCAAACGGTTCAGGAATGTAGTGAGTTTGCTCCTCACTATGTGCTCTATTACTATGGCCTTGAGATTAAAGAAGAAAAAAAGCTTAGTAAATAACTATAACACTTAAGTTTTGATTGGTTGGTTGGGTTTTATGGCATGTCAACCCATTGGTCATTTTATGCCAAAGACGTTTTTGTTTTATTCATTCTTAATGGGTACTCAATTTTTTTAAAAATCAACTTCAATTCAGCAATGATATTGTAAAATTAGATTGTTGATCCTTGCCTCATATTAGACATCTTCCTTTTGGCAATTTACTATATAAAAATATTCTAAGAATTTTAACAATATTTTACATTAAATCTTTACCTACTTTAAGCCGTTCACAGCCGCTCTCCCAGCATTGTTATCTTACTGTAAGTAAAGTACAAAAGCTGAAGGTTAGTTCATTATAATTGTACAGAAAGACTCAGATTACACTTGGTTTGAAAATCGCATAGGCAAGAAACTGTCAGGTACCAAGCACTGTTGACTTCATGTCTAACTTATATGTATATTGATATTGATAATATATATATCATGCCTAACTTATATGTATATTGATATTGATAATATAGTAAGTAAGTAAAGTCGTCGGGGTGGCCTAATGTCGGTATCAGCCAGACAGCGAGGGAGTCTATCCCTTTTCCACTAGTGCTAGACCAAGGAGATTGTTTTGGCGTATGAGGTGGAGCGCCACACCTACCATCAGCTCCTCACTTTACCACACAGATCCCTGTGCTACTCTAATGCTGAGTTGGCGAGGGCTGGTATCGAACCTGGAACCATGTGGTTCCTAGTTGAATGCTCTACCGAGTAAGCTAATTTGCTATATTTATAAGTAAAGAGTGTTCAATATCATTGATAAAGCATGTATATATCTAGGATAGTGTAGACATGAAGTAAATGATGGTTGATAACTGAAAGTTGCCAAGCATTGTTGACTCTATGTCTTTGACACCCTAACTTATATATATAATACACATTTTAGTCTATATATGAGTAGATAATTATATATGCTACACACAGTAATTCCATCCTTGTCATTTTACTGACACAGCAACAGTTGATAATATTTTCCACTTGTAATTTGATTTTATGATTTTATAATTTGTTTAACAAATTAAGGGTCACTCAAGAATTAATTTTTAAGCTTTAAATCAATATGTTTTTCATCAAACAAAATATCATTTTTAAAAATGGATTGAATACATTTTTTTAAATTAGAACATTTTACTATAGGTTAAGATAAGTGATACTTCTTGTGAGGTTGTTGGTTGGTTGGTTGGTTGGTTGGATTTTTCAGCATGTCATCCTTTGTTGGGCTATTTTATGCCAAAAACGTTTTGTTTTATTCATTCTTGATAGGTATTCATTTTTTTTTAACTCTTTTTTTTTAAAACACATTTTTTAACTTTTTTAAAAACGTTTTTTTTTTCTATTTAACACATAGATGGGAACCTAACAGGTACTACCAGAGTGGACCTGGGAGTAATGGTGATGAAGGGGTACTCCACATTCCCCAGAGCACCAGAATTGGAGTTCAACAGATATAGAGGGCCCCCAGCAACAATCTTCTAGCACATATATGATAAAAGGGTTGGGGATTGTCATACGGGCAATAGGATCGAGACAATCATATAGGTGCTTGGGCTTGACGTGACCAGCCGAATGATCGGAGGTTGCCTCTCCAACCACCTGCGTGGAGAACCTCCCAGAGGCGATGACCAAAAGGGATGGTTGACAAGAGAATCATGGATATCCATGCTGCCAGAAGGAATTGGTAATTATGTGGCTCGAAAAAAATTATAGATTATATTGTTCTTGTGTATAACTTACAGGCTAAAACATCTGGAAAAATAGTGCGTCTTATACACAAATAAGAATACTACGCATTATAGACACATAAAAATAGTGCGTCTTATACACAAATAAGAATACTACGCATTATAGACACATAAAAATAGTGCGTCTATACACAAATAAGAATACTACGCATTATAGACACATAAAAAATAGTGCGTCTTATACACAAATAAGAATACTACGCATTATAGACACATAAAAAATAGTGCGTCTTATACACAAATAAGAATACTACGCATTATAGACACATAAAAAATAGTGCGTCTTATACACAAATAAGAATACTACGCATTATAGACACATAAAAAATAGTGCGTCTTATACACAATAAGAATACTACGCATTATAAACACATAAGAATAGGGCGTCTTATACACAAATAAGAATAGAATAAATCTTATTTATTAATGATGTTTCTATGAAAATTTGAGTTATATTTGTCTCAAAACAGCCTTATTTATTAGAATATTTACCTCGCATCCCACATATGCGGGTATGACACAAGGTCTTTTAATGTGAGACCACCATCGAGCCGAAGCTCATGAGATGGCTGGTGCAAAAAATGCGTCAATACCATCGGCATTCTCCCTCAAGGACGGTGCCTCAAGCACTGGGCAATATACCCAGCCCTGCCCCGTTAAATCGAGAGGGCAGGTGTTGCCTGATGAGATGGCCCCGGGGATCTACGCTATTAATTAAACACTAATAGTCCAGTGGCCAAAGCCACCAGATTCCCATCCCGAAGGACAGATTATTAGTGTGTTTAAATTCCTGCAATGTGTCTTATATATCTCTAAGAAATAAAGGTCTACATAATATATGGTGTGATGAATTTGCATACTGGCTTTAACAAAACCAGGTTTAATAGATAATTACTTGGTGTTATTAATCACTTATATTATCGTTTTATTCCCCAATGTATTACAATCAATTGTATGAATGATTTTATATAGAAACCAATTAAAATATAATTAAAATAAGTGTGACCTTTTTATGTGCCTTCTTATTTAATTTTGTTAGTCGTTCTAAATTAATGTATTTCATTACATTAAAATTTAATGCTTACTCCTGGGGTGGGGGGCATATTCTTTCTAGTATGTGTAACAGAAGAAAAAAAAATTGTAAAGTTCTCGAAAGCTTTCTAATTTCAAAAATTTGCTTGAAAATAAAAATAAAGAAAATATTTTTGGCTCTCATAAGTATTTATATACACTGACGGATAATAAAATTGCCACACCCTGAAGGACGATGCCAATTTTGATCTAGGTACTATATGATGTGACTCAAGGTAACAAGTATGGAGCATCCAGTGAGGGTCGAACTTGCAATTCAGTAATAATGAATCTGCGAGACTAGCGTGCTAACTATAACAACACAACGGTATTTACCCGAACCATTTGGCATGAATAGTATGTGACACAAGGTAACAAGTATGGAGCATCCAGTGAGGATTGAACTTCAGTCGTAATGGATCTGCGAGACTAGTTCGCTAATTATTACACCACGGCCGGAAGCCCTAGTTGTGTGTTACCATACTTCTCTTCGTCGATGAAACCGGCAGTACTTTATTTAATTTCTCTTCAACAAATGGGATCATAAACAGATTGTACTAATGAATTGATCCCCTAACCTCAGATATGCACTATACTGCGTGGAAGTCACATCTCTCTTTACTAGGATAGGGGACTCTCTCTCTCTCTCTCTGTCTCTCTCTCTCTCACACTCACACACACACACACACACACACACACAAATGCAGGATAGCGTGCAAGAGATAATGTCATTAGAATCGCATTTTACGTATAAATAGCATTAAATTACAGCAACTCCCGAAGTAGCTTAACACTAACCCTAGCTTCTCAAAGGTTTTGAGTATTTCGGGTGAAATGTAATGATTTTATACGTTATCTAATAATATTATCTTTTGCGCGCAATAGTACCCCCTCTCTTCCCCTTTCCCTCCCCTGAATATCATAATCAAAAGAAAATATATTCCTCACTTTATTTAGTAATTTATAAGCAAAACAATGAAGATGGCTTCAATAGCCAGGAGGAGGAAGGAAGAGGAAGAGGCTCAGATCTGAAGATTCCTCTTCTAACCTTTTCATAGGAAAAAAAAAAGGAAAAAAGGTGACATTTGTTATGGAAAATCTAAGGTAATTGTGTTCATGTTAGTGTAAAACTGATGAGAAAATATCCTGTGTTTGTAGATTATTTTAACTGAAAATTGTGTGGCCAGGAGGTTAAGGTCTACAGATTCATAATGTAACCTTTTCAAAGAGAAAAAGATGACATTTTCTTGTGGATAATCTAAGGCGATTGTATTGCTGAACCACTGATGAGGAAATGGGAATCTAAAATGGCCTCGGTAGCCATTTTAGATTCACTTTCCTCTCGAAAATTTGCTTTAGAAATTCAGTGCTTTATACCGTGAAGGCCATATAGGCTTATAGGTTAGGTTAGTTGAGGGGGATTGCTACTTACCTATTCATCATTTTTAAAGGGCCAAAGTTTGAAATATCATACATATTATATACTAGACAATACGTGACCCGTTCAGTCACCTACTGAGCTCTGGGATTAGGGAAAAGTGAGTTTGCAAAGCGAATTAAATTTGGAAAAAAAACCCCCCAAAAAACAATAAATTCTTCCGGAAAATCTTTTAAAAAAAAACACATTAGAATCATTTTGTAAGATTTCTAAGAAAGAGAGCGTTTGACCTAATTAAATTTATTTTGTGCCAAGATGTTGTTTGGATCGGCAGCTTATGAAGCTTAACATACAAATCCGTTTCAAATTTTCAACCCCCTCTCTCTCTCTCTCTCTCTCTCTCTCTCTCTCTCTCTCTCTCTCTCTCTCTCTCTCTTATTGAGAAACTAACATATATAACGAGGAGGTAAGGCATACTTTCTCCAAACATAACTCAATCCTAGAACTAAAGAATAATTTAGTTTGTTTTTTTTTTTTTTTTTTAAAACTAAACAGTAAAAAAAAACCCCTTTAGGACACAAACATTGATTCGCTGTGCTTAGTATAATAATAATAATATTATATATATATATATATATATTCGTCCGCACGAGCAGGATGTGACACAAGGTCAATTTGTGTGGCATAGTTTAACAGGCTAGAATTCTGAGTTTTTCTTCTCCTAAACTAGTTGCCTATCCAAGGTTAAAAAGACCAGTCTGTCCTACTGTTTACCCATAGCAGTATGGTTTGTTTTGTTTTGTTTTACGGCATATCAACCTCAGTGAGTCATTTAATGCCGACAAAGTTTTGAAATAAAGTCATTCTTAAAGGATACTCAATTTTTTTATAAAAAGATTTTTCTATTTAACCCATAGATGAGACCCTAACAGGTACTATCACTCCGGATCAGAGTGGACCGGATAGCAATGGTGATGAAGGGGTGCTCCACATTCACCAAACCTCCAGAACTGGAACCTCACCATCAGATAGTTTAACATCATTCCTAGGACGAAGATCCTCAGCCACCACCTTCAAGCACCCATATGATGAAAAGAGTTGGGGCAATCATATAGGTGTTAGGACCCATAGCAGGCTTGACTTGAATAAAGGGTTATTATATTATTGAATAATAATATTCAACATGGCTTAACACTTGTACTCAATCATGGTTAGCAGAATTAGGACAGTATACTTTCATGGATTGAATAAATGGTTCAAAGTTCCGTGAAGGCTCCCGATTACAACAAGAAAGTTCCGAGCTCGAAGTGAAGGTTCCCGAGTTCGACAAGAAATACTTGAAGAAGGTCGGAGGGCACACCGGCCGAAATGTTGTATAGATAACAATAAAGATGGAGACAATAGTCCGAATAATCCAAGTAATATAAAAATAAATGTTTTCCAATTAATGCATAATTTCGTGTGTCAATGAAAGAAAGCCACATTCCGTTGACATCAACACATTCACATGTCAACTGACATCAGCACATTCCTCTTGGAACCATCTTTAAAAAATAAACAAATGACCCAGAATATTTACATATATTCATATTTATATAAATAAAATATACAGTTGGAAAAAAATTGCAATATCCTGAATATGTATTTCAATTCACTCAAGATTAAATCTACCCCGTCAGCGGGGGATTAGAAAATGCTGAGACTGTATCCTACCCCCGTCCCCCCGCAGAAAGGTAAAACCTCTGCAAAAAAAAGATATACGGGGTATAACACTAGTGTTACATAATTTATGAATAGTCCTAATTTATGAGCGTGCCTGTAGTTAGAATTTGAATTAATGCTGGTAACTTAAGAATAACGGTGCCCTATGGAAAATTACCAGTGACGGTAAATAAACTTTGAACGCTTAGAATGCGCGCGATTGGAAACAACACCCCAAAGCAGCTGTACAACCACTTGTCCCCTATCACACAAACCCTCCGAGTGAGACATACTGGACACTGCTGGAGAAGCAAGGACGAACTCATAAGCGACATTATCCTGTAGAAGCCAGCACATGGGAATGCCAGTGCAGGCCGTCCAGCATAGACTTACATTAACCAGCTCTGCGGATACTGGATGCTGCGCAAATGACCTGCCGAGGACAATGAATGATAGGGACGGTTGGTGAGAGGTTGTCATGGATATCAGTGTTGCTAGCACGACATACCAACTGTCCTTTATATATATAATAGAAGCAGCTACCAGCATCGCCTGGGTTAGAGGTGGACCCTGGTGTATTGATTTGTTTACTTTTGAAATTTGCAAATGCTGTACATTTTTAAGTAGAATTTCAATGCTATTTCTATGTATATTTTACTTTTTGAACATCTTCGAATATAAATCAAATCTTAATAATTTTTACACAAAAAGCAAGAAATGGTGATATTTAATGTGTACACACACACACACACACACATACACATATAATATATATATATATATATTTATTTTGTCGTTAATTGTTTTCTTTTCGTAGTTTCATCCTGACATACACACCAACCTCCCTTTATATATGGATAGATGTATAGATAGATAGATAGATATTTTCCTGAAATATTTTTGAAGATATTCTACCCTGAGCGTCTTTTTTCTGTTTTTGTTTTTTGTTTTTTGTTTTTTTTTTAGGAAGCTTTGTCAGCCATTAATTTTGTCTTGAATGTTTCTTTCATTTGGCGGAATGTCAAATTTAGTGTTGTCATTTCAACTTATACACACATACATACATACACACACACATATTCGCGCGCATTTTTCCTGATGTCATATTTCCTTGCGTTCATCTTTTGTACACAATGCAGCATGTTCCAGGAATTTAGAACGTGATGAATTTTGCTTACTTTGTTGAAAATGGCCTCCTCACTGACATTTCTATCCAAGATAAAGAAATAAATTCCTATCGTGTTGCATGCACATTCCAAAGACAAAAACAAAAAGTAGGGAGAAAAAAAAACTTAAGAAAATTTATTTATTTTCATCTAAATTGACCTGGAAATGTTTCAACACAGAAAAGTTGATTCGGTACTTAGGGACAAGGGACATAGCTCAACTGGTAAAGAAATTCAGAATTGTTCAAATAGTATTAATGTTTTGAATTTAGATTTAGATAAGATCCACTCATTTTTGTTTGTTGTCACTTATCTAAGTAAAAGCCACACATTGTAGTGACTAATAAGAACCAAGCTAATACAAATGATTGCCACTTTTGAACTTCCTTGACCGTAGGAGTGGTGTTCAGTAAATTCTTATACCTTAAAAAAATTAGACCATTAAGCTATAGCTAGGCTTGTACAATGCTTTATATATCTTATTATAATTGAGATTCAGTGTCTGTCTGTAACCGAAACTGTCACTGCTTACGTCACAATATCCTGAGAGATTGCGTAAGTTTATCAATTTATAGCCATAGTCAAAATCATTAATACACAGAATGAACCCTATTTATTAACGATGTCTCTATGAAAATCTGAGTAAGATTTGCTTGAAAACAGCCCATGTTATTAGGGTGTTTGCCTCTCATCCCACTTATGAGGGCGTGACACAAGGACATTTTTATGTGGGCCCACCCACAAGCCGAAGCTCATAGGTGGTAGGTGGAAAAAATTGCGTCGATCCCGTCGGCATTCCCCCTCAAGGGGGCGCCTCAGGCGCTGGGCAATAAACCCAACCCTGTCCCTTTAAATCGAGGGGTCAGGTGTTGCCTGGGGAGGATAGTCCCCTGGGATCGACGCTGTTAATTAACATTAACAAACACAGGCCCCAAAAGGCAATCCTACAATGCATTTCATATATAACTAAAAAAAAAAAAAAAATAAAGGTTTACATAATATATGGTGTGGTTAATTTGCATACTGGTTTTAACGAAATCGGTTTTAATAAATAATTATTTGGTATTATTGATCTCTAATATTATTGTTTTATTCTCCAACGTATTAAAATCAATCTTATGAATGATTTTATATAGGAACCAATTAAAGTAAGTGTAAACTTTTTTCATACGTTCTTATTCAATTCCGTAAGTCTTTCTAATTTAATTTATTTCATTAAATTAAAACTTAAAAACTTACACTTGGATGGCGCATATTCTAGCTAGTTTGTATAATTACTAAAAGTAGCAAAGAATTGCATCCATCGAACTCAAATATTCAAATTTTAATGTATTAGAATATTATATTAAATTAGAACGAATAATGAAATTGAATACGAACACAAAAAAGATTACACTTATTTTTAATTTATTCTAATTGATTTCCATAAAAAATATACATAGGATTGCTTTTAATACGCCTGAGAATAAAAAAAATAATACTAGAAATTAATAGCTCAAAGTAATTATTTATTAAACCCGTTTTTGTTAAAATCAGTATGCAAATAATCCACACCATATACTATGTAAACCTTTATTTCTTAGTGATATATGAGACACATTGCAGGGTTTTAAACGCATTAATAACGTGTTGTTTTGAGGCCAATCTAACTTAGCTAGATTCTAATATAGACATAGTTAATAAATAAGATAGTAATTAAGATTATTTAATCGTTGAGAATATAACGTAAAAATCTAAGGGAACTGTAAGCTCGGTGGTGACGTAGTTTCGGTTACAGACATATAATCTCCAGTATAATAAGATGTAGATTAGTTTTCCTCGATTTGATTTGATTTCTTTTTATTACAAGATTTTCGGTCGATAAATTCTTCAGGCCTCAAACTAAACTGTGTAAACCACAAAAACAGATTAGCATTTTTAAAGAGTTCTAAATCTTTCTTTAAAAAAAGATGTTGGCATAAAATGACCTTTCTCTTATCGGGATCGGTCATGTGAACTATCCAAGGAATCCATAATTATTTTCGGTTCAACAAATGACCAATAAAAATTCTTCAAGTCTTTCATCAGGGATTCATTAGGGGTGGCGGAGTGAATCAAAGTTAAAGGAATTTTCTGTTTTTTAAATGGGTAACTATCAACAAACCTGAATACACGGTGTGTTTTTTTTTTTTAATTGATATCATTTGAGATGTACAGGATCTTTCAGAAAAAAATGATATAATTTCGTAATCTAATAACTCAGAACTCATTCTATTCAAATAAAGTCCTATTATTACTTTAATTTGAGTCTTTCTGCTCAATTTTAATGAACTGCGTGCGAGAGTCACTGCCAGTGGTTTACGGTAGGATCGCAGTTGTAGGAGAGCCGCTGTAAGCGGTTTAAAGTAAGCAAAGAGTTAAGGAAAAATAGAATAAGTGACGATTTATAATTTCAAAATTTCATAAAATTTCAAATAACGGGAGATGGTGTCATAGCGAAATTTTAAGCATACATGATAGTGTAAATATGGTGGACTCTCCTATCGTGAACGATAGATGAGGGTTAGCAGTGAGTGATTTGTTTCCTCCCATGTTGTACATGCTATCAAGAAGACATTTTGTGTTTCCTCGAATGTGATTGCAGCCCAGCCTTGCTACGAGCTATGAAGCCACACTGACAGATGAAATTTTCTAAAGCGGGAGTCATATGTTTTTCTTTTAAAGTTAGACGTAGCTGATCTCGAAGTTTCAGTCTATTTTCTTCAAAGGTCTTTAATCTAGCAAAACATGTCTTACGCCATTCTTTCCGATTTGATGCTAGATTTTCCCAAGCAAGGTTAATATTAAGGCGTTTCAAATTATCCTTCAATTTGTCTTTATAGCGTAAGAGTGGACATCCAATAGAATGCTTAGCATTTGGTAATTGTCCGTATAATATCTTCTTTGGAAGCCTATTCTCATTCATTCTGACAACGCGATCAGCCTACCTAAGCTGAACCTTTGCTAGTAAGGTTTCAATGCCTGCAATATTGTTACATTTTTTAATATTGTACTATTTTTCACTCTATCATCCCATTTTATACCGCAAACGGCACAAAGACAACACATGTGAAAGGCGTCAAGTTGGTTTATGTGCTTGTGTCCAAGTTTCAGCACCATATAGTAGAGTTGAAAGCACGACTGCTCTGTAGAACTCAATTGTGTGTGTGTGTGTGTATAAAAAAAAATAAAAATACAGGGTTTTTTTGAAGAATGAATGTAGGTGTTCAAATAGACTAATATTTTTTTTTAAGTACTGTTGGCTTACCAATTGTGTCCGAATTAATAATGTAGATAATACTGATATTTATACTAATTGTTGTTGCCGTAAAATCGGGGGAGTAATTTTTTTTTTTTTTTTTTTAAGTTGATGTATTTTTATTGGGAGATGGTTTGTATGTAGAAAATTATTTACTAAGGAGGACTACTAAGCACAACGCAAATATATATAATATATATATATACACGCACGTGTGTGTCGATTTCTAACTGCATCAGATTCTATTCATATCTATCTATCTTTACTCCATGTTGCATAACTGACTACCTAGTAACATCAATGTTAATTCTCTCTCTCTCTCTCTCTCTCTCTCTCTCTCTCTCTCTCTCTCTCTCTCTCTCTCTCTAAATGAAAAAAAATCTTCAACTTTTACTCATTCGCAATTAGATATTATCCTATGTAAATAAAGTCTGAGTAAAGTTAATTTGTTGGTTTAAAGTTGGTAAGTTTCACCGAGACTCGATGTTTATCTGCACATATTACCCCCAACAACGGTTTTTTTTTTTTGGGGGGGGGGATATGGGTGTTAGGGGTGGGGGTGCGTAGTAGAAGCGAATCTGTTACTTACAAATGTTTGCTTAACAATCTGAACTCTGTTATGCGTACTTGAGCATAAAAGTTATTCTAAGATCAAATATTAAGATAAATAACATTTAAAAAGGGAATACATAATAAAATAGGAATATATATATATATATATATGTGTGTGTGTGTACTTATTTACTAAGCTTTTTCTTCCCTTTCTTTCTTTATAATAAAAACAGAATGTTCCATTATTTAGCTGAGGTGACGACACTCACAAGAAATAAGAGTTTGGCAGATAAGCAATACCAGATAATCAGGATTTACATTTTTGCATTTTTAATCCGAGGATGTTGCAAGATGATAACGGCCATGCTATAGCACTAATACCCTTGGGAAAGGTATACATCCAACCAGGTAGGGGTAAATAATAGGGCAGACTGGACTCTTTAACCGTGGCTAGGTATCCAGTCTAGAAGGAAAACTGAATTCAAACCGTTAAGCTCTGCTTAAGAAATTGACCTTGTGGCACATCCTGCTCATGTGGAGGGGTTGGTATATATATATATATATATATATATATATATATATATATATATATATAGTCATCCACAGACACCGTGTTTCAATGTATCACGTCTCTTCAGTGTGGCTAGACATTTGTAAGCTACCTACAGCCGGTATAGAAACCCGATCGATTCAGCATCAGTCGGACAGATTAACCGCTCGGCTATCTTCACCTACAGAACGGGAAAGGGATTTTAACTGTTTTAATATACACATCTGTATGTATGTAAAGGCCAAGTGTATTGCGTTTACGCTTTAGTTGGCAGTCATCAGTGAAATCCCCTCAAAGTGCTCAACCCCCTGGGGGATAGAGAGCATAGGCTATCCAGGGACATTTTGGGTCAAAGTTACAGCGTGGTTGTTTGTTTTGTTTTATGGCATATCAACCCTTTTCAGATCATTTAATACCTAATCAAATCATTATGATAAAGGACTCAGGTTGCTTACAATACAAGCTGTTGCTGAAGTGGTTACTTAATTAAGTATTGAACAGGTTTATCGCTACTTAACTTTTGTAATCTATCAAAAACCAATGCTTTCAGCATGACTTCACCATTATTACAACAAGGCCGGGCCTAGTTGTATCAGTGCTACAGTATAGACCCTACTGAAGAGCCTAGAGAACAAGCTAGATGGGAGTTGCACAAGAATGCTGCATGCAGTCTTAAATATATTGTGAAAAAAAAAAGACAAGCTGGTCGTTGCTGGAAAAGAAACTCATAAGTGATGTTCTCTTATGGAAATCTGCACATGGGAACCTCAGTATGGGCTGTCCAGTAAGGACCTACATCGATCAGCTCTGTGTGGATTCTGGATGTTGCACAGGGATTTCCAGGGGCGGCAATAACAATAGGGATGGTTGGCAAAAGATTGTCTTTCTCTGTCAGTTATTTTGACTTTATGATGCAAAGGTTTATTAAACTCACCTCTTTCTACACATGATCAGCTATTCCTGATTTCATTGTTTCTTGACAGATTTTGAATACTCTTCAAAGCTTATTTTCTTATCTCCCAGAGCATATATCATATTATAATGGAGATTATGTGCATGTCTGTCTGTAACCAAAACTATGTCACCACCAACGTCACAATTGCCTTAGTTATTTACATTAAATTCTCAATATTAAATAATTATTATTTAATCTTAATTAGCATCTTATTTATTAACAATGGCTCTATCAAGATCTGAGATAGATTAGCCTCAAAACAACCCATGATATTAAGGTATTTGCTACTCATCCACTTATGAGGGCGTGACACAAGGACATTTTTATATGGGACCGCCCACGAGCTGAGACTAGTAGGTGCAAAAAATGCGTTGATCCTGTTGGCATTCTCCCTCAAGAGGGGCACCTCAGGCACTGGGAAATAAACCTAGCCCTGCCCTATTAAATCAAGGGGGCCAGGTGTTGCTGGGGGAATAACCCCCTAGGAACAATCCTGTTAATTTACATTAAAGAACACAGGCCCGAAGAGCCCGTGTTATTAATGGGTTCAAAATCCTGCAATGTGTATTATATATCATTAATAAATAAATACTTACATAGTATATGGTGTGATAAATTGGTTACTGGTTTTAATAAAACCGTGTTTAATAAATAATTACTTTGTGTTATTGATCTCCAATATTATTTTTTTTATTTTCAAATGTATTAAAAGTAATTCTATGTATAATTTTATATTGAAGTCAATTAGAATAAAGTAAAAATATGTGATCATTTTGTGTTCTTATTAAAATTTTATTAGGCTTTCTAATTAAATATGATATTTAATCATTTCAAAACTTAAACACGTGTGCCAGGAGGGTGCATATTTTTACTAGTTTTTTTAAAAATTTCTCTTTATTTTATTCTCAGTCTGTCATATTTTTCAAAATTTATCAAACGATTTTCTTTTCTTTTTCAGGTAAGCACAGATATCCAAAATCAGAACTTTACTCAGAAGATAAAAGAAAAAAAAAAAGGGTTTGTCTTTTATAATGTTTGAAAAAAAAGTGAAAAATCTTTTTTAATTCGTTTTTAATTGACCTTTGACATGGAAAAGTTTTTTGTTTTTGCTATGAAAGATCCAATATTTTATTTTTGTCACCATTGTTAAATAATGTATAGGCATAGCCTATTATTTTTGTAAGGTAGTGTAGTTTAGAATTTAGAATTTAATGGTAACACTGAAAATACACAGTGGAAGTAAGTTCATAGAGTTTGACTGGCTCAGGAATAATTGATTAAATTTTTGGGACAAATTTACGAGTTTATTTTTTGATATTTTATGAATTTTGACGATAGTCTGAAAATATGGAAAAATCAAAATTTACAAAGTAATCTCAATTGCATCAGATTTTTATTTCATGCTACACATGTTGGCAGAGGTATGGGCTCCCTGGGTGCTTTCTAATGAACTATTTGGCCATTTACTATAACAAGAACCATGGACTAGTATAATTGGTTGTTCTCATTTGATGCTCTGCTGTTGTGGCCTCATGCCAGACTATGCTATATTCTGAAAATAAAGGAAAAGTTATGTTAGTAATCTTTAAAAAATGGCTGTCTTTTTTTAGAAAACATTTAAAACAAACAAATAA
>CM042147.1:10805343-10812843 GCA_023376005.1 Doryteuthis pealeii
AATTTTCATTGCCATTACTCCCAGGTCCACTTTTGTCCAACAATCCTTTTTTTCTAATTGATTGCATTGTTAATAAATTACCCTAACATGACAGTCAGTCCAATGCTTTACCAGCCCTGTCAGCTGGGGCTTCAGAATACTCTGACTGCATCTCTGCAGAGGGATAAGATACCCCCAATGAAGCCACCTGTTGGTGACCCATAGGGCTTAAGGATGGAACCCTGGTGGCTGAGCAATCCATGACATGCAACACTCCACTCCACTCCCATACTCTTAGCTACAATTTTTGGTTTTCCCATCTTATATTAAATAGTAAATGTGGCTACCCGGTGTCTCCTAGGTAGAGAGGGGATTTTTAATTTAATTTTTATATCCATTATAACTGAATTGTGAGTTGGTTCGCAGCAGGATGTCCCATTAAAAAAGAAAAGAAAAATTAATATCTACTATTTACAATATTAAATGCAAAATCATTTTCCATACTGTTATTTAAATTTTATTTTTTTAATCATCTTCACGAATATAAATCAAATCTTCATTGTTTTTTTTTGCTCAAAAAGCAAGATCTGGTAATAGTGGATGTGTACTTATATTTACTTTATCATTGATTGTTTTATTTTCGTAGTTTCCTCTAGACATACATACACACAACTGCCCTTTATATATGTATAGATATAGATGAAAGTGTGTGGTGTAATGGTTAAAGTCATGGGAAATGGACTTGTTGCCCTGAGTTCAAATCTTAGACATGGAAATTGCATTTTCACTTAGCACTAATACTCTTGGAAAACGTATGAATCCTACTTTCCCTCCAGCTATGGGTATTAGTATAGTAGGGCAGACTCTTTAACCTTGATTAGGCAACCAATCTAGGAGAAGGAAAACTGAATTCAATCCTGTTAAACTTCTCTTACTTCTCTTAATAAATTGACCTTGTGTCACATCCTGCTTGTGTGGAGGTGATATATATATATATATATATGTGTGTGTGTGTGTGTGTGGCTTGGAGCATGGTCTTGGAATCCTCAGTTTTAAGCCTACTTGACCTTATCAGATCATTGATCTTCTTGTAACCCCAATGAAATTTCTTGAACCATCTTGTTATTGTACAGTGATTAACTGTGCCTTCACCTTTCACACAACAATCTCTTTGGTTTGAGCTCATGAATCATAAGTTTCTGAAATTAGACTACATTACACATTCATCTGTGTGGCTTTCAAGTCATACACAGCATCAAGCAATGCAAGGCACAACCTGTTAGCACACCAACTACCACCATACTACTAACTACATGAACTGCTTCAGTTGCATGCATGGAAACTAGCAAGTACCAAAATATTGCAAAACTTTTGAACCAACCTAGTAATACTTGTTGGTTGGTATATCAATATACCATTACAGAAAGGTATCAGCTCACTAAAGAGAGACCCTTTAGCTTGAATTCAGACTTTTCCTTCTTCTAGTCCGGTTACCACACCATAATTAAAGAGCCTAGTCTGCCCTACCATTTACCCATAGCTGGAGGAAGAATAGTTGGATGTGTGCCTTTCACAAGGGTATTAATACTTTATTAAATGCAAACAGCCTCATCCTGGATTTGAACTCATTTCATCATGTGAATTTCCTATGACAATAACTGTTACACCACATGCCTCCACTGACACTAAACGGCATTTGGTATAAGACTCCAGTTCTGGGGAATGGGGATCTACACCTTCATTCAAATTCATACCCTTGCAAATGACATAAATCCACATCTGCTACCTCCAACTATCAGTAAATAGTAGAACTCTGAATTCAAACCAGCTTCACTCTGCTCTCACTTTTAAACCTCATTGGACTGATACTCTGTAAGTGCTACTATGTGAAGCATTGCGGAGTCAATTTAAAATAAGTTGGTTGTAATAGTAATAATTCTATACTTATCTTCTTACTGTTCAACTATTCTCTTGGCTGAATCAGAGTAGCTGGGTCTATGTGGGATTTGATTGAAAGGAGTTTTGGTTGTAATAATAATAATTCTATACTTATCTTCTTACTGTTCAACTATTTTCTTGGCTGAATCAGAGTTGGGCTCTGCTATTCTGGACCAGAGTAGCTAGTATTTCTTGATTGGTTGTTGGGCTGGCATTTTCACCATTTTTCAAGTCCTAAAATTGCTTAGGAATCTTTTAGGATATCTTGTCTTGTGTTGTTGATAGTTTTTGATAACTAACACAAGACATTCTTGGTTTTTCATTACAGAAAGGCATCAGCTCACCCCTTTTCTCGCTTTTAAATCATAGACAGCATCAAGCAATGCGCAACATGTTAGCACACTAACTACCACCATACTACCAACCTCTTGAACTTCTTCAGTTAGCGTGTTACAAAATATTGCAAAACTTTTGAACCACCCTAGTAATACTTGTTGGTTGGTAGATCAATATACCATTACAGAAAAACATCAGCTCATCCCTCGTCTCTCTCTCTCTCTCTCTCTCTCTCTCTCTCTCCTCTCCAGACTTTTTTTTTTTTCCAGATGAAAGTATATTTGTTAGGGCATTAAATTATTAAATCCATGGCTGTCATTCTTTTTTTTTTTTTTTTGATAAGATACTACAACAAAAACCTGAGTGACCCTGAGGACCCTCAGTCCTTGGATCTACCCTAGAATGATTGCATGTCACACTGCTTCCCTCCCCCCCCGGGGCCAAACTGATTGACCCGTGTTAAAGAGTGTTCTTTCCTATTTATATGATAATGAATCATTTTGTTGTTTTCATTTCAACTAAGCCTGCAGTCTGGATGGACACTCTTTTTTGAGTGGGTTGTTGTTAAACAAAATAACATTGCAGATTTTTTTTTCAAGAAAGATGTTTTGTTTTTTTACTGTCTTTCATAATTCATTTTTTGTTGTTTTTTTTTTTTTTTTTCTTTTTTATCAAGCAATTTCATAATGAGCAAAAAACAAAACAACCAAGATATTTGCCATACAAAGTGCCATGTGTCCTGCGTATGACATTAAACTGCATCCAGTGGTGAAGTTTCAATTCTGGAACTCTGGGGAGTGTGTAGTATCCCTTTATCACCATTACTCCCAGGTCTCCACTGACCCGGAGTGATAGTACCTGTGCTAATACCCCTGGGAAAGGTACAAATCCAACTATTCTCCCTCCAGCTGTGGGTAAATAGTAGGGCAGACTGGGCTCTTCTAAGGAGAAGAGACTTTGTAGATAATCTTGATGCTACTAAATGGAGAATAGAAATAGGCACTTACTGTATAGAATAGCTGTCGTAAATACACAACCAGTGAGTATATAATTTCAGTGGAATCATGGGGTGTAGAAAGAGCTACATACATACACATGTAGAAGCCTATAATTGGGGGGGGGGCAAGGCATCCCAAGCCTTAATGGACAGACACACAAATTGTCTAGTGCATCTTTGTGGATGCCAGAAGAAGAGAGAGAGAAAGAGTTTTCCGGGGCTGGGTTTAAATAGCCAGGTGTGTACACCCTCTAGTGGCAAACCATGGCAGCAAGGGAAGATAACCCTTTTCTGATCTCAACCCATTCCAGCAAGGGAAGAAAATCGCTACATTGATATTCCCTGGTGATACACCTTAGTAGGGCACAAGGCCAAGGATGTGAGGCACCTGTTGTGTCTATGTGTGTGTTTGTATGATTATTCAGTTGTGTATTTCATAAGAGACAACATGACAGTCTCCAAATGATTTACTGATTGTTATCGAGTTTGAATCTCTTTTTCAAGACTTTCATTTGTTTTCAAGAAAACTTGAGCAACAAGTCAATCCAGTTCAGGAGAATGTTGTGAAATGTTGGAATATTTTCAAATCTTTCAATTCAATCTTCATTCACATTACCCTTTCGTACCTGTTAAAAGGGGAGGATGCCCCGGTGTGCCCAACATGCAAAGTACAACTTACAACTAAGCATATCCTTCTAAATTGTAACAGACTTAAACATATCCGCGCAAATTACTATCAAGCAAGAAACCTGAAAGACATCTTTAAGAATACAAACCCTGAAAACATTTTGAATTTTATAAAAAAAAGCAACCTTTTCAACAAAATATAACAAAACATAACTGAATATCTCCATAGAACTACTACTTTAAAGACTGAAATCCAAAATAACCTTTTTTGGCATTAAATGACCCACAGAGGTTGATATGCCGTTAAACAAAACTCAAACTCAATCTTCATTTTTGTCTCTCAGGTGGAGTATCCAACACACCAAGGAATTTATCCAAA
Organism: Doryteuthis pealeii; assembly: GCA_023376005.1. Lineage (NCBI taxonomy): Eukaryota > Metazoa > Mollusca > Cephalopoda > Myopsida > Loliginidae > Doryteuthis > Doryteuthis pealeii. The sequence continues at coordinate 10,809,600 of CM042147.1, forward strand.
TTCCGCTGTCTACACAACTTGTGATATCACGTGTAGAATTTATTCTACAAATATTCTCTTCACTTTAATGATTACAGTTTATTCAGTTATATATACTAGTAAGATTATGCACCCTCTGAGCATAATTATTTAAGTCTAAAAGTAATAGAATATATTAAATTAGAAAGACTAAAGAAATTAAATAAGAACTCATATAAAATGATTACACTTATTTTAATTATATTTTATTGGTTTCTATATAAAATCATTCATAGGATTGATTTTGATATGTTGGAGAATAATACAATAATATTAGAGATCAATAACACTGAGTAATTATTTATTAAACCCGGTTTTGTTAAAACCAGTATGCAAATTAACCACACCATATATTATGTAAACATTTATTTCTTAGTGATATATGAGACACATTGTAGGATTTTAAACACACTAATAACATTAGCTGTTTTGAGGCAAATCTAACTCAGATTTTCTTAGAAACATTGTTAATAAATAAGATTTACACTATGTATTAATGATTTTGAATAAATATAAATTAAATACTCATTGGTAAATTTATGCAATACCTGGGGGTATTGTGACATAAGCAGTGACATAGTTTTGAAAGACAAACTATGCTCTCTCTCTCTCTCTCTCTCTCTCTCTATCTATATATATATATTATATATATATATATATATATATATATATATATATATATATAGGAAAGTAAAAGGCTTAAAAATCATCTATTTTGCGGTTATGGATCCATTTCTACTCACAGCTATCTGAGTATACCCATGAGCTTCATCAGATCGCTAACTTTATTGAAAATGGTATACAGATAAATTCTGAGGTTTCTTTTCTATATTTTCATGTGATCCCTGTGATGGTATCAACCATCATAATACTAACTTACCTGGTAACCCACCTACGGAGCACACACGTATATATACACTAAGCATACACACCAGATACAACCATGTACATAGACACAAGCACAAACACACGCAAAAAGTAAACATAGACACATATACATAAACACACACACTCTAAATTTATAAGTTTATTACCCAGCCACCCAGGAACAAAGACACCTGCTAAAAAACACAGATGTTAAAAATGAAATTGCTCTATACTCCACTCCATCGAACAGGAAGGGAGGAGCTAGATACTTATGTATATATATATATATATATATACATGCATGTACAAATTCATATTCAGATGATTAATCAATGCCTGAAGAAGATATCAGATCTGAAACGCATGTCGCAAATGTAAGATAAAAATAAAAAATAAAAATTTCTAAAAACATAATCCATTTTGCGGACCTTCTTTTTTATAAAATATATATATATATCCTTCTGAAGCTCTCAAAACTGTCTCTTAGCCTGTCTTTTTATTGACATCAGATCCCATGCAAATTTTGTGCATATGGGCACCTTAATCAAGCCATGCATCAGCGTTACACTTACATCATGTTTTTTCACATTCTGAAGGATGCAAGTACAATCCTGCCAAGCAACATAGAACTGGGTTCTCTTACTCTGCAGTGTTATTCCTGCTACACTCTAAAATGATAATGAGAGCCATCTATTATATTCACTTAGATCCCAGCATTGATAAAAAAATTTAAATGCCAATAAAAATTAAAGATGACCTTTGGTTCCATTATTAAATCTATAATATTAAAACCTATTAAGTACTTAAGATTTTTTTTTAATTTGAAATATCAACTGTATTTAACAAGACAAAATACTTTTCTCTAAGTAATCAATTTTTTTTTTTTTGCTAAAACTGCCAATTTTGGTAGCATCTATGCGATTTCGATGAACAACCTACACAGTGGTTTGTTTATAGTGGTGAAGACTTGTATTGGACCATCCACACTTTTTGGCAGAGTCGATAGGAAAGAATTGGTGCACAAGGAGTGCCACAAACCCAATCAACGACTGACCTCAAGATTTTCAAATTCAGAGTTTCCTTCTCCTAAACTGGTTACCTATCCACAGTTAAAGAACCCAGTCTGTCCTACTATTTTATCCATAGGTGCAGGGAGAATAATTGGATTCATACCTTTCCGGAGGATATTAGTGCTATGTGAAATGCAAACCGCCTTGTCTAAGATTTGAACTCGGGTCGACGATTCCATTTCCTATGACTCTAACCATTATGCCACACACCTCCATACACCAGTAGAGTAAGAGAACTCAATTGTGTCTTGCTTGGCTCGATCAAACTCGTGTCATTCAGAATATGAAAAACACGATGCAAGAGTGAAGTGGACATGTGGCTTGATTCAGCTGTCTGGATGCGCAATAAGAATATCTAATGATACACTAACACTGAATAAATGAAAAGAAAGAAAAGACAAGCTCGTTTACACATATATGAACCTTTATTATTGGTGGATTGTATTTTATGGCATGCCAACCTTTCTTGGGTTATTTCATACCAAAGACACTTTGTTTTGGGTTATTCGGACTATTGTCCCCATTTTCATTGTTATTTGTACAACGTTTCGGCCGATATGCCCTCCGGCCTTCTTCCCGAGTCCGAGAAGGTTCCCAAGTCCGACAAGAAATACCTGAAGAAGGCCTGAGGGCATATCGTCCGAAATGTTGTACAATTAACAATGAAGATGGGGACAATAGTCCGAATAACGCAGATAATACTAATCATCAAGCCTCATCTCAAACATTCAGAGAAACACTTTGTTTTATTCATTCTTGTTGGTTATTCAATTTCTTTTTTCAAATTTTTTTAAAAAACATTCTTAATACTAAATTTTTTAATCTATTTAACCCATAGATGGGATTCTAACAGGTACTACCACTCCATGTTAGGGTGGACCTGGGAGTAATGGTAATAAATGGGTACTCCATCTTCTCCAGAGCTCCAAAATTGGAACTTCATTATTAGATGCAGTTTAACAACATACCCAGGCCACTAAGACAATAAGCACATGATAAAAAGGGTTTGTGTTTGCCATAAGTGAATACTTGTGTTGGACCATCCGCCCTTTTTGGCACAGTCGATAGGAAAGAATTGGTGCACAAGGAATGCCAAACCCAATCAACGACTGACCTCAAGATTTTCAAATTCAGAGTTTCCTTCTCCTAGACTGGTTACCTATCCATGGTTAAAGAACCCAGTCTGTCCTACTATTTATCCATAGCTGCAGGGAGAATAATTGGATTCATACCTTTCCGGAGGATATTAGTGCTATGTGAAATGCAAACCGCTTGTCTAAGATTTGAAC
>CM042147.1:10817843-10937843 GCA_023376005.1 Doryteuthis pealeii
GGGTAAGATAACCCCCTCAATGGAACCACCTGTTGGCCGTGGGTGGTGACCCGTGATGCTTAAGGACGGAATCCTGGTGCATGAGCAGTCCATGACATGCAACACTCCACTTAGACTTTTACTTAGGCTAGACGGGCGATCAGAGGCCCATTCCGATCAATCGGCTGGTCACGTCAAGCCCTAGTACCTATATGATTTGTTGCCATAAGGTCAGTAGGGCAACAATCATATATGTGCTAGAAGGTGGTGACTGAAGGTCTTAGTATCCTAGGTATGACATCAAACTGCATCTAATGCTGAAGTTTAAATTCTTGAGCTCTGGGAAAGTGTGGAGTACCCCTTCATGACCATTACTCCCAGGTCCACTCTGACCTATAGTGTTAGTACGTGTTAGGATCTCATCTATGGGTTAAATAAAAAAGATGGGTTTTAAAAATATTCTTTTAGAAAAAAAGTACCCATGAAAACGAATCAAACAAAATGTCTTGAGCATAGAATAACCCAACAAGGGTTGAAATGCCGTAAAATTCAATATATTTATACAAGGATGATTTTAAATCCCTAGGAGACATCAATCTAATAGTGTGTATATATATATATATATATATATATATATATATATATATATATATCCCCGTACGAGGATAAGCTGAAAAGTTCATGTGATGACGTCATATCTGCCGTAGATAAATGTTTTACCAGTGGGATCCAAACACTGTAACACCGATGTAAAAAGTGCGTGGACAACAAGGGGGATTATGTTAAAAAGTAAACCTCATTTGGTCACATTCCATGTGAGTATCTTGATCAGCTGACCCTCGTAGTATGGCAGAAGGCCAATTAGGGCTAAACAGGGTAGAAGGGGGTGTTGTTACGAATGATGTTTATACGCCTCTCACCCCCATTGTCCAAATTTGCTCCCCTCTGTTTAATGACTTGCGAGAATGTACGAGACTCTCGTTGCTCGAACGGAACAGATTTGAAGCCAACACATACAACTGCAGTAGAGAAATAGCAGGTGGCTGGTGTTATCACTTACTTCAGTTGCTATGTGTGAGCTCACGAGATAGGTATGTTTATATATATATATATATATATATATATATATATATCTTTGCACATGTTCAAGTCTTGGAGATTGTGAGGGGTTAGGTGGGCTGGCTGCAGTTGTTAGAGGTGGTCGGGGTTCTGCAGGAAGCAGTGCAAACGAAATGGCATAACAAATTTCTTCTTTCTAGTGCCACTGAAAGGGTTGGGTTTTTTGGGGTTGTCTTTTTTTTCTTCTTTTTTTTGTGTGTGTTTGTTGTTAATATTTAACATGAAAGAATTGTTGGTGTCTTTGAAAAGTAAGACTGACATTTTACAATGATTATAGTTTCTACCAAGGTTGTTGTTCTCTGCAGTTACAGTCATTACAGTTTCTTTGATGTTAAGGGTGAATAAGTGGAATTATATATATATATATATATATATATATATATATATGGGGAGGGTAAAAAGAAAAAAAAATTGGATATGGATGAAATTCATTATTATTTGTCGACACGTGTTTCGACCAAAATTTGTTTATACACACTATATCATATTTAAAATTATTTCAAATATAGAGATAAAATAAAATAATAATAGAAATCACAAATTAAAGCATGCAGACACTTCTCTCTCTCTCTCTCTCTCTCTCTCTCTCTCTCTCTCTCTCTATATATAATAAGTCATCCACAGACACCGTGTTTCTTCAGTGTGGCTAATCTCAACATCATAGTTACCTTATTTTTCTTTACACTTGCATTGAGATAGCCTTCAAAACCAACCAAGGAACACGTGTATTCATATATAGATCAACCTTTTTTTAAATATATTCAATAAGATTTCCATGGGTACATGTGTTGGGGTTGGGGAAAATTTAATTTTTGACAGGAAATATACAAGATATTTAATCAATTCCTAATGTGATAAAATTGTAGGCTATTATATTTATATAAAAAGCCAGGGGTCTCAAAAGGGACATTATTGGCCCACATAATTTGAGATGAGACATTTCGGGGTATCAAATGCCTCATAGGGACCAATTGAGCTTAGGGGGGTTGAAAACAAGAATTGTATAATGCAAACATTTAAAATGTGCCAACTTTATATCAATTGTACATCTGTTAAATATTCATTAAAAACAAGTTCTTAAGGGGCCCTTTTTCCTTTTTCTTTTTTTTTTGGGGGGGGGGCAATTCAGAAAATAACGGGCAATCTTTAGATTGAAATGTGTAATAAAATCAGCCATTATTCTCCAAAGAACTTAATTCCAATAAATAGAACGCAGAAGAGATTTTTACCGATTCCTAGCTCAGCAATTTCTTGAAGCCTACTATCTACAACTTTTCTTGTAGAAATGTTTTAAAAAGATTTCTATATATGCAGAGAAGCTGAGGGGTACGTGTCCTGTGTCCCTGGCGCGCCAAAATCTTTTAAAAAACGCATTAAAATTATATCTATGCGTCCTGGTGTTTTTCTTTTTTCTTCCCCCACCATTTCCAGCTTACTGTAAATACATTTCAATAGTTTCTTAGAAACGAATTACATTGTATAGGGTACAAGGTAGGGGTTAGACGGCTTTAGTTGTTCATAAATAAAACTATAATTTCCCGGGGACTCATTCAAATCAAATACATGACGCACTAAATTAAAAAGCTATCAGCATCACTGTATGTATATATATATACATTTAGATTTATTGTTTTAGTTGGACACATGGCGTAACGGACATACGGGTTGAGTTAATATACTTCTAAGTGACAATCATCTGACTACGTGCGAAAATAACACGATGTTACACAAATTATTGTTCCTGAATAATATATTATTTATTAATTGCTTATGTTCTAAAAGTATTGAAAATAGCCATTATTCACTTCAAACTTTGCTTTTCTGCCCTGGATAATACTATGTAGGCATGACCAAAGATCGCAAAGGGAGTGGTTTTAAAAACAATCATTTTCTCCGATTCAATTGGCCTATTTTTATTCACTTAAAAATTTCATAGTGAAGTTTAGACGTTTATAGCGTGGTATGTTGCACTTTATATTTTCACCAGAGATAAAGTTTTATTTCATTCTATATAAAAATGTAAGTTTAAAAATGCGCAATTTTTCCGCAACATATTTTCCGAGATTTTTTTATATATTTCAAATATTATTAACGATAGGTTTTTTTTCGTTTACGCTCTATCAAACGGATTTAAAAAAAGTTTTCTCCCTTGATAACTCGGACTGATGAAATACACAGTGAAATTTTACCGTATGGACTACCATACATTTTACTTATTTACACACAAACATCTCGTCTATTTGTGTTTGGTTTTTCCGCATTTATCTGACTACATTCCGTTAATGGACTGCGTAATACTATCTAATACAAAGTGTTGTTCCTTAATAGTATGTGTTATTTCTTAATTGCTTATATTATAAAAGTAATTGCAGGATCTGTGAATATACCACAGTATGATAATTTCATTATTACAACATTTGATATGTTTACTTAAGAGCTATTGCAATTACTTCAATATGTAAAAAGTATAATAATCTTCATTTAACTCTCACTCTTTTTTTTCTTTCCTTCTTTTCATCATGTTCGACTGAAACAGCTTAGCGTTATCATTTCCGCGCGGTCACCTCCCCCTCTCTCTCTGTTTCCCCTACTATCTTTCTTTCTTCCTATATTTTTTCTATGTAGCATCTCACTTTCCTTCCCTCTCTTTCTTTATAATAAAAACGGAATTGTCCATTATTTAGCTGAAGTGACGACATTCATAAGAAATCGGTATTTAAGCTACACCAAATAATTAGGATAAACATTTTTGCATTTCATCTTGGACGATTTGGACGGTCTCGTTTTTAATCAGGGGGTGTAGCAAAATGATAACGATCGGACTTTTAATGAACACGAGTATTATCATAAAAGTATAGAAAATGTCCTTTATTTCTATCAACCTTTGCTTTTGTGTCTCAGATAATGAAATTTCGAAATTTCCCAGTTTTTGATAAAGTTGAAGTAAAAAAATGATTGGAAGAGAGAGACGTTTAAAAATTCCGGATTTTATAAAAATCCAATTATTGAATCAAACATGTCTGATTGGTTTTCAGGAAAGGAAAGAAAATTAAATAAAATGAAACGTTATTGGAAAAAAAAAAAACAAGATTAAAATGATTGAACATACATTTATTTTTTAAAAAAAAACAAGGCTGTCCTGGTTGTGACGTTATACGTATTCAAGGAGGTATAAACTCCGGTTCTTATAAAGCATTGGGTTACTTAAAGGAGAGTAACCCAACGCAGAATATTCGGTAGGAACATAACAGACAAGTCAATTAGTAACATATAACATTTAATTTAGACATATGGAGGGAACTAGGTTCCCAGGTTATACAAAAGTCACAATGCGTTCAAGTACATGTAGAAATGTCTGGTAAGACAAAGAGGTGGAAACCACTTACCGTTTCTTGGGTCTGGAAAGAAAGGTACACACCGTGTGCGATGCCGAGGAGAAGTAACATCAAGATAAATGCAGCCACGGGTATATATATATATTTACCAACCCCCTCCACACGAGCAGGATGCAACACAAGGTCAATTTCTTAAGCGGAGTTTAACAGGTTTGAATTCAGAGTTTTCCTTCTTCTAGACCGGTTGCCTAACCAAGGTTAAAGAGCCCAGTCTGCCCTACTATTTACCCATAGCTGGAGGGAGAGATGTTGGATTCATACATTTCCCTAGGGTATTAACGCTAAGTGAAATGCAATTACCACTCCAGGATTTGAACTCGGGCGACGATTCCATTTCCAATGACTTTAACCATTACACCACGCGCTTCCAGAAGTGACGAGCACATCTGTCCTCCTCAAGACAGTTTTGTAAAAAGAGAGTGAAACTTTGTGGTTCCCGCGTCACCGGACCAAAAAGGGGCTCCTGACGCAGAAGAGTTCTCCAAACCCCGTGACAAGGGAGACTACTCCATTTAGTCTTCCTACAACGTTAAACTGCATCTAATAGTGAAGTTCTAATTCTGGAGCCCCAACAAGGGTTGACATGCCGTAAAATCCAACCAAATAACCTTTCTCACAAAAGAAATTCTCATGTTCTCTTGTGTGCCTTAATCTATCTTCTATACATATATAAAGGGCAGTTGTGTGTATGTATATGTGTATATATGTATGGGTGTATGTCGGTATGGAACTACGAAAATAAAACAATTAACGACAAAGTAAATATATATACACATTTACTATCACCAGAGCTTGCTTTTTTTTTTCAAAAATAATGAACATTATTTTTATATTGCTGAAGATATTTAAAAATCAAGATTTACTTGATTAAAACATAAACATATCAATTATGGAAAACCAATGGATCAGCGAAACTTTTTTTATCTCCATTCTACCCAGGCAATGCCGGGTAGCCGCTTCTAGTTTTTTTAATAATCCCAGTCACCCCTCCACCACAATAGGATTTTGAAACAAGCCGATGTAGATTTCACTAACTTTCTTATTTAGAATTTTATTATTGTTTCTTTTTTAATGTTGAAAGAATTTGGTTATTTCTACTTCTCAACTTTTGATCTTGAAGTGAAAACGACTAAAATATTAAAGTACATTCCACCCTTCCCTGGGGAGAAACATGGTCAGGGGTGAGGGACAATTTGAAAAAGTTTTAGGAAAATATTAGTCAAGAAAATTGTTCGACCGCGAGGGAATAGTGACGTGGTGGCTAACGTGCTAGACTGTGACATCGTAGTCAGCGAGTTCAAACTCCAGTCGCGATATTATATTCAGAAGAAGAGAATGGTTTATTTTCACATATTACACAATATAAACAATGTCACACAAAACAAAACAAAAAAACATAATGTTGGTTGTTGTATTAATGTGTGGAGGATGATCACTAATTAGGACTGAGCCTATTTTAGTAGTGACCACATCAGTCTATTACCCCCTCCCTTTTTGTCAGTTGATTATATTGATTTACATAGATATCACTTTCGGACAAATACTCCTGGGAAAGGTATGAACCCCAAACCCCTACTGTTCTTTTACAAGGATGGCTTTGGCATTAAATAACCCACGAAGGTTGATATGCCATTCAACAAATTAACCGAACCAAACCAAACTGTTCTGCTACGTGCCAGACAAAAGATTTTTTTGTATTCCATTTTTCTGTTTTGGTTTGTTGGCTTTTACGGTATGTCAACCCTTGTTGGGTTATTTTATGCCGAAAACGTTTTGTTTTATTCGTTGTTGATGGGTACTCAATTTTGTTTTTTTAAACTCAACTTTTAGACACTTTCTTTTTCAAGCTATTTTTTTCTATTTAACCCATAGAACAGGTACCACCACTCCCGGTCAGAGTGGACATGGGAGTAATTGCAATGAAAGAGCATTCTACATTCTCCAGAGCTACAGAATTGTAACCTCACTATCAGATAGAGTTTAATGTTATTCCCAGGACATTAAGGCCCTCAGACACCGCCTTCTAGCACATATATGATAAAAAGGGCTGGGGCTTGTCATAAGAGCAATAGAGTTGGGACAATCATATAGGTGCTGAGGCTTGAGTGTCGTCACCTCAGCTAAATAATGAACAATTCCGTTTTTATTATAAAGAAAGAAAAGAGAAGAAAAAAGAGATGGTACACAGAAAAATATTATAAGAAAGAAAGAGAATATGGGAAAGATAAAGAGAGGGGTGAGCGTTCGGAAGCGATAACGCCAATCTCTTTGAATCGAACATAATGAGAGGGAGAGAGTTAAATCAAGATTATTATACTTTTTACATATTGAACTATTTAGTAATGGCTTTTATTATCCTATTATATCCACAGGTCCTATTAGTTTTTTTTCTGGACCATCTAAAGAAGACCATCCAAATCGTCCAATATGAAATGCAAAAATGTAAATCCTGATTATCTGGTGTTGATTATCTGCCGAATTCTTATTTCTTATGAGTGTCGTTGCTTCAGCTAAACAATGGACTATTCCGTTTTTATTATAAAGAAAGTGAAGAAAAGGGACATGCTACAAAGAAAAAATATAAAAATAAAGAGAGCAGGGGAAAGATAAAGAGAGGGGTGAGTGCGCGGAAGTGATAACACTAATCTGTTTCAATCGAACATAAGGAAAACATGAAAAGAAGGAAAGAAATATAAAAAAAGGGTGAAAATTTTGAAATCAAGATTATTATACTTTTTACATATTGAAGTATTTGGCAATAGCTCTTAAGTAAACATATAAAACGTTGTAATAATTAGATTATCATACTGTGGTATATCCACAGGTCCTGCTAATATACAAATAATTATGGTAAGATAGGGCTGCACTTATTCGCAGTTAGAAGCTGATGGTTGTAGTTGTGGTGTTAATCTCACACCGTAGTCACAGACTTAATGTACCCTGTACTCCCCGCATTATATATATATATATATATATATATAATATATATATATATATATATATATATATATATATCTTGCCACCACACTACTCTTCCTAGAAGCTGCTAGGAGGGAAGAAAGAAAAAAATAGATTGTTCTTCTTAGAATAGGCAGACTACTGATTCATGTTGTGAAAAAGAAGAAAAAAAGAAGGAAAACTTCAGCTTCATCAACAAACTTTTTCGTTGTTGTTGTTGCCGCTGCTGCTGCAGCAAAGGGTGTGGGTGCGGCTCAGACAGCCCCTGGTCTCTCGACACCGCCCCACATGCAATCTCCGTGGGGTTAAGGATAGGACTGTAGCCAAAAATAGTATGTTGTAAAGAAAGCTGTTGTGTACATGACGTATGTGTGTGTGTGTGTGTGTTAGCATGAGTAAGCACATGGTTTCGAGGCCAAGAAACATGGTTCGCCATAAATGGTTCGTGTACTCTACTCTAGAAGATATACACGTTTCTTTCTTCTGTGTTGGTCGACCACTCGTAGTTACAACTAGTAATTGACTGGAGTAAGTAAGAAGAAAAAGAAAGAAGTTGCTGTTTGTGTCAGCACTGACTGTAGTTGGTACATACTAGTCGTTATTAGTATTTTTGTTCGCTACTACGTTTTTTTTCTTTCTTTCTTTTTTTACGCACGTTCAGACCTTGGCATTATTCTTCTCACAACTTCTTTGGCCAAGAAGGACAATCCTGGTCAAAACATTGGCTATTTTACTTACATAAAAAACAAAAACAATACTAGGTAAGTGTTTAAAAACATTCAACTTAAAAACAAAAAAAAATACGGACTATTTTCCTTTTTGTCTCTAATGCAGCGTTTCTCAGCCGGGGTTTCCCGAAACCCTACAGTTCCGCAAAAGGTCCCTAAGGGTTCCGCAAGAACAAGTGAAGGTAGACTGAATTCAGGGGCGTAAAATTTTATCATTAGACAGGTTTTAGGGGAATATGAAATGAAGTCCAATGTATATATTTTTAATTTCTCAAATGGGAGAATAAAAATAAAATAATAAAAATGAAACTCTAAGGAAAACATAATACATTGAAATTGATTCATTTATGAGTCTTTAAAAAAAATTAATGGATAGCATTAATTGATGTTGTATAGATTTAAAGTTGTTGCGTATTGATTCATCAATTAATGCTGTCCTTTAATTAAAAAAAATCTTATAAATGAATTAACTTTTTATGTTTTCCTTAGAGTTTCATTTTTATTAAAAGTATTCCCCATTTGAGAAATTAAAACTATATACATTGGACTTCATTTCATATTCTACTAACATCTGTCCGGTAACTATGGTAAAAGATTTACGCCCCTCAATTCACAATCAACCCAAGTGAGATAATATAACGCACTTTTGAATTTTTATTTAATTTCATATACGTAATATTAAAGCACAATATATTCTTTGTTATTGTAATATAATATATATATTTAATAATTAAATATATCATCCTATTGTAGGTATATATGATATTAGTTACTTTGTGTATGAATGAAAAATCCCTCATAAAGTATTATAAACGAACAGTATGAATTTTATTTAGCATTACTGAAGAAAAAAAATGACAAAGAAGTATTAATTTTACCGTAAACCAGTTATTCAAAAATACTATTTACCACGTGAACTATGATGGAAATAAAATGAGAAAGATGTGGTATATTATATAATTATGTTTTTGTGCAGGGGTTTCCCCTGAGACGTAATTTATTTTAAGGGTTACACAAGGGTAAAAAGGTTGAGAAACGCTGGTCTAATGTTTACAATACACTTTATTTCGTTCTGTTTTGAATGCATTTGTATTCCTTAAAAGTGCTACTTGTTTGGTCTTTTCTCCGCATGGCAATTTATTTATTTACTACTAGAAACCGCTACCTAGCGTCGCCTGGGTAGAGGAAGGGAAACCCTGGTTTATTGATTTGTTTACTTTTGAGATTTACAAATGCCGGACATTTTTAAGTTGAATTTCAATGTCATTTCTTTGTATACTCTAATTTTTAAATATCTTCGAATATGAACCAAATCTTCAGAATTTTTCACAAAAAGCAAGAACCGGTGATATTTAATTTACTTTGTTGTTAATTGTTTTATTTTTGTAGTTTCACCCCGATATACATACACACCAACTACCTTTATATATGTATAGAGATAAACAGATTAATAGCAAATAAGGTAGGAAGATTGTGTTGCGCCAATTTATTCAATTCACCTTTTTATTTCTTTTCTTTATTTTTTATTCGTAGACTCAAAACCCTATCACTAGTTGTAAATACACGTGGTTAGCAAACTAGATTAGCATACTATTGTCGTTGACTTCGTTTCTCACTGGGTGTCCCATACTTCTGGTATTCTACTACAACTAAGCCATGCTAGGTAAATATGGGTGTCTTGCCTGGTGTGATGGTTAGCAAGCTAGATTATCAAACCATTGTTGTGAGTTCGTTTCTCACTGGGTGCCTCATACTTCTGGCCTTGTACTACAATTAATCTAACCTTAGTAAATAACACCCGGCGTCCGGTGAGAATTAAGAACAGCTTAGTTCCAGCGTGAGCCCCCCCCCCCCCCGAAAAAAGGTAGCATCTGCTCCCTTGCTTAAAAGGTGGGCAAGGGCTGGGTTTATTGCCCGGTGTCTGAGGCGCCTTTTGAGGAAAATACCGACAGAAACTAAGTAATGTTTGCCGCCACCCCGCGGGAGTCTCGAATCCTACGGGGTAAAGCGACCTTGTGACCGGCCCTGTTGGCTGCGGCTGTAGAATACACCGATTGCACCACTGTATATAGATAAGCTCCCCACCCCAGTCGAGCCACCTGTTGGCCGTTGGTGGCGACCCGTGATGCTTAAAGACGGAATCCTGGTGGCTGAGCAGTCCATAACTTGCAACACTCCACCTATATGATTGTTACTACTCTATTGGCCTTATGTCAAACCCTCAACCCTTTTTATCATATATAATATATCCTAAAATGCAGTGGCCGAGGTGTGATGTTAAACTGCGCCTAATGGTGAAGTTCCAATTTGGAGCTTTGGGGGAGTGTGGAGTAGCCCTTCTTCACCATTACTCTCAGGTCCACCCTGACCCAGAGTGGTAGTTCCTGTTAGGGTTCCAACTATGGGTTAAATAGATGAAAAATGTGTTTAAAAATGGAGTTTGGAAAAAGAATTGAATACCCAACAAGAATGAATAAAACAGAATACCTTCGGCATAAAATAACTCAACAAGGGTTAACATGCCGTAAAATACAACCAACGACATTGTGCCACATTTTGACTTCGTGGGGAGTCAAATGAAGACGTTAACTTAAACTACTATATATAATCCAGGGTTGCAGACACTTCATAGATTTCTCTACCTATCTACCTACCTATTTATTGTGTACCTTAACTTTCCACGAGTGACATTATCTCTAGTTTTTTTTTTTAGGGTTTTTTTTCTCTTGATTTTTTTATATCTAATAACAGCTTTTTAGTGTCAATACTTTGTTGTCAACGCGCCAGGTGAAAGGTAGACGTGTGGGGGGATAGCTTTGTGTGTAAAAAAAGAAAACTTCCCGGTGATTACTTATCTACCCCCAACCCCCACCCTCCGAATTTTATTTGTGTATCTCACGTCAACAAATATATCCATGGCTTGTGAAAAACTTTGATAGTAAATAGTAAAAAAAAAAGAAGTATTTCTTTATTTATTTATTTCTATCTTGTGAAATACTACGAGACATCTCCAACTAAGGGGTCCCTCACTGTTGATAAATGATTTATTGGTTGTATTAACAAGCTAATCACTAAGGTTGATCACGATTGAAGTGAGTTCGATTCTCACTGGTAACTCCCTTAATTTATGGCCTTACGCCAGATTACCTATGGAGGATCCACTTCTGTAGAGACCTCCAATCTGCCGTGTAAAATTTACCTCTGTATATTTAACACAATGAATCTTGAATAAAGGTTGATATTATCAAAATTTTTGGACCATTCAAAAGAAGAAACATTTAAAAAAATTTAAAAAAACTCGATGATTTTTTTTTTTTTTTAAATTTCAGCTTACGGAAATAATGAAAATAATGAACGAAAACAATGTTTACATTTTCGCACCATTACATCAATTGAAATTTAACGTAGCTAAAAAGACGTTATCGCTATCGGCTTTAAAAAAAATTCTATGAAAAATCAACTAAAAAAAATTAACTTACTAAAAAATATTTCCCCTAATATATTTTTAGGAAAAACCTATTTTAAACATAATTTCATCAACAGGTGAATAATTACCGAAATTTTTGTGAAAATTTGACTGTTGGTTTTTCATAGAATTTTTTTTTTAAGCCGGTAGTCATAACTTGTTTTTGGCTACGTTAAATCAGACCAATCCTTATGGGTTATTTAATGCCAAAATTTGATTAATTTCTAAATGTTTCATTATAATCATAACTATATTTTCAACGTTCCATTGAATTTTAAAAAATTGCACCTTGTTTATAATCATGTTTTTTTTCCGCACTGTTACAGGGATTAGGTTAGACCACGACAAAATTTTTGGACCATTCAAAAGAAGAAACATTAAAATTCTGATGTTAAAAAATTTTTCTTTTAAAATCAGCTTACGGAAATAATAAAAAGTATGAACGAAAACAATGTTTACATTTTCGCATCATTAAATCAATTGAAATTTAACGTAGCCAAAAACAAGTTATGACTACCGGCTTAAAAAAAAAATTCCATGAAAAATCAACTAACAGTCAAATTTTCACAAAAATTTCGGTAATTATTCACCTGTTGATGAAATTATGTTTAAAATAGGTTTTTTCCTAAAATATATTAGGGGAAATATTTTTTAGTAAGTTAATTTTTTTAGTTGATTTTTCATTGATTTTTTTTTTTAAGCCGATAACCATAACGTGTTTTTGGCTACGTTAAATTTCAATTGATTTAATGGTGCGAAAATGTAAACATTGTTTTCGTTCATACTTTTCATGATTTCCGTAAGCTGATTTTAAAAGAAAAATTTTTTAACATCAGAATTTTGTTAATGTTTCTTCTTTTGAATGGTCCAAAAATGTTGTCGCGGTCTAACCTAATCCCTGTAACAGTGTGAAAAAAAAACCTGATTATAAACAAGGTGCAATTTTTAAAAATGCAATGGAACATTGAAAATATAGTTATGATTATAATGAAACATTTAGAAATTAATCAAATTTTGGCATTAAATAACCCATAAGGAGTTGATCTGTTAAGCAAATAAAACAAACGGAACCAAATATAAAGAGTTATGATTACAAACATTTAGAAATGAATCAAATTCCGGCATTAAATACACCATAAGGAGTTTATATGCCGTTAAAAAACAACAAAAAATAAACCAATACGTACATAAAGCATTGTCATTTTTTAAAATAAAAGTTCAAGTCTCATTTCAAACAATATGTAAGTTTTAAATTTCTGCATCTTCATCAACGGGGGTGGGGGTCGAAAACACATTACAGAATGTTCAGAAAAAATTGATATCATTTGAAATGTGAATATCTAAGTAATTAAAAGTCCTAAGGAAACAAAATTAAATAGGCTTTATATTGAATAATAAAAGATTTATTTATCAAAATTTAAACAAGATACTCAGAGGGATGTTGAATTTATAATCGATTTCATAAAGCCTTACACTTGTTTGTGTTTGAGAATATTCTAACACACACAAAATGCCTTTTCATTACTAATGAATGTTATCCTTATCCATGAAAAAAAAAACCCCTTAAACTTAGTTTTTACACACTTAGTTAAAATCTGAGATGATTTGAGCGAGAATTGGCTATATTATTAGACTAAGTCAATTTTTTGGGACACCTTTGTACATTGGCAAAAAGATGAAGAAAAACAGTCTAAATTAATAAGAAAATATATAATAATTTGTTCGAGACATTCCTATAATCACAACATAAAAGACACGTTATTCATTTCATATATAAATAATAATCACGAAGCAGGTGTCCAAAACAGACACTGGTTGTCAGTTACCTGAACTGACAGGTCAAGTAGGTATTCAGTCAGCTTCTTTATACTTATATATATATATATATATATATATATATATATAACCCATTCTAAACAATTGAAGTATGGATGATCAAAAGCGACAAAACATGATAGTGATATGTATTTACCCAACCCCTACATTACAAGCAGGATGTGACACATCTGGTTTGGGCATGTAATACATACCGATACCATCATCATGTCGCGCCGAAAGCACGGATTTCCATGATTCTCTCTCTCTCTCTCTCTCTCTCTCTCTCTCTCTCTCTCTCTCTCTCTCTCTCTCTCTCTCTCTCTCGTCCATATTGGTCATCACTCCTGATAAGTCTTCCTCACGACATCCAGTATCCGTACAGAGCTGATCAATGTGAGTCTTTGCTGTTCGACTAAGTGTTGGTGTCCACATGAGAACGTCTTTACTTCTCCAGCAGTGTCCAGCGTGTCTTGTTCGTCTTACTTGGATGGTTTGTGTGAAAGGGGGCAAGTGGCCGTACAACTGCTTTTTTTGCAGAGGCGAAAACTAATTTGGTGCTGTGTTTATATATATTTATTGTTATGCTTCACTCCGTACGGTCTTCAGATAATGGTTGATTTTGTTTGTATTTTTTTTAGAAGAAAAAAATTAAGAAGCTCATAGTGAAATCCATAATCTATATATATATATATATATATATATATAAAGAGTGTTTCTGATATGTACGTGTCTACTTATAACTCCGAAAAGATATGTCGTTCTGATTTGAAATCTCGCAGAAACATTAATGTATTTCTAAGAAACGCACAAAATTTGGTTTTTTTGATTTTTACTAATTAAGTGATATAATTTAATAATTAAACAAAATTCTTAGAACTCTTAACAGTAAGGAAAAATAAAGTAAAAAAGGAAATGAATTAGACTAATACATTTCACTTTAACTCAACAGGCTAGGTACTCTCTCTTTCACCCAGTCTGTTCGTCTCTCTCTCTCTCTCTCTCTCTCTCTCTCTCTCTCTCTCTCTCTCTCTCTCTCTCTCTCTCTCTCTCTCTCAAATAAAATTGTTTTAAAACAAGCTTAGGATTACATTTTTAAAAAGAATATTTCAAATGTAAACAAAATAAGCATTTCCTAAAAAACTACAACATTGTAATATACGAATTCTCGGCGATTTTTTTAATTCTATAAAATATTTTCCTCGTATTCTCTCTTACTCCTGTTTTCTCCCTCTCTCACTGGTGTTCTTAAAAAAATTAGTCCGGCCATAGACCGGGTACTTTTGCTACTAAATATATAATCGTTTCGCCAAATTGTTTTTTTTTTTTTTTCTTTAATTTTTTAATTTTTTTTTTTTTTTTTTACATCTTATTTCTTATTTGCTTAAGCAACCAATCTAAGAAAAGGAAAACTCTTAATTCAAACCAGAAGTTTTGGGTATGACTTTAAACTGCATCTAATGGTGAAGTTCCAGTTCTGGAACTCTGGGGAATGTGGAGTACCCCTTCATTGTCATTACTCCCATATCCACCCTAACCCCTGAGTGGTAGTACCTGTTAGGGTCCCATGTATGGGTTAAAAAGAAGAAAATGTGTCTAAAAAATTGAGTTAAAAAAATTTTTTCCATACCCAGCAAGAATGAATAGAACAGAACTTATTCGGCATAAAATAACCTAACATAGGTTGACGTGCCGTAAAATTAAAACAAAAATGGGACAAAGAGAGAGAAAGAATTCAAACCAGCTTTACACTGCTTTAAAAATTGACCTCGTACTTGACGGAGGGGTTGGGTAAATATATAATACTCTTCAAATCACCAGACTTGAAATGGTAAACTCTAGTTATATTTTGAAGAAAATGTAATTAAAAGAATAAATGAAATGTCCATCACATAATGAACAATCAACATTACTGATAGGGCATTAAGTATACCCCAATAATCTACCGGTTTAATCTATCTATACATATATAAAGGGCAGTTTGTGTGTGTATGTATGTATGTATGTATGTATGTCCGGATGAGACTGTCCAATTCGTACAAGATGAAATGAAAAAAAATGTAAATCCTGATTATCTGGTGTTGCTTATCCGCCGAATTATTTCTTATGAGTGTCGTCGCCTCATCTAAATAATGGACCATTCCATTTTAATCATAAAGAAAGGGAAGAAAAAGGACATGCTACACAGAAAAGATAATAAGAAAGAAAGAGAGTGAAAGGGGGAGAACGCGCAGAAGCGATAACGCTAGTCTATTTCAATCGAAGATAATGAAAAGAAGGAAAGAAAGAAAGAAAAAAGTGAGACTTTTAAATCAAGATTGTTATACTTTTTACATATTGAACTATCTTCGAATAGCTCTTAAGTAAACATACCAAACGTAATAATTAAATTATCATACTGTCGTATATCCACAGGTCCTGTTAGTAATACTAAAATTAAAATACAATCTTTATTACAGATTACTAAAATTTGTCTTTATGACCAGAAATATTTTGTTAGTGTAAAACTGGAAATGTTTATTTAAAAACAACTACCTATAATATGAGTAAAAGAACTGTTTAAAATATTTAATTTTGTAGAAACTTTAAATAATTCAAACATATGTAATGATGCTGATAGCTTTTTGATTTAGTGCCTTCTGGGACGCACATATTTGCTTTGAAGAAGTCCCCGGGAAAATTTATGGGTCCCAACTAAAGCCGTCTAACTCCTACTTTATAACCTATCCAGTGTAATTCGTTTCTAAGAAACTATTGAAATGTATTTACAGTTAGCTTGAAATGGTGAGGAAGAAAAAAAAATGGATATGATTTTACTGCGTCCTTTTAGATTTATGTGAGTCAGGTACGCATCCTGCGTCCTATCAGCATATGTATGGGTAAAAGAACTGCTTTTAAAATATCTAATTTTGTAGAAACTTTAAATAATCTAAACATATGAAAAAAGTTCTAAAATTATTTCGAAAAGAATGTTTGAAAAGACGAAAACAGTTGTAAAAAAAGTTAAAAACTCTTTTTTTTTCCCAGTGGCGGTCAGTCATACGTGTCTAGTTTAGAATTCTTTGAACAAAGAAATCTATTTTTATAATCTCGAAACTATTAAAAGATATTTGATTTCAAAAAGGATAGAGATTGGCTAAGAGTAAGAATTCCCTATAGAAATCAAAAATAAATTCTACACATGTAAACAATAAACATTTATTTAATTAAAGAGATTAAAGTATTTGATAAAATTCCTCGGGAAAAAAAGAAAGAAAAACTTTGGAATTTTATGAAATGAAAAAAGAAAAGAAAAAAAGGGACTGGAGACAAGAGATTTTTCATCATCATCCAATTATTTTTTAATGTAAAAAAAAAAAAAGATTTGTACATTACTGGTGTTTATTTGATATAATACATAGACAATGTATTTATTTGTTTAAATAATGGTAAAAAAAAGTAAATTGTAATGAATATTGTCCATCGTGCAATTCTTTTTTTATTAAAATTGATTTCAATAGATGGCCTTAATAGGTACCAGTAATGCTGATAGCTTTTTGATTTAGTGCGTCCTGGGACGCATATATTTGCTTTGAATGAGTCCCCGGGAAAATTTATGGGTCCCAACTAAAGCCGTATAACTCCTACCTTGTAACCTATTCTGTGTAATTCGTTTCTAAGAAACTATTGACAGCTTGAAATGGCAAGGGAAGAAAAAAGAAAAAAAAACAATGGGACGCATGGATACGATTTTATTGCGCCCTTTTAGATTTTTGTGCGTTAGGGATGCAGGGCACGTACCTATCAGCATCTCTGAGGTACTACCACTCCGGGATAGAGTGGACCTGGGAGTAATGGCAATGAAGGAGTACTCCACACTCCCCAGAGCTCCAGAATTGGAATTTTGACACTAGATGCAGTTTAACCTCATACCCAGGACACGAAGACCAACACCTTCTAACACATATATGATGAAAAGGGTTGGGGGTTGTCATACAGGCAGTAGGGTTGCGACAATCATATGGGTCTTAGGGCTTGACGTGACCAGCCGATTGATCGGAGGGGGCCTCTTCAACCGTCCGCCTAGCCTAAATAAGGGCAAAAGTAGTGTTGTATGTCATGGACTGCTCAGCCACCAGGATTCCACCCTTAAGCATCACGAGTTGCCACCCACCGTGACTCTTTTTTCTTTCTTTTCATCTTTTCATTATGTTCGATTAAAACAGATTAGCGTTATCGGTTCCGGACGCTCACCCCCTCTTTCTAGCTTTCCCCTTCTGTTATTTTTTATTATATTTTCTGTGTATCATGTCCTTTTTCTTCCCTTTTTTTATATGGCCCCATTGAGGGAAGTTTACCCATTTGTAGAGGTTCAGTCGGTGTATTCTTCTGTACCAGCTGACAAAAAGAACACGGCGAAAACTATTAATAAGATTTATGTAAAAATGAAAATGGTTCATGTTGGATTCTCTCAGCAAATAACTGTTGATAAGTGTCGAGAAATTGCATTGCTGTTAGTCATTGGAGTGGGGAGAAATGAGTCAGTTCTTTAAGCAGAGAACATCCAGAAATAAGTTTATATAATGATGAACATCTTTTTATAAACAACTGCTCGAAAATCCTTTTAGTACATTTGGCTTTCAAGACTCACTTGTTGCACATATCTTGCTTACCGCCATGTCAGCTGGGGCGGTAGAATACACCGACTGCACCTCTGCAGGATGGTAATACCTCCTAATGGGACCACCTGTTGGCCATGGGTGGCGACCCGCGTTGCTTAAGAAGCGAATCCTAATTGTTGAGTTGTCCATGACGTGCAACACTCCACTTTGGTCCTTACTTAGGCTAAACAGGCGGTCGGAGAGGCCACTCTGATCAATCGGCTGATCACGTCAAACCTGTATGATTGTCCCAATCCTATTGTCATTATAGCAAACCCCAACCCTTTTTATCATGTGTGTGCTAAAGGGCGGTAGCTGGGGTTTTTAATGTCCTGGGTGTGACGTTAAACTCTATCTGAGGGTGAAGTTCCAATTCTGGAGCTCTGGGGACCGATGAAGTGACCCTTCATCACCATTACTCCCAGGTCCACTTTGATCAATTGTTGTGGTACTTGCTCGGGTTAAATAAAAAAATGAGTTTTAAAAAAATGAGTGCCCATCAAGAATGAATCAAACAAAACGACTTCGGCATAAAATGTATGTACTTAAAATAATTGTATCTGTATATAGATATTCTTTTAATATTGTACTAGCTGGATCTGTGGATCTACTACAGTATAATAAGTATTATAATGTTTCATATGTTTACTTAAGAGCTATTGCCAAATAGTTCAATTTGTAAAAAGTATAATAATCTTGATTTAACTCTCTCTCTCTCTCTCTCTCTCTCTCTCTCTCTCTCTCTCTCTCTCTCTCTCTCTCTCTCTCTCTCTCTCTCTCTCTCTCTCTCTCTCTCTCTCTCTCTCTCTCTCTCTCTCTCTCTCTCTCTCTCTCTCTCTCTCTCTCTCTCTCTCTCTCTCTCTTCTCTTCTTTCCTTCTTTTCATTATGATCGATTAAAAAGATTAGCGTTATCGATTCCGGACGCACACCCTCTCTTTCTAGCTTTCCCCTTCTCTCTTTCTTTCTTTATTATTATATTTTCTGTGTATCATGTCCTTTTTCTTCTCTTTCTTTCTTTATGATAAAAACGGAATGGTCCATTATTTAGCTGAGATGACGACACTCATATGAAATAATAATTCGGCAGATAAGCCATACCAGATAATCAGGATTTACATTTTTGCATTTCATCTTGGACGATTTGGACAGTGTCATTTTAAAGCAGAGGGTGTTGCAAGATGAAAACTGTCGTATAATTAAAGAACACGAGTATTAATATAGAGATATGTTCTGTGCAAATATTATCTTCTTTTTTCTTTTGTTTTCTTTTTTAATAAAAAGATTGATGTAAGAAGATAATAAAAGGGGAGATGCGCAAGGAGGCATAAAAAAAAAACAACAACAAATAGCCGAAAAATTCCTTCCTGTAATCCAATAACCCCACTGTCTCTCAAAAATAGGAGAAATTTACCGTATTTGACGGCATATAAGACGCACTCTCATTTCAGCTGGTCAGATTCAGGAAAAAGTTTTTAGTGTCTTTAAGCATATATTGTTGAAAACACTCTAGCTGTGCATTACCCAAGCAGAAACATAGCTGTATAAAAGCAATTTAGCAGTACAGACAAGCAATAAGCACACACAATACATCTCAATAGCAGGAAATTTTGTTAAAAAAAGTGCGTCCTATATGCCGTCAAATACGGTAGTTTATTTTTTTTTATACCAATGTCTAAATTTCACTCGAATCGAATTAGTATCGTACCCAGGACACGGATTGTTTACATAATCCGTGTCCTGGGTATGATACTAAACAGCATCTAATGATGAGGCCCCAGTTCTGGAGATCTAGGAAGTGTGGAGTACTCCTTCATTGACATTACTCTCAGGTCCGGATAGGTACTACCTGTTAGGGTCCCATCAATGGGTCAAATAGATCTATTTGAAAATTGATCGTATTCAATAGGATCGTGTGTGGAAAAAAGAAGAAAAAAACTTAATCAGAAGCAGTCCAGTATCATACCCAGCACACCCCTCCTGTAGGTGTCTGACTAACAGGTGACTATATGCTTGAGGAAGGCTGACAAACACATCGGTTGAGCCATAATGATGAAAACTGAATGTGCTCTTTAGCCGGTTCTAAAAGCTAGCATCTAGGCATTTCATGTTTAACGTCTTTTCTTATAAAAGGTAATGTAAACAAAATTTTACACGCTTTGTGTTTGGAACGAAAAAAAAATTATATTACGTTTTCATAAATATTAACAAGAATTCATTGTTGGGGTTAGGGTTAGGGTTTCAATTTTATGTTTTAACAATTGATAGTGGAAAATGCCATTTTTCTACTTTGGAAAAAATTAATGATTGTAAAATTTACCTTTATCATTTCCTTGAATTTAAAAAAAAATATTTTGTAAAAAAAATCACGTTTGATCACAAAGTCATTAACGGTGTCTATATTTTTCATTTAGAAGAATTTTTTGTATCTTTATCCTTCACAAAATATAAATATATATGAATATAAATAAACTTTTGTGTTTAAATCTGTGTTGTTATTTTTAACGTTACTTGCATTCATAATAAAAATATTTACAGCGAAAGTAAAATTAGGAAAGTACGGTTTGTCTATTTTACGAGGACCGGCAAAATAAGCCTTAAACAGGCAGTGATGCTGATAGCTTTTTGATCTAGTGCGTCCTGGGACGCACATATTTGCTTTAAATGAGTCCCAGGAAAATTTGATGGGTCCCAACTAAAGTTTCTTAATAGATTGTAAGTTTTGTTTTATTTATGATCTGAGGAAACGTCTAACTCCTACCTTTTAACCTATCCTGTGTAATTCGTTTCTAAGAAACTATTGAAATATATTTACAGTTAGCTTGAAATGGTGAGGAAAGAAAAAAGAAAACACTGGGACGTATGGATATGATTTTACTGCGTCCTTTTAGATTTTTTTGCGTCAGGGACACAGGACGCGTACCTAACAGCATCTCTGAACAGGTTTGTCTATTTGACCGGAACCGGCTAAGTAGCGTCTTCTGATAAAAACCAACAAGGATGAAACTATTAATCTGAACAACTCATAAAATAGAATCTTTTAATCATTTACAGGTGTATACAGAATTATCTGGATCGTTTTACCTTAGTTTTTTGATGTCGTAGGATTAGTTCTTTTTTATTTTTTTCCAATTTTTTTCTTTGTTGATATAATCAGAATTATCGACACCTGGTATCTGGATTGTGTTTTTATAGTGGTATATTTTCGCGTTCGTACCTGCAATTGGGATTTATTTTCGTTACTCTGTTTCATCACAAAGAAACATTTTTTCTGATACTCCAAGAGACGAGAGGGAGGGGAAGAAAATATTTGATTAAAGCCAGGATTTCAAATACCGATCTTTAAGATGAGGTGTGACCTCCTCTCACTTGAGAAGGTAGTGTAATACAATCTTCCCTTTATTAATTTATTAATTTACACTAGGCACTGCCAAAGTTGCCGTAAAATCCGTATTTTACAAAATAAATTTAAGCCCCCGGTATTTTGTATTTTTATTTATACTGTAATTAGTTTCAAATTTATATAACCCCACCGATATTTAGCGCCCCAAAGCTGGGGGCGGACAAAATTAAGTAACCTATACAAAATCAGAAAGGTTTGAAATAAAATAACTGATGCATTATAAAATTCATTCATTGATAAATCAACACTGAAAATTTCATTAAAATTGGATAATTCCCTGATTTTTAGTATTTTTTTTCAATCGGAGAGTGAGGGTAAATTTATTTTGTAAAACACGGATTTTACGTCATCTTAGACAGCGTTTACGTCCATGTTTACGATATATTTGAGCAAAATTGACTGAAAAAAATAGTTTAAAATGTATTAAAATAAATTACATGTGTAATATTATTTTCCTTTTTTTATTGATGCTTATTATGGTACTAATTTTCGACTTAGACAAGAATTTGACCTTAAATAATCGATTTAATTAATTCAAATTTATTTTAAAATGAAAACTAGTCAATATTTTGGCAGACTCTCTTTATTAAGCTTACGACAGGGGAATTTCCCTGGCGTAATGGCTGGACTGTGACAGCGTAGTGAGTTCGAACTCCAGTTGCGTTATGTTGTCCAATTATCTTTTAGGGGGAATATCTTCCCTTACAATGTAAAGGAAGATATCCCCCTACAAGATATTTAGACTCGTCCAACGGAACACATAAAGAACGAATACGCGAGGTTAATCGTCGTCGAGTTTACGTAGCAGTATTCGTATTCAAATCACTACTAGTCGAGTAACTAGTCACACTGTTGGAGAACTGCGCGTTGACTCTATTATTTATATTCCTGTACAAAAAGTAATAAACTTTTTTTTCTGGATTTTCAATGTCTTATTTGATAAATTCAGTCACAAGACGTTGTTACGTTCACTTTCGGACTAATAATCTTGGGAAAGGTACGAACACCCTCATCTCCATATCTACGTGTTAAATAGTACCACAACTGTTCTTCTACACGGATGGCTTTGGTATTAAATAACCC
This sequence comes from Doryteuthis pealeii, assembly GCA_023376005.1. Classification (NCBI taxonomy): domain Eukaryota; kingdom Metazoa; phylum Mollusca; class Cephalopoda; order Myopsida; family Loliginidae; genus Doryteuthis; species Doryteuthis pealeii. The sequence goes on from CM042147.1 coordinate 10,840,428, forward strand.
ATGAAGGTTGATATGCCATTAAACAAAGAAACCTAACCAAACCAGACTAGTAAAGTAGGTGGAGTGACCCATTGTCGGTATCAGCCGGAAAGTGAGGGAGTCTATCCCCTTTTCACTTGATACCCTATACTTGCGACCTTGTCACACCATACCCCTGGAAAAATGGGTTGTGTATTTAGGGTGCCCCATCATAGTGTAATGGTTAGCAAGCTAGTCTTACAGATCCATTTCTACCTAAAAGCGAATTCGATCCTTGCTGGATGCCTTTTACTTGCGACGCTGTGTCACATCCTACCTATGGCGAACGGGTTTCGTAAATACCTATTTCTACTTACTAGTATTAAAGGTCGTTGTTCAAGCCCAGTTTAAAAACTAAGGTTTTTAATGTTGACTAGCGGGACCTGTGGATATATCACAGTACGATAATAATTTAATTATTACAACATTTGATATGTTTACTTAAGAGCTATTCCCAATAGTTCAATATGTAAAAAGTATAATAATCTTGATTTAACTATCTTACTTTTTTTTTTTTTCATCTTTTCGATTGTTCGATTGAAACAGTTTAGCGTTATCGCTTCTGGGCTATCATCCCCTCTTTCTATCTTTCCTCTGCTGTTTCTTTCTTATTATATTTTTTTCTGTGTAGCATGTCCTTTTTCTTCCCTTTCTTTATAATAAAAACAGAATGGTCTATTATGTGATGACACTCATAAGAAATAAGAATTCGGCGGATAAGGAACACCAGATAATCAGGATTTACATTTTTGCATTTTCATTTGGACGATTTGGACGGTCTCGTTTTTAAGCAGGGGGTGTTGTAAGATGATAACGGTCTTACAAATAAGGAACACGAGTATTTGTATATAGATTTTTAAGCCCAGTTTAATGCTGATTTTCAAAGCGTGAATACTGGTTCTTCCCACGAGAAAAGACTGTTGCATCATAGTTTCTTTTTCGTCCATTTCTTTCCCCACTTAATGTTTAAACGTATCAAATATCTCTCCATCCGGCGTATGCACCCAATAACCCTTGAGGATTAAATTTCGAGATCAGAATTCAAGAGAATTTCATATAAATTCCCTAAAATCAAATTAATAATCACTTTGGTCTTTATTTTTTTTAACATTCTTGCAATCAAAACAGTTAATTCCTTGCCCCGCCCCCTAAAATAAATAAATAAATAAATAAATAATGTGTGACTGCCAAGGGAATTTAGGTGGTAGGAATTCGTAATTAAAATTATTTTTCCTCTCAGATCCTGGGGTTTGTTTTTACACCACTCTGGATTTGATACTAAAATATGTAAAATTTGATATGTGTGTAGATAAGTGTGTGTATATATATATATATATATATATATATATAATGATCACAAAAAATGTTTGTTAAAGATAAACAAAATATTATTAGTTGGTAATTATAGATAATCATTTTTTTAATTCGTTTTATATATATATATATATATATATATATATATATATATATATATATATATATATATATATATGGGTTTTTCGGACGGTTGTCGTCATCTTTATTTTTATATACACAACGTTTCGGCCGATGTGTCCTCCAGACTTTTTCAGGTGTTTCTTGTCGAACTCGGGAACCTTCTCGTTCAACTTGGGAGACTATGTCGTAATCGACATTGCTCTCTCTCCTCTCTCATATATATATATATATATATATATATATATATATATATAATACCTAATTGCAAGAGACTGCAGGTAGAATGTTCTGAAATCTGGCCAACAACCCTAATGGAATTTTTTTATTCCACCAGTTAAAACAAAACAAAACAAAAACAAAAGCCACCATCAAGCTACTTATCAAAGCAGACAGTGTCCAGCTGGGGACATAGGCATTTTCAGATTGTGAACAGACCCTTAAAGCGGTTTTTTTTTTTTTTTAATTCAGAGGAATTTTCATGTGTTCAGTTTTATATCTGAATCTTTCCTTGTCGATATTTTTAGTCTGTGAAATTAGTAGCACTGTTCATCTAAAGATGCTGGAATTCTATGGGGAATGTCAATTCAAAACATACTATGTTAAAAAAAATGGACAGTGCTTTACCCCACTCTACCCAGGCAATACCGGGTGTCTACTTCTAGTACATATATAAAGGGCAGTTGGTGTGTATGTATGTATGTATATATGTATGTATAGATCCGGCCAACCCGGGGGTCCAGTGGCATCGGCCCTGAACTTTACAAGCTAATAGCGTTGATCCCAGTGGGCTATCCCCAGACAACATCTACCCCCTTGAGTTAAAGGGGTAGGGTTGGATTTATTGTCCAGTGCCTGAGCCCCCCACCCCACCCTGAGGGGGAATGCCGATGGGATCAGTGCATTTTTTGCACCCGCCACCCATGAGTCACCGCTTGTGGGTGGTCCCACATTAATAGGGCCTTGTTCCTAACCCGTACACGAAAATACAACAATTAACGACAAAGTAAATATATATACACATCAAATATCACCAATTCTTGTTTTTGTGTAAAAATTATGAAGATTTGATTGATATTTGAAGATATTTAGAAATTAAAATATACGTAGAAATAGCATTGAAATTCCACTTGAAAATGTCCAGCATTTGTAAATCTCAAAAGTAAACAAATCCATACACCAGGTTCCCCCCTCTACCCAGTTGATGCTGGGTAGCCGCTTCTTGTCATATCTAAGACAGTTTTTTGACATGATTCCTATTGGACATGTCCCTTTTTTTTTTCTTTTTTTTTTAATAATCTATTTCTTATTATCTGCGTTATTCGGACTATTGTCCCCATCTTCATTGTTATTTGTACAACATTTCAGCCGATATACCCTCCGGCCGAAACGTTGTACAAATAACAATGAAGATGGGGACAATAGTCCGAATAACGCAGATAATACTAATCTTCAAGCCTCATCTCAAACATTCAGAGAAATACTATTTCTTATGTCTCATTGGGCATCTCGACTTTTTAGTGTTTTCTCAAATCAACTTAAAAAAATAAGAACCTTTGCACAAAACATATACAATATTAATACAATCTCTATATACAGATTGGTTGGTTGGATTTTATGGTATGTCAACTCTTGTTCGGTTATTTTATGCCAACGACATTGTTTTATTCATTCTTGACGGTTACTGAAAATTTTTTAAACTCATTTTTGTGCCATTTGCTTACAATGCTACAAGTATCAAAACTGTTTCTTTCATTAGCGACCTTGACAGAGTTCAGTCAATAATTAGGTCTTATATATATATATATATATATATATATATATATATATTTACAATTATGATAGAAATTCTTTTCTGGTTGGCTGTTAGAGGGAAAAAGAAACAATTTAAACCAGTTTTTTTTTCTTTTAAATATTTAGCCTCTATAAAGAAACTATATCCAAAGTCAGTTTAATTTTTAAATTCTCAAGAGAGAACAACACTCTCTCTCTCTCTCTCTCTCTCTCTCTCTCTCTCTCTCTCTCTCTCTCTCTCTCTCTCTCTCTCGTAAACAATCGGTCTAGAATTCGGTATTGAATTTCCTATTCATCTGGTTCTGTAACTTTCTTAAAATGTGTGCAGACAGATCCGTCACTTTCGCTTGCATTCTCCCCCCCCCAAAAAAAAAATGGCCTTGTGACTTTATAAAATTGCCGATGTAAATTTTGTCAAATAGAAAGATTCTTTGTTTAGAACAAAGAACTGGCACCGAATGAAGGAAAAACGGTAAAGCACCAAAGAGCTGATAAATATGGGAAGAAATAAAAACTCTAAGCTACCAATTGGTTGGTTGGTTGGTTGAGTGTGGCGCCGCATGTGTTGCCGCACATATGCATGCAGTTGTCACATCCACACATTAACATATCTATATATGAATAAAACCCAAAGGTCTGTGCATACTGATATGCAATTTCAACACACCAATGTAAAATTATATTGTCCATATCTTTTCAATTTTTTTTTTTTTTTTGCCTGAAGATTACCATGTAAAGATGTGCATGAAATCTAAAGGTTGCAGATAAACATCCATGTAATTAGATATATATACAAAAATTAATATATATTTATTCATTATTGTTATATATTTTATGGAAAAAAATTATTTTGCTTTTTTTAAAAAATTCCCCTTATTTATTGAATGACACACACACACACACACACACACACACACACAATATATATATATATATATATATATATATATATATATGATTGAAGAATTGTCAGTCTAAAAGAAACCTTTGATAAAGAATAGGGTACCTGAAAATAGTTATTTACTGAGCTTAGATGTGGCACAAGCCCAGAAGTATGGGGCGCCCAATGAGAATCAAACTCATTAACATTGGTCTGCTTGCTAATCATTACACCATGTGATGTGCCCAGCTACCAAGATATAAGGAAAATAAAGAAGATTAAGAACACAGTATTCATACTCTTCAACATATTTTTCCATACTTCTAAGACAACCGAAAAGTTTTTTTACCAACATCCATCAGACATATCTATCTATCATATATATATATATATATATGAAGAGAAAAATGGAAGTGAATCCGACAGTATGTAATATAGTGAAAAATTGAAAAAGCACAGGTTCATAAAATGAGTGATGATGACCTGAAGAAGATCTACTAAATAGATTGAAATACAGCAGCGTTGGCTGAATAAATATCACTCATTTTATGAACCCGTGTCTTTTCAATTTTTCACTATATTACATACATATATATTGAAATAAAAAAAAAATTTCATTTCAACATACCGTCGGATTCGCTTCCCTTTTCAACTTACATATATATATATATATATATATTCGGGTTTATATATGCGCTGGGCTTCGTTTTGCCCCTTAAGACACAAAATCAATCTAATTAAAACACTAGTTCACCGTGCCTTGATGACCTGTTTCAAGCTTAAACTCACGGCCAAGAACCATTAGAACCACTTTATTTAAAAATGAATATTCTAAGGACCTAATCACCACTACAATTAGATGTAAGTACATGCAGTTTACCACCAATCCTAGGATTTGGACCTGAAAAGTGTCCTGTGCATCTAAAATTACCGTGGATTTGCAACACATCTCTTCAACTACTTAAACGCATCAAACGATCTGTCCATCATTGCTTGAATTCAGTTATGTTTTAAGTTGTTACACAGAAAAAATATAATAAGAAAGAGAGAGGGTTAGCGCACAGAAGCGATAACACTAATCTATTTCAATCAAACATAATGAAAAGATGAAAAGAAAGAAAGAAAAAAGAGTCAGAGAGAGAGTTAAATGAAGATTATTATACTTTTTACATGGCCAAATATATTTGGCAATGGCTCTTAACTAAACATATCAAATATTGTGATAATTAAATTATCATACTGTGGTATATCCACAGGTCCTGCTAATCAAGATTATTATCCTTTTTATATATTAAACTATTTGCAATAGCTCTTAAGCATATTAAATGTTGTAATAATTAAATTATCATACTGTGGTATATCCACAGGTCCTGCTAGTAAAGATATAAATGATATTGATATGATAGTAATGCACATATTGCTCTACAATGGAGTAACAATTGGCACTCATCTAATCTGAGACTGTTAATATTCTCACAAGTTGGTTGTCCCATGTTGTGATATATATATATATATATATATATATATATATATATATATATACACACACACACACCCAACCCCTCTGCACGAGTCGGATATGATACAAGGTCAAATTCTTAAGCGAAGTTTAACAGTTTTAAATTCAGAGTTTTCCTTCTACTAGACTGGTTGCCTAATCTTCTGGCCTGGATTGGGTGTTCTGTTTGTATCTCAAAGTTCCAGAGAACTTTATACATCTCATTCTCTAGGACGGATTCTAAGATTTGGTAGTATGGTTAAAATTTAATTTCTTGCACAGTTCCCCTAGGGATCACCTTTCCCACCCAGTCATGCCTCGTCTTGTATTCCTTTTGTGCTAGTTCACTGCATTCGTTTATGCATTTCATTTTCAGGGACAAATTCTGCTTTGTGCGTGTGTGTGTGTGTGTATATATATATATAATATATATATATATATATATATATATATATATATATACCATTTGTTAGTATGGTGTAATTTGAGTTTCTTGCATAATTCCCAGTGGATCATCCAGTTGTGCCCGTTCCTGTATTCTTTTTGTGCTATTATTATAAATCTTTCTTTTGACTTGGTGAAGAAAAATAAAACCTCCCTAATTGTTCAGTAACAATAACTTCTAAGCTGATATTTGAGTTAATCATTTTAAAGACATTTCAATACTTATATATTATATAATCTTAAAATATCAAGTGAAAAAAAAGAAAAATAGAAATGTATACATCATATTATAACTAGCAAAAATATGCGCCCTCTGGGTACAAGTATTTAAGTTTTGATATAATTGAATATATTGAATTAGAAAGTCTAATGAAATAATAAGAACGTAAAATTGATTACGCTTATTTTTACTTTATTCTAATTGATTTCAATGTAAAATCATTCATAGCACATGCTTTAGATAATAATATTAGAAATCAATAACACCAAGATTTGTAATGCCAAATCTTTTATTTATATATATATATATAGACACATACATATGGTTCATCACCTTCACAACCTTTCCAAAGAGATCCAATGTTGCCGAATTGTGCGTCATGTTACCAAAATATTGGAAACTTTTGACTCACCCTCATAATACTGTGCAATTTGTGTCTCATATTAGAGAGAAGATGGGCATCTTGCCCTAATGATGCCATGAAGACCCCCAGAATGGTACTCTAACGGAATCAAAGATTATGCTTTACAACAACCAGCTATGTTTTCTTTTTTTAACCTGATATTTATGTATTTTTGTATACATCAATTTTACACTAATTTTTAAGCCTAGCTTTTTGTTTTCTAATATATTTTTTTGTTTGTTTGTTTGTTTGTTGGGGTTTTTTTTTTTTGCCACAAGCTGAGTTCTTTGAGAGTATCAAGTAACTTTGGTAAGAGATGGCTGTCATGTTTCAGCTTCCTGCATTCCTCCAAGAATTGGCAGTTCTTCATCTCGGAATAAGATGAGTGCCGAGGCAAAAATGTCTTCTGTTATTCTCATCAAAACCCAAAAACATAAAGAGACGTTTTTACCCAGAAACAACAACAACAACAATAATACTAATAATACTAATAATAGTAATAATAGCGTTATGATGTATCACTATTTTATTCCGTATCTTCTCTATTTTCTCCCTTGTGGTTTTCACCTGCCTCAATATTAAGAGTTGGGTCATATTCTCACGCAGTCTCTCATCATTACATGTGATGATGAACTGTTTTCTATTTCCTTCTGGCATTGTTTTCTTGTTTATATTAACCCTTGCCTCAACCATTTCCCTATTTGCTTTGCTAAGATTAATTGTTTCTTGTAAAAAAAAATTTTCACACGCGTATACACGTGTGTGGGCATAAAAAAATTTTTATGTATAATAAATAATTATATATTAGTTTTGGCATATATTTAATTGCATGGAAACTTTATCTGCTACCATTTGGTTTCATGCTCATTTAAACATGCTTATTTAAACAGAACAATCTTCAGGCAGTAAATGAAAGATTTTGAAAAAAATCAAAATGCACAATCTCTTTTGTCTATTTTTTTTTTTCTTCAGGTGTTTCTTGTTGAAATCAGGAACATTCTTTAACTCGGAAACCTTTCCGTCGAACTTGGGAGCCTTTATGGCATAATCGGAAATCTTCACTGAACTTCAAATTGAACTCATTATTCAATTCAATGGGGTAGACTGTTTTCGTTCCATTAACCATGACCAGGTACAAGTGTTGAAGCTATGTTAAGTATTCTGTTATTATTACCCTTGGTCAGGATTGAACCCACAACCTACAGATGATTGTCACTTAAAACTATATTAAAACAACCCCTATATCCGTTGCACCATGTGTCCAACTGGACAAATAGTATTCAATAAGTATTGAGATTGAAGCTGTATTTGCAAAGACAGAAATTAAGTCCTGTCAGCATTCTTCCAATAAACCCTGCCCTTAACTTTTTTAGGTGAGGGTGCAGGTGCTGCCTTGGGGAGAAGGCTCCCTCGAACTACACAATTTATCTTTACCTCACTTACCTGTATCCCACGGTGGGGAGAGGTAGGTAAGAAAGCAGTTAAGAATTGAACTACCAAAAACGTGGTCTATTTAAGACAGACATCTTTGGAATAGTCCATTTCTAATGGCTAGGGTAGTCTAATCTATTTTTAATGGGTAATGTGGTCAATACCATGCTCTAAATAGACACTTTAACATACACCAGCAGGACATGTGAATATACCACAGTATGATAATTTAATTATGACTATGTTTGATATATTTACTTAACAGTTATTGCAAAATAGTTCAATTATTAAAATGTATAATAATCTTGATTTGACTCTCTCTGAAACTTTTATTTTCTTTTTTACCTTCTTTTCATTATGTTCGATTGAAAAAGATTAGCGTTATCACTTCCGCATGCTACCCACTCTAACTTTCCACTACTCTTTCTTTCTTTCTTATATTTTTCTGTGTAGCAAGTCCTTTTTCTTTTCTTTCTTTATGATAAAAATGGAATGGTCCATTATTTAGCTGAGGTGATGACACTAATAAGAAATAAGAATTTGGCAGATAAGCGAAACAAGATAATCAGGATTTACATTTTTGTATCTTATTTTGGATGATTTGGACAGTCTCATTTTTAACCAGAGGGTATTGCATGATGATAACGGTCATGCAATTAAGGAACACAAGTAATAATATAAAGATTACTTAACAAGTCCCACTGTCAGCAGAACATGCTTTTCAGTTTTGCCAAAGAAATGCTAACTGTGACATTTCTGTCAGTGGTGGTGTTTATTTCTGTTTAAAAAAAAATCATTAACTTTAATAGAATAAAGGATTCTTTTCTGTGGAATGTCACTTTACTAGGACCAAGTTGTCAAGAAAATGGCACTAAGTAAGAAAGAATGAGATTGTGGCTGATGATTAGCACCACTTAAAATGGTTATGGACATTTCAACAGTGAACAGCTTTTATTATACAAGAAAAATGTCTGTATGAAGTTAACACATCACTCAATAAGTCCTGGTCCTAAAGAATAAAACAACTTTTAGGCAAAATTTGACTTTATTCATCAACATAGTCTCCTTCTAGGGTAATACACTGATTCCAACACTTCTCTAACAATTCAATGCCTTTTTTGTAGAATGATTTGTCTTTGGCCTCAAAATTCACCTCAGTTTCTGATATCACTTCTTCATTGGAGCCAAATATCATTCCCTGGAGCATTCTTTTGAGGTCTGCAAACAGCCAGTAGTCACTGGGGGCCAGATCTGAAGAATAGGGTGGGTGCAGAAGCAATTCGAAGTGCAATTCTTGTAGTTTTGCCATCGTTGTGATCGACTTGTGACACATTGTCTTGGTGAAAGAGCACTTTTTTTCACATTTTTTAGTGATTTCTTCCTTCAAACGCACCAATAATGCTATACAGTATTCGCTATTGATGGTTCTTCCTTTCTCAAGGTTATCAATGAACAATATACCTTGCGCATCCCAAAATACGGAGGCCAAAACCTTGCCTGCTGATGTTTGCATCTTTGGTCACTTTGGACAGCTCTCACCTGCCACTGTCCACAGTTGACTGCCGATTTGACTCCGGAGTGAAGTGGTGGATCCATGTTTCATCCATTGTCACATATTTATGCAAAAACTCCTTTTTGTTGCGTTGAAACAGTTGCAAACAACACTCTGAATCGTCGATGCGTTGTTTTTTGAATGACTGTGAGCAAACGCGGCACCCACTTTCAACACAGATTTCTCATTGACAAATGTTCATGCAAAATAGTGAATACACTGCCTTCTGATATCTTCAACTCCTCTGCTATCTCATGCAACTTCAATTTACGATCGGCCAAAACAAGTTGTGGAGTTTTTTTGTGTTTTCTGGGACAACTGCCAATCTGGGCGACCTGAGCATTCAGCATCATTTGTGTCTGCACAACTGCATTTAAAGTCAGCATACGACCTCTTAACCATCGTTTCCAATGGAGCAGAGTCCAAATAGCACTTATCAAGCTATTGCTTTGCTTGAACAGTATTTTTTCCCATCAGAAAGCAATACTTTATGAACACATGAAATTCAGATTTTTCCATTGTTTTGAAAATTTGCAACAGTAGCTTCACTTAAATAACTGTAATTTGTAAACTAATAATTCGATTGGGCTCAAATTTTGACAAGTGCCATTTAAAAGATAGTACTTTATAAAAATGATATGGATTTTTTATTAGTGGTGTCATCTATATGTCAGCCCCAGAACTTATTGAGTGATGTGTTTGTTAAATCAACAGTTTAATCTGAAAACCAAAGATGATACTCTGATAAACAGAAACATGAAGATAATCATCAAAAAACAGATCTGAAGAATGTGGAGTACTCTTTCATTACCATTACTCCTAGAGTAATAACCCCAAGGGAAAAGTAAAGAGCAAAAAATGACTTTGTTTCTTCATTTTGCTTTGTTCTTTCTTCATTTGAACAATATTTCAGCCAATTTCAGCCTTTTTGTCCAACTTTGACACCAGCTATTTTTTTCTTTAAATGTATTAATGGGCTCACATTCAAGAAGTATTATTTTTAGGATCCTACTAATTTTAAACACATAGTTCTTAGGGGTGTGACAAAAAAAAAAACCTCCCCGGCAAAATCCATGAGATGACAAGTTCTCCTCTTCTTGTTAATTAACACTAGGTCTGGTCACTGATCCGGGATTAGGGGATCTGTCTGTATCTCAAAATCACAGAGAATTTTATGTCTCATTCTCTAGGACCAAATCTGGTTTGTACATATATCATTTAGTAGCATGGTGAAAATTTAATTTCTTGCACAATTCCCAGTGGATCACCTTTCCCACCCAATCATGCCTAGTCTTGTACTCCCTCTTTGCTAGTTTTGTGCATTCACTTATAATTTGAATTGGAAACTTCTTTGTTCTCTAATTTGGATATTGTTGTGCTCCATATAGACAATTCTAGTTTTCTCTCTAAACTTTGGTATCGTCTTTTGGATCTTAGTTCAAACAAAAACAAAGAGCACCAGAAATCCCTGGACCAGTGACAATTTAAGGATTGATACACTACTAAAAAAAAAAGGACCACTAAGGGAGATAACTTTTAAAAGATCTTAAACTATTATGTGAAACACAACAAAGAATATTGCACATAGAAATGTTTTTCTGCATAACATTTTTGCTGTGTTATGGTAAAATACAAATGTACAACAATCTGGATTTCTTTTTTTGTGTGTGTTATCCACAAGATAAGTTTTCTTCTTGTTGTTAATTAACACTAGGTCTGGTCTCCTAGCTAGGATTAGGTGAACTGGTGGTATCTCAAAGTCCCAAAGGATTTTATGTGTCTCATTCTCTAGGACGGATTCCGGTTTGTGCATATACTGTTTCATAACATGGTTAAAATTAAATTTCTTGTACAATTCACAGCAGATCACCTTTCCCACCCAGTTGTGCCAAGTCTTGTGCTAGTTTTGTGCATTCACTTATAATTTGGATTGGAAACTGCTTTGTTCTCTAATTTGTACTCTGTTGTGCCCTATTTAGACAATTCTTTTGAATCTTAGTTCAAACAAAAGACAAAGAGCTTCATAAATCCTTAGGCCGGTGACAATTTAAGGATTAGTACACTATTAAAAAAGGACCACTAAGGGAGGTAATTTTTAAAAGATCTTAAACTGTTATGTGTAACACAACAAATAATATTGCACATAAAATGTTTTAACTGCATAACATTTTTGCTGTGTTATGGTAAAATACAAATGTACAACAATCTGGATTTCTTCTTTTTTTGTTTTTGTTGCATTTGTTTGTATTAGATGGCATTTATCTGTTTATTTGAAGAAACACCTCAATTATTTCCCACAGCACCTTGATCGTTTCAACATGTGAGGGGAGAGAGTACCTTGTGACTTAACATAAACAAACGGGCACTTAAGTGGTGATGATTCATTCGAGCTTTGTGGTTTCTTTTATGGCTCATTTAAAAAAAATGAACCAAACCAAAAATATATATATATATATATTTTTTTTTTTTTTTTTGTCTTAACGATGATGATTATGTGCAGATATTTTTAATGCTGGTCAATTCTGTTAATAAAAAGAGAATATTTGTGAAAAAAACACTTATAAAGGGTGTGGATAGTATTTAAGGACAGATTTCAGGTTTAGAAAAAAATATTCCTATATAACAACAGAAAATAAATGTATTTGAACAAAAATAACAAACATAAGAGTTAACTAAGGATTGAGTAATTTTATTCAATGTATCCACCACTGTAGAATGAACATCATACTCACCTTCATAGGAAGGCTGTAACTAGCATCCAGTCACCAGACAAAAAAAAAAAGACAGCGTAACCAAATACACTCTGAACCAACTGCCAGAACACATTTTGTTTTATTCATTCTTCATGGGTACTCAATTTTTTTTTCAATTTTTTAAAACTCATTTTATCCATTTAACCCATGGAACCCTAACATGTACTACCACTCTGAATCAAAGTGGACCTGGGAGCAATAGTGATGAAGGGATACTCAACATTCGCCAGAGCTTCAAAATTGGAACTTCCCCATCAAATAGTTTAATATCATACACAGGACAATAAGGCCTTCAGTCACTGAGTTCTAGCACATGTATGATAAAAAGGATTAGAGTTTGCCATAAGGCCAATAGAGTTGGGACAATAATATTGGGACTAGGGCTTGATGTGAATAATGATTGATCAGAGGGGGCCCCCAACTGCCCACCTGATAGGTAAAGAGTTAATAAACTCTTAATCGTTCATATTGCTAGTGTTGGTGAGACACACTCACACACGCACACACTTCTGTCAAATTTGTAAATATATGCACACATATCTCTATAAATATATATATGAATCTTTTTTTATTATTATTATTAATATCTCAAAAATTAATTAATCTTTTTTTAGAAAAAAATTATTAATATTTAGAAAAAATGTTTTTTTAATATATATATATATATATATATATATATATATATATACACACATACACACACACACAACAAATTTGAACACAACTCCATTTATGAATTTTATTTCGCCTTCTAAGATGATAACTGTCCCATTAAAAAATGAAAACATTCATCATGGGACGCTTTATGAATCAAAGCGGAACCAAGCATAAAATTTCTCGCCTAACCTTTAAGAAAACCAAAACAGATGTTTGCTTATTCATTTCTCACTGGGCACAAGCTTTGGTGTTATGCTGGGGGGTTAAATCTACTTGAGGTTCAGTCTTACAAGTGGCATGGCTCAAATTTTTCTTAAAAGAATATTGCATGAGAAATAACTTCAATAACATTTTTACTCCATCTTGGATAGCTTTTCAGTATTTTAAGATGAGTTAAAAGTTTCGTAATATTTTACTATGCACTAGCAGAGATGCTGATAGGTATGTGACCTGCGTCCCTGATGCACAAAAATCTAAAGGATGCAGTAAAATCATATCCATGCAACCCAGTGTTTTTCTTTTTTCTTCCCTCATCATTTCAAGATAACTGTAAATACATTTCATTAGTTTCATAGAAACGAATTACACAGGATAGATTACAAGGTAAGAGTTAGCCGGCTTTATTTGGGACCCATAAATTTCCCTGGGACTCATTCAAAGCAAATATGTACATCCTAGAATGCACTAAATCAAAAAGCTATCAGCATCACTGCACTAGTTTAATCATCATCATCATCATAGTCATGGAAGACCATGATGTCTCGTGCCCTTAACTTACATTTTAGTGCAGCAGCTTCTGTGAATTTGAAGGCTAATGCTTGAAAAATATTTTTGATCACAGATGTTTCATGTGAAGTCCGGTCCTGAAGATGTTGCTATTGCTTTCTCTTGGACCGCTTTGCTTCATGATGTTGCACCAGGGTTACTTCAAGCATGAATATCCTGCCACACAGCCTGCCACCACTGAAGGCAGTCCTGAGTCAATTTTCCCAGCTCATAGGGTTGATGTTAAAGGACTTGAGATCATACTTGCAGACATCCTCAATCTGATTTTTGTCAGATGAAAGTTATGCATAGAGGATGTCCTTTGGGTTTCAATATTTTGCTACACACTAGTTTACAGCACTTATATCATGTGACCAAGCTGTAGAATGTACCTGATGTGCTGGGTAGTCTCATGGTAATGGTGTTACAATTTATGGGAGTCATAAATTGTTGGCAGACCCTGTAGTTAGTTTGAAATAAGTTTGTTAGAATTAAAAGCATAGGCGGTAGATTTCCAGTGGGTTTTATTGGCATTTTATGACCCCAACTGACCCTGGTACAGAGTAACGTGGGAATAGATAGTTCAGAATTGAGATTCAACCTAACCGTCAGAGAGCTTAGATGTGCTCTGAGGTCGGTCTCTCTGCACAGTGAATATGGGCTAATAAACTTGATCAAGGAAAAAAAACAAGTCTTGTTTTAATTACAATGATCAGAATCAGCTCAGAAGAAAACCAGAGAAGAATCAGACTCAGACAGGAACATGTCAGTCAAAGAAGTCAACAAGAAGCAAGATCATCCTCTCTCTAATCAGTATCTGTCTCTCTCTCTCTCTCTCTCTCTCTCTCTCTCTCTTATACCCGATGTTCGATGTTGGTATATAACAATGGGTGCATTGCTTCACAAAGTGATTTGAAAGCCACATATAAGAACAGACATCAGAATCTAAAATTAGGAACTTATGGTATATGAATTTGAACTTGGTGATAATACCACAGAAGCAACAAAAACATTTGTTTTGTGAAAGGTGAAGGTGGAGTAAATCAGCGTGGATTCCAAATCCATGCTCTAATTCATAGAGGCAAATCTGGTGAGTAGTAAGCACTCTGACAGTATCAGCAAGGTCAGTATCTCACAGTCCAATGTGGTTCAACCTTTGTGGGTTATGTAATGCCAAATCTTTTTGAGGGGTATGTATGATTTGCAAGCAAAGAGTTTATTAAGTATTTTGTTTTTGAAGTATGTTTGTTCGTTGAATTCCATGGCATTTCAATCCGGGGGGGGGGCTATTCCAAGCCAAAAGATGTGTCTGTTCCATTTATTCTTGTTGGGTATTCAATTTTTTTTTTCAAACTCAATTTTTTTTTTTAAACAGATTTTTTTTAAAACTCACTTTTTGGACTAATTAACCCATAGATATGACCCTAAAAGGTACACACGCATATAAATTGGACATATTTTGGTCATATTAATGTTTTCTACTAACAAATATCTAATTAAAATTATCAAATTATAAAAATTAAAGATTTTTAAAATCCTCTTAGTTCTATGTGTAATTAGATTTCCATAGCAAGTAGATCCTACGCTGAAGCTCTGAGAATTGAAGAAGTTTGTAAAAATATCTCATTCATCAGAGAAGTTTGGAATGTGGTTCATGACCTTCATGATCTTGGTTTGGTTTGTTGGATTTTATGGCATGTCAACCCTTGTTGGCTTATTTTATGCTGAAGACGTTTTGTTCTATTCATACTTGATGAGCATTCAAAAATTTTTAAACACAATTTTTTTAATACATTTTTTAAAACTAATTTTCTTCTATTTAACCCATAGATGGGACCCTAACAGGTACTACCACTCTGGGTCAGAGTGTACCTGGGAGTAATAGAGATGAAGGGGTACTCCATATACCCCAGAGCTCCAAAATTAGAACTTTCCATTAGATGCAGTTTAACATCATATCCAGGACATCATTACCTCAGTGTCCTGGGAATGACCTTAAACTAAATCTAGAGATCTGTGGAGTTTGGAGTACCTCTTCATTGCCATTACTCCCAGGTTGACTGACTCAGAGTGGTAGATATATTGAATGATAAGGATGGAATAGAATGTGTCTTTAGAGTTGATGACGTCAAATCTATTGATAGACCAAGGTAGTGTGGGGGGTTGGGGTATTTGAGGGTTTCTTTGTTTATTCTCTCTGTGATTTTAGTCGTGTCAAAGTGAAGCCATTTGTAAATGAGAGGCTGGAATTGTGTGAAGAGGCTGGGATATATTATCAAGATTTGTGCTGACTCCAAAGTTGATAGGATGGCTTTTAATGAAATCCCAGTGACCCGAATATTAATGGTGTGACGATCAGACAACAGATTTTAAGATTAATGTATCTGTGTCGAGAGAAAAGATCTTCTGTTTTATTCGGTTTCCAAAAGACTGAGTTTTTGATATCAAAATCTTCACTCATTAAATTATTTCAAATAATTTGAAGAATTCTAAGGTGAAAAAAAAAGAAAACCCTTGTACGTATTTACTGAACTTAACTTAGTCTAACATAATCCAAATGTATGTTGATCAGCTGGTTGGTTGGTTTTATGGCATGTCAAACCTTGTTGGGTTATTTAATTCCAAAGACCTGCCCTGTCAGCAGGGGCTGTATAATACACAGACTACACTGCAAAGGGGTAAAATGCCTCCAATGGGGTCACCTGTTGGCCATGGGTGGTGACCTGTAATGCTTAAGGATGAAATCCGGGTGGCTGAGAAGTCCATGACATGCAACACTCCACTTTGACCCTTACTTAGGCTAGATGGGTGGTGAGAAAAGGCCCCTTCTGATCAATTGGTCACTCATGTCAAGCCCTAGCCCTAGCACCTATATGATTGTACCAACTGTTCTTATGGCAAGCCCCAACCCTTTTTATCATATGTGCTAGAAGGCAGTGGCTGAGGATCTTCATGTCTTGTGTATGACATTAAACTCTATCTCATTGTGAGGTTCCAGTTTTGGAACTCTGGGGAGTATGGAGTACCCCCTAATCCCCATTACTCCCAGGTCTATTCTGACCCAGAGTAGTAGTACCTGTTAGGGTCCCATCTATGGGTTAAATAGAAAAATGTGAGTTTAAAGAAATGTTTTTTTAAAGAATTAAGTTTTTTTTTTAATTGAGTACCCATGAAGAATGAATAAAACAAAAACGTCTTTGGCATAAAATAACCCAATTGGTTGACATGCCATAAAATCCAACCGACCAACTAACCAACTGTTCTTGTAAAGCATCATTCATTATTTCTTTGCCTCCTGTTTATTTCGGGTGATTCAAAAAAAAAAAAAAAAAGACTCCAATCAACCTATTCTCCTGTGTTCTCGACTCGACAACAACACTGCTGCTGCCTTCATCTCAAAGCAACCAAAATGCAAATACGTATGTAAATGATCTCATTCATTTATAATGAGAACTATATTCACGAAAATAATTCCGTAATGACCTTAGAGATTCTAACAGAATGAGACAAATAGATCCTTTACCTTAAGATATTTTAGCACATTTTTTTTTTCCTGATAAGAAACACAAAGAAAATGAATTGTCACCACTTGACATGTTTTCTTGCATTTTATGTAAAAACCGTTACTTTCTTTGTCACGTAGATGTAATAGAATAGGCCTACTAAGATATAATGGCATCTAGTGTTCAACCCCAGCAATGATTGGATTGTATCGTTGAAGAGGTACAAAATTCCTTCCTGTCACAAGATGTACATTAAACAGTCAGCCCAACCAACCACCCAACCCGCTCACTCGCAGCATCTTCTATTTATTCTTGCACTTTCTGGTACTATTTTAAAACTGCTGTAAATATTACTTCAACACTGGTTGATAAAACACAACCTAATCCGACCAATCAGAATCCTCTGCTACATTCAAATCAATGGGGGGGGGGGCATTTCACCAGGAAGAAATTTTGCCAAAGATCTTCATCATTTATTTCTGTTCTTTAGACATTTTGAATACTGTAATTATTGTGTACTAGCAGGACCTGTGGATATATCACAATGATAATTTAATTATTTGATATGTTTACTTAAGATCTATTGCAAAATTGTTCAATATGTAAAAAGTATAATAATCTTCATTTAACTCTCTCTCTCTCTCTCTCTCTCTCTCTCTCTCTCTCTCTCTCTCTCTCTCTCTTCTTTTCTTTCTTTTTTTTCATTATGTTGATTGAAATAGATTAGTGTTATCGCTTCTGTGTGCTAACCCTCTCTCTTATTATATTTTTTCTGTGTAGCATATCCTTTTTCGTCCCTTTCTTTATAATAAAAACAGAATGGTCTATTATTTAGCTGAGATGATGACACTCATAAGAAATAAGAATTCGACAGATAAGCAACACCAGATAATCAAGATTTATATTTTTGTATTTCATCTTTGGTGATTTTGGTAATTATGAACTTTTGTTTAGTAAATAAGGGTGTCCCAGAAAAAAAAAAAGAACCCACAAATTTTGTAATGAAACTGATGATTTTAACTAGGGGGGGGTAGGGTTAGTTACTTTATTTAACTGTTTCTCACTCTCTCTTTTTTTTTATTTCCTTCTTTCCATCTTTTCAATTGAAACTGATTAATCCAACCTAATCTGAACTATCAGCAATTGTAATGAAGGAGTACTCTACAATCTCCTGGCTTCAGAACTGGAGCTCCACAATTTGAAACAGTTTAGTGTCATACCCAAAACACCCTTTTGAGGGAGTCTTAAATTTCTGCAAGCTTTGCAGTCAGTGTATTCTAGCCTCCCCCTCCCCTGATAAGGCTACCAAATATGTGTGGCGCTCAATTTGGGCAGTACTCATAACTACTACGCCATGGCAATGAACTTTTGTGTTTATTAACTTTAGCTAATAGGTGCCTCATGTAGTATAATGGTTAGCAAACTATATTAGGTGACCATTTTTACTGAGTTTGATTTTCACTGGGTGCCCTATAGTTCTGGCCTTGTGCCACAATTTAGCAAAGCTTCATAATTAACTAAATCACAGGCCACTAGGGTAATCCACATGGTGTATAGCAGACCATTTTTACTGAGTTTGATTCTCACTGAGAGCCCTATACTTCTGGCCTTGTACCACAATTAACCAAAGCTTCATAATAACTAAATCACAGGCCACTAGTGCACCTCACATGGTGTAATGGGTAGCAACTTATTCCGACCAATCAGAATCCATTGCTACATTCAAATCAGGGGGGGGGGTATTTCACCAGGAAGAAATTTCACCAAAGATCTTCATTATTTATTTCTGTTCTTTAGAATTTTTTTAATACCGTAATTATTTGTGTATAAGACACACTATTTTTCAAGAAATACATTTAATAGTATAGTGCTAGCAGGATCTGTGAATATACCACAGTATGATAATTTAATAATTACAATGTTTGATATGTTTACTTAAGAGCTATTGCAAAATAGTTCAATATGTAAAGAGTAAAAAGATTTATTTTAAAAAAAAAAGGTATTGATACTCCTGATACTGTTTTATAGAGAAAGACTTGATGTTTATTACTGCAACATACAGTTGCTTGATATGTGCACCTCAAGTCACACAGCATATATATCAAGTACTTTATTTCTAGAAAACAGCTGCAGTGGAGGCATAGAACAAGTGGTTATTTCCTATAAGTCTAACATAAACAAAGGGGAACTACTTTGACTGATTATTTATTTTCCCATTAAACTAACCCTAAACCCTAACCCTAACCCCGTCTTTTTTTTCCTAGTAGATCAATAAATAAATAAATAATTTATCAGTCAAGAGTTTGATAGATTTATAGGAAATAACCGAACAAGTTTCTAGCTAACTTCTTAGTGTTGTTTGATCACTTGACTTTCTAATCCAATGAAAAGCCACAGACTCAAACAACCTATGGGTCATTACCTATCAATCAAACTAAATGACTCAATGGTTTTTCCATACCATTTTAAATTCCTTCTAACAAAAGATTCTAGCTAACTTCTTAGTGTTGTTTGATCACATGACTTTCGAATTGAATAAAAACCTACGTTCTTGAACTGTTACTCAAACTTAGTTGCCCACGTTGATGATCAGAATTTATTCAAACTAACCTACACAACATGTCAATGATAGATTTAGCCAACCTATTATGTAAGACAAGGATAGTTTTGGCAGTCTGATAATTGAACACCTGGTACTAATAAAGCCTTAATAATAAACTTGATTTCATCTACAAGACTGTATCTTCAGTGTCAATATCTTAAATATTTTAAAATAATTTTTGAAAATGTCTGTTTCTTATGTAGACATCTATACATATATACAGGACATCTCGTGTATGTATGTTTGATGAAACTACAAAAATAAAACAATTAAAGACAAAGTAAATATATATATATACTCATTAAATATCACCAGTTCTTGTTTTTGGTGCAAAAAATTATGAAGATTTGATTTATATTAGAAGATATTTAGAAATCACAATATACATAGAAATAGCATTAAAATTCTACTTAAAAATGTCCAGAATTTGTAAATCTGAAAAGTAAACAAATCAATACACCAGGGTTTCCCCACCACCACCCCACCACTCTACCTAGGTATATTAATATTTTATGCGTTTATCTCTTTACTCTTTATTCTTTTCTTTCTCATTGTCCCCATCTTACGTTTGCATGCAAGTGTACATGAATCAACTCAGGTGACAGTAAGAATATTATTATTGTAAAGATTGTAAGTTGAAATGCAAATGGCCGACAAGACATTTTTACAATGACAGATTGGGACAGTTTAATGACCCTTGGGTTCATATATAATTTTATCATGAAGACATAAAACAATTGGTTAAGAATATCATTGTCATGAACTCAAGTTGATACTCATCATATGACTGTGTTCTTTTAGATTGTTGAAGAAGAAAACATTCATGACCAAAATATCTGAATGTGACATCTTGGAATGCAAGTAACAGATATTTGCTTTTGGCTCATTCAGCATTTTCAGTTTTATTTTGTCAATGAAAAAAGGCCTGATAAGAGGGTATATTGTCACTTCCTTTTGTTACATAGACATAAGTACTAGTAGTAAAGTCTCCAGAGTGCCTATTGTCGGTATCAACCAGACAGTGAAGGAGTCTATCCCCTTTTCGCTAGCTCTAGATCAGATTACCCAATCTGTGCTACTCATTCGCTTGCAATTCCAGGGCAGGTGCTTTACTGATGGAGCTAAACTGGCTCCTACATATACATGTTATAGTAAAGTTTGCAAAGTAGTGTATTGTCAGTATCAGCCAAACAGTGAGGGAGTCTATCCCCTGATCTAGTGCTAGTGAACAGTTCAAGGCCTGATAAGAGGGTACATTGTCACTTCCTTTTGTTACATCTTTCTTATTATAATGGAGATTTAGTGACTGTCTGTCTGTAACCAAAACTAGGTCACTGCTTACATCACAATACCCTCAGGAATTGTGTAAGTTTATCAATATCTAATTTATAGTCAAAATCATTAATTATTTATTAACGATGTCTCTATGAAAATCTGAGTTAGATTTAGGCAGCTTTTGGATGCTTTTGTCATGGTTGTGAAGGTGATCAATACTTCTAGTCTTGTGCTAAGCTGTCTATCTGTAACCGAAACTGTCACTGCTTACGTCACAATACCCTCAGGAAGTTTATCAATGAGTATTTAACCTACAGTCAAAATCACTACAATGAAACTCTGTTAGATTTGCTTCATGTTATTAGTCTATTTAAAATCCTGCAATGTGTCTTATATGTTGCTGAAAATAAATGTTTACATAATACATGGTGTGATTAATTTGCATACTGGTTTTAACAAAACCAGGTTTAATAAATAATTACTTGGTGTTATTGATCTCTAATGTTATATTCTCCAATGTATTAAAATCAATCCTATGAATGATTTTATATAGTAACCAATTAAAATATGGATATACTATAAATTTAGTAAATTACAATATTAAGTTTGAATAATTTTAATGTTTTGGACTGTTGTCCTTATCTTTATTGTGGTATGTATAGACACAACGTTTTGGCTGCTGCATCCTCCGGTGTATCTGAGCATAGTAACACAAAGTTGGAATGATATGCATGCAAAAACAGTCAAATTATTAAAAATGATTTCCCAGGTTGGATCATTACTATGTTTGGATACACAGAGAACACCTGAAGAAGGCCAGAGGATACAGTGACTAAACGTTGCATTTATACATACCATAATAAAGATGAGGACAACAGTCTGAAATATCAAAATTATTCACTCTCAAAAATTCAGACAAATATAAAATAAATACCACAATAAAGATGAGGACAACAGTCCAAAACATCTAAAAGAATACAGGCAAATAATATATTAAATTTGTTTGTTTTGGGGTTTTTTCCTAAATTTAGTTATATATCATCTTTGATTTTTTTAATTATTTCTGTAAATATTCCAAATTTCAATTCTGAAAGACATTATAATATTCAATTTTTCACCAATGTTTTTTTTTTTTTATTTTTTATTTTTTGTTTTTATTGTTATTCAATTTTAGTTAACTTCTTCATAAAAATTGTACATTAAAATACATTTTACAAGCAAATGTTGAAATATTCAGAAATTAACTACTTAATTAAAATTATTAATCCTTGAATGATAACATTTTGTTTTTAATACATTGTTATATATATATATATATATATATATTATATATATGTAAATGTGTGTGTGTGAGTAAAATATGTAAATGAATCCAATGATATGTAGACAATAAATTCATCATATTCGGAATATGTTTTTCTATTTATATATATATATATATATATATATAGAAAAACCTATTCCGAAAAAGATTGGATTCATTTACATATTTTACTCACACACACACATACGTGTGTGTGTGTGTGTGTGTATATATGTATATATATATATATATATAGAAACAAAGATTATGTCTGTCTGTTTGTACAATGACCAAGTGCACATCCTTTTATAAAGGAAAATTGGTGTAAAACCAGAGATGACCAGCGTTCAATAAATCCCCACCCTATTTTTGTCCAAGATGGAGTTAACCAATATTTAACACTTCATTTTCCATAAGAAAAGCTAAATAAAAATATAAATCAATGATATATTAGAAAATTAATTAAAAACATGATTAAATTCTGGGCAACACCGGATAACTCTGCTAAATATCTCCTAATGGTTATAGTTTCCGTGTTTGTGGCTGTCAAAATTGATTGACAGGAATTAATGGTCAGGGGGAAATAATTTTCAAGGTCGTCTAATACGAGTTATCTCCCTTAAAGGTTTAAATGATCTATTGTAAAGTTGTTTCTTTATCATTCCATTTTGGTTTTTCATAATAAGTCATGGTTACTTTCAAACTTTGCTATTTTGGGGGGTAGGGGATTTAAAATTTTCTTCAAGTGAATTTAGTTAAGACGATAATGTTGTTTAAGATAACCCTGATAGTTCAATATTATTTTCTCTCTGATGATCAAAGTTTTAAAGATAAAAATCTAATTTTTTATAAAGTCTTACTGTCTGGTATTATATTATATCATTGCAATACTGAATACAGTAATTGATACATTATTAATTATATATTTCATTTTCTATTACTATTTTATGGTAAAACAGTTTTATTCAGTCTTTTTTCATCATGAAATAGTCAAGTTTTTATGCACAACGAGACAACCTGTAAACCTGTTTGGTTTTCATTTAACAGCCATCCATGATGATATCGATGCTTCTATTTAGGAAGTAGTGAAGAGTTCTAAATAGCATATTACAGTTAATAGCCATCCATGATGATATTGGTGCTTCTATTTAGGAAGGAGTGAAGAATGCTAATTAGCATTTCATAGTTGAAACCATATAGTTGTCTTTAAACAAATGATTATGAACTAAGAATAATTACTTTAAACCATGTAATTGTGTATGAATAATTAGTATAAGAGAGGAATACTTGATTCCATATAACTGTGCAAACAAATTATTCTTATAGTCAAGAAAGTGCAATTAAAAATTGATTTCATGCAGTGGAATGTTAAAAGTATTGTTATGATAGCCTCAATATATTTTTAACAAAATTCTTTGGTGAAAAACAGGATTGTACAAGTGCAGTACCCTCTTTACTCGCTAGATCTAGCTCCGTGTGACTTTTTCTTGTTTCCTAAACTTTGAATTCATAACAGTAAGATCTGAGGATGAGGAGGACATTAAAAGACATATACCTGCAATGGGAAATGGACTCGTCCACCCCAGTTAAATCCTGGATGTGGTAATTGCATTTCACTTAGCGCTAATACCTTTGGGAAAGGTATGAATCCTACTCTCCCTCCAGCTATGGGTAAATAGCAGGGCAGACTGGGTCCTTTAACTATGGCTAGGTAACCAGTCTAGGAGAAGGAAAATTCTGAATTCAAACCTGTTAAACTCTGCTTAAGAAATTGACCTAGTGTTGTATCCTGCTTGTGCGGAGGATTGGTAAATGCAATCCCCCTCTATACACACTCACACATATATATCATAACTCATACACTGTTCTTTTTCCTGACATTTGTACATTATTCTATGTACTATTCATGCATCTTTGATGAGTTGTTGTGCACCTGAGCACTGTACATCATAATATCATTAATATTATATGATTAGAATCAAATTTTGGCATTTAATAGACCATAAGGGGTTGATATGCCATTAAATAAACCAAACCAAATATAATACAAATAATTTACTCACAGTGATATGGTTTCAAATATTCCTATTCAATAATAATTTTTAAACAGATCTATTTAAACCATAGAAGATATTTAAAATTAGAATATACATAGAAATAGCATTAAAATTCTACTTAATCTTAATTGTCCAGCATTTGTAAATCTCAAAAGTAAATAAATCAATACACCAGGGTTTTTTGTCCCCCCACACTCTACCCAGGTGAT
This sequence comes from Doryteuthis pealeii, assembly GCA_023376005.1. Lineage (NCBI taxonomy): Eukaryota > Metazoa > Mollusca > Cephalopoda > Myopsida > Loliginidae > Doryteuthis > Doryteuthis pealeii. The sequence goes on from CM042147.1 coordinate 10,865,226, forward strand.
GCTGGGTAACCACTTCTAGTATTATATATATATATAATCAATCCATATATAAAGGGCAGTTGGTGTGTATGTATGTATGTCCGGAGGAAACTACAAAAAGAAAACAAACAATTAACGACAAAGTAAATATATATTTACTCATTCACTAGCTACTAATCTTGCTTTTTGAGCAAAAATAATGAAGATTTAATTGATATTTGTAAAGATAATTAAACAATAGAATTTAAATAGTAACACCATGGAATTTTTTTCTTCATCTAATATTTTAAATATGAGACATCAATTTTTCTTTGCAGAGTGTCTATGCACTTTTTTCTGACTTTTCCATTCAATGCCAAATTACATTTGAATGAATCTGCCTTGAACTTGATTACCCCAATTAATGCCCAGCACCAATTGCAGTGGATTCCATTTAAGCAAAGCCCATTGGAACCATAAATTTTGGTTCCTCCAAATCAGCTGTCAGGAAATCCAAGTAAATTACTTCAGATAGCATAAAACTTAAATCTGTTCCTCCTCAATTTCATTTCTGTGTCTGTTTAACTCTTTGCCGACCAAATTTCCCCCCACGACTGTACCAAATTTTCATGGTAATTTTTACCTGTATTATTTAACTGGTTCCCTATTGCAAAAGTATGAAGTACCAGTCTCAGAGTTCGTTCACTGACAAAACAAAAGATGGCAGAGGTGTTCATGTAGTGATTTTTCAGTGTAAACAAGTGATATGTGTGAGAGCCACTGCCAGCGATTTAAAGTAGGATCACAGTAAGTGGCTTAAAGTAGCAAAGAGTTAAAAAAAAGAAAAATCTCAGCTTTTATCTATATCTATCTATCCATATATAAAGGGCAGTTGGTGTGTATGTATGTATGTATGTATGTCCATCCGGAGGAAACTATAAAAATAAAACAATTAATGACAAAATACATATACATTCTCACCAGATCTTGCTTTTTGAGCAAAACTAATGAAGATGTACTTGATGTATATTTGTTAAGTTAATTAAAAAATAAAAATTAAATAGTAACAGGATGGAATTTCTTCTTTTTTTTTTTTTTTTTTTTTTGCATTTAATATTTTAAATAGGAAACATTAATTTTTCTATTCAGTGTCTGTCTGAACTTTTTTTCCCCTAACACTCCACCAGACCAGATCAATGCAAGGTCTTTTTTACATAGGGATCTTAATGGGGCATCCTGCAAGGATCCAACTCTGGATTCAGTAATAATGGATCTTCAAGACTACCCCCCCCCAGCCACTTCTTATAAAATAAACGTTCTTTCTAGGAAAATAGACAAAATGGTTATGAAGCCAGATGTCAATCCAATTTGAAAGTCCCAGCTGTTATTGTTGTTTTTATTGGCAACTTTCTTTTTCACTCTGAAACAAAATGCACACACATACAATCAGAAAAAAAATGCTTCTTTTTCAAAATCCCCATTCAGAGAAATACCTAAGTTAGAATTTTAAAGTTTTATTTGTTTACTCGTCATTCCAATGGAATTTCAATTCCTTATATTTAAATAGTTACCTGCAACTTTTCGGGGGGGGGGGATTTTTTTGTTTGTTTGTTTAGGAAAAATCTATCATTCATATTGAGGTGAATCATTGATCTCATTCTCTTTGTTATTCTTTGTTTTTTTTTTTTTTTGTTTTTTTTTGTGTGTTTTACCTGAGCCATTCTCTAACCTTTGTCAGGTGTACAGTTCAAATGGAAGAGACATTCTGGGATGAGTCACTGTCATTCCATGGATTGTTTAAAACTATCGATCTTAATCTTATAGGTTTTTTTTTCTCTCTTGCTATCCCAATGTTTCAGCTGATCTATTCTTTAAACTTCTTTATATGTTGGAGGCGTGTGGCATAATGGTTATTAGGAAATGGACTCGTCAACCAGAGTTCAAATCCTGGACATGCATTTCACATAACTCTAATACCCTTGGGAAAGGTATAAATCCAACTATACTCCTTCCAGCTATGGGTAAATAGTAGGGCAGACTGGGCTCTTCAATCTTAGTTAGGCAACCTGTCTAGAAGAAGGAAAACTCTGAATTCAAACCTGTTAAACTCCGCTTAAGAAATTGACTTTGTGTCACATCCTGCTCATGCGGAGGGGTTTGGTAAATATATATGTACAATCTATATCAGTCCTGGGCAAACTGTGGCACACGGACCACATGTGACACCATGGTGCTTTCTGGATGACCCGCCTAAGATTTCACTTTTTTATAGGAAAGATCTTTTTACCAAAGGAAAAAGCTTTAAGATACACCAACTGCATCTCTGCAGAGGAGTAAGACTTCCCCAATCAGGCCACTTGTTGGCTGTGGGTGATGACCCATGATACTTAAAGATGGAACCCAGGCGACTGAGCTGTTTATGACTTGCAACACTCCTTTAGCCCTTACTTAGGCTAGATGGTTCGTCAGAGTGGTGGTCCTCTCCAATCAATTGGCTGGTCACGTCAAGCCCTAGCAACTATATGATTGTCCCAACCCTATTTCGCTTATAGAAAAGATCTTTTTACTAAAGAAAGAAAAAAATAAACTTTTCCCTATTTCTAAGCTGAAGCTTATGCGTATGGTCTTCTGTAGTAAAAATTGTTGAGGTACCTTTGTTACATAATGTGGAATATTACAATTTCCATTACTCCCATGTCCACTCTGACCCAGAATTGTAGTACCTGATATGAGTTAAATAGAAAAAAAATGGGTTAAAAGATTGAGTTTTAAAAAAATCTGATAGCTGTACTCCCTCTCTCTGTTTATATTTCTGCAAATAATTTGAAATCTAACCTCATGGCATAAAATAACCCCAGACAGGTTGACATGCCATTAAAATTAATTAAAACTCTATTGAGTGTAGTAATGTTGTGTATCCTTAGGAACAGGCTTAATCTGATAACTGTACTCTCTCTCTCTCTCTCTCTCTCTCTCTCTCTCTCTTCTCTCTCTCTATATATATATATATATATATATATATATATATATATATATATTCTGTCTCTCTCTCTCTCTCTCTCTCTCTCTCTCTCTTATTTATATATATATATATATATATATATATATATATATAATCTGTCGGTCTATCTCTCTTTTTATCTTCGTCTGTCTGTTTCTCTCTCTCTCTCTCTCTCTCTCTCTCTCTCTCTCTCTCTCTTCTCTCTCTCTTTCTGTTTATATTTCTGCAAATAATTTGAAATATCTTTAAGCATAAATTGATCAAGACACACCAATCAAATTCTCTTAGATGTTCATACTACGAGTGTTATGTGTGTAAAAGAAAGATCTACATGTAAACAAGACTGACATACTAAAAAGAATTAGTTCAGCTTAATCAATAGTAAGATTGCAATTATACAAGGGTCATTCAATAAATAGACGAGGTAGGTGTTGGAAGCTCTGTCATATATTATATCGCAAAATATAAAAATCTATATATCAATACTCATGTTCCTTAAATGTACAACCATTATCTTGCCACACCCTCCGGTTACAAAATAGACCAAGATGAAATGCAAAAATGAAAATCCTGATTATCTAGTGTTGCTTATCTGCTGGATTTTTATTTCTTATGAGTGTCGTTACATCAGCTAAATGATGGACTATTCCATTTTTATTATATAGAAAGGGAAGAAAAAGGAGATGCTACACAGAAAAATATAACAAGAAAGAAAGAAAGAAAAAATGTATTTGCATTTCATGTCCCAATCCCTTTTCTCTTATGGCAAATCCCCCCCCCCTTTTATTATACATGTGCTAGAAGGCTGTGTTCTGGGTATGATGTTAAACTGCATGTAGTGGTGAAGTTCCAGTTTTGGAGTTCTAGGGAGTGTGGGTACTCCTTCATCACCATTACCCTGATCTGGGGTGGTAGTACCTGTTAGGGTTCCATCTATGAATTGAATAGAAGAAAGTGAGTTTAAAAACGTGTTTAAAAAAATTGAATACTCAACAAGTACCCAGGAAGAATGAATAAAATAAACCAACAAGGGTTGACATGCCGTAAAATCCAACCAACCTGAACCAACCCATCTATGGGTTAAATAGAAAAAATGAGTTTTTTAAAAATGTGTTTAAAAAAAATAAGATTTAGTTTTAAAACTAAATTTTGAATACCCACCAAGAACAAATCAAACAAAATATCTTCAGCATAAAATAACCTAACAACGGTTAGAAAAATCCAACCAACCAACCAACACACCTCCTCCTCTTCCTCTTAATTTGTGATACAGAAACTACTCTTTTTTTTTTTTTCTAAATCCTAAAAGTAGTCCGAGCAATTTTTATTGAAAAGTCACTGCTATCATTTTTCTCAAGCTATCAACTGTTTCGTGTTCTGGAAGAGGCCCGGGTCAACTGAAAAGCAACAGACTTTGTTTTGTCGCTCGGTAGCGAAAAAAAGAAGAGAAGAGAAGGATTCCATTTATTATCCTGCTTATTATTTCAGTCAGGCATCGGATAGGAAACCACTGCTAAAAATAAATCCTCTGTTGGCAGCAAGTGTGGATAAAGAATTGTCACATTTGTACGAAAGGTCAAACAGTAAATCTGATATCACTAACAATCTTTAATTGAAGGTAAATACATTGTGATGTCATGAAATCATGTGAACAATGGACAAACAAAAGCCAAAATGACTCGGGTGAATGTGACAAGATGGAGATTTACAAGAGGACAATTGCAAATTGATAAATATTCATTGGAGTCAGCCTTATGGCTGAGGTAGTTGGGTATTTCCCATTGCTGTCAGAATTTGGCCTTTAATTGGGAATAATAGATATTCATTGGAGCCAGCCTTATGGTTGAGGTAGTTGGGTATTTCCCATTGCTGTCAGAATTTGGGGGAATAATAGATATTCATTGGAGCCAAGAATTTGGGGTTTAAGGTCTCTTTAATTGGGAATAATAGATATTCATTGGAGCCAGCCTTATGGTTGAGTAGTTGGGTATTTCCCATTGCTGTCAGAATTTGGGGTTTAAGGTCTCTTTAATTGGGAATAATAGATATTCATTGGAGCCAGCCTTATGGTTGAGGTAGTTGAGTATTTCCCATTGCTGTCAGAATTTGGGGTTTAAGGTTCCTTTAATTGGAATAATAGATATTCATTGGAGCCAGCATTATGGTTGAGGTAGTTGGGTATTTCCCATTGCTGTCAGAATTTGGGGTTTAAGGTCTCTTTAATTGGGAATAATAGATATTCATTGGAGCCAGCCTTATGGTTGAGGTAGTTGGGTATTTCCCATTGCTGTCAGAATTTGGGGTTTAAGGTTCCTTTAATTGGGAATAATAAATATTCATTGGAGCCAGCCTTATGGTTGAGGTAGTTGCGTATTTCCCATTGCTGTCAGAATTTGGGGTTTAAGGTCTCTTTAATTGGGAATAATAGATATTCATTGGAGCCAGCCTTATGGTTGAGGTAGTTGGGTATTTCCCATTGCTGTCAGAATTTGGGGTTTAAGGTTCCTTTAATTGGGAATAATAGATATTCATTGGAGCCAGCCTTATGGTTGAGGTAGTTGGGTATTTCCCATTGCTGTCAGAATTTGGGGTTTAAGGTTCCTTTAATTGGGAATAATAGATATTCATTGGAGCCAGCCTTATGGTTGAGGTAGTTGGGTATTTCCCATTGCTGTCAGAATTTGGGGTTTAAGGTTCCTTTAACTGGGAATAATAGATATTCATTGGAGCCAGCCTTATGGTTGAGGTAGTTGGTATTTCCCATTGCTGTCAGAATTTGGGTTTAAGGTCTCTTTTTGGGAATAATAGATATTCATTGGAGCCAGCCTTATGGTTGAGGTAGTTGCGTATTTCCCATTGCTGTCAGAATTTGGGGTTTAAGGTCTCTTTAATTGGGAATAATAGATATTCATTGGAGCCAGCCTTATGGTTGAGGTAGTTGCGTATTTCCCATTGCTGTCAGAATTTGGGGTTTAAGGTCTCTTTAATTGGGAATAATAGATATTCATTGGAGCCAGCCTTATGGTTGAGGTAGTTGCGTATTTCCATTGCTGTCAGAATTTGGGGTTTAAGGTCTCTTTAATTGGGAATAATAGATATTCATTGGAGCCAGCATTATGGTTGAGGTAGTTGCGTATTTCCCATTGCTGTCAGAATTTGGGGTTTAAGGTCTCTTTAATTGGGAATAATAGATATTCATTGGAGCCAGCCTTATGGTTGAGGTAGTTGCGTATTTCCCATTGCTGTCAGAATTTGGGGTTTAAGGTTCCTTTGATTGGGAATAATAAATATTCATTGGAGCCAGCCTTATGGTTGAGGTAGTTGGGTATTTCCCATTGCTGTCAGAATTTGGGGTTTAAGGTTCCTTTAATTGGGAATTATGAATATTCATGGAACATGGTTTATGGCTGAGGTTGTTGGTTATTTCCATTGAATTTGGTTGGTTGAATTTTACAGCATGTCAACCCTTGTTGGGTTATTTTATGCTGAAGACATTTTGTTTTATTCATTTTTCATGGGTATTCTTTTTCTTTCTTTTTTCTTTTTTTTTTTTTCAAACTCAATTTTTAAAAAAAAATTTTTAATACTCATTTTTTGGTCTATTTAATCCATAGATGGGACCCTAATAGGTACTATCACTCAGTGTCAGTGAACATTATAGTTGAGGTATTTGAGTATTTCCCACTTCTGTCAGAATTTGGGGTTTAAGGTCTCATAAAAAGAGAGGATTTTTAATTGGGAATAATAAATATTTATTGGAGCCAACCTTGTGGTATTTGTGAAGTACACAAATGAGTTTTTTATAGACACTGTCAAATTCATCGCTCTCAGTTATGGGATAAAGATACACATGAATTGTTACTTCTGTCCCATAATAGTTGTTACAGTTGCTTATAAGTTTAATATATTTAATGTAACAACAAAACAAACAAAAAAGATATCCTGTAGCTGTTTACTAAATATAATTCAGTCTGTCACAAGTGTGTGAGTGTGAGAGGGAAGGGCACTTAGTGATGATCTAACTCATATCCTGTGTCCCTACGCAAGTCCAGGATCCAGAAAAAATTAATAATAAAAAATGAAAAAAAAACAAAGTGGAAATGGAGACTCTATGAATTATTATAGACGGATTACGTTAACCATCGCACTTTATTTTCAAATGTTTTTTATTTGTCCATACACATTTCTTCCGGACCAATCAAATATCCCACCGCATTATTAGCTCATTTCCTTCTTAAATGTTTACACCTAACCCAACGACTTCCACAAAAAAAAGAAAAAGAGAGAAAGAAGACAGACAGACAGAAAGAAAGAGACAGACACAAGACACGAACAGAAAGGCAGAGAGGGAGAAAGAAAGAGACAGACACAAGACACGGACAGAGAGAGAGAAAGAAACAGACAAAAAGACCGAGAGACAAAAAGACAGAGATAGAAAGAAAGAAAGAAATAGACAAAGAGTGAGAGACACACAGAGAGAAAAAAAAGACACTAACGATCTAAAACTGCAAGTTCGTCTAACCTTCTATGTTGCGCTCTGGTCAGCTGATTCTGACGTAGTTTTAAAGAGGAACCACTCAGTGATGCAAGACCCAGTGGAACGTGGAAGTCAGGGAGGGCAGGGGAAACCGGCTCTAAAGAGAGAGGATTGGTGTTTGTATGTCAGATCTACCCACCCAATAAGGAATGGCCTTGTCAAGGACAACTCACTTTACAAACTCATTGCTGTTATTACCAAATGTTAATTAACTAGAAGAAAGTAAAGGCCACTAATCACTCACTAGAATTATGTTAATTATTCTTTTAAAAAAAGAATACCAAAAAAGAATCCCTCAAATCTTACCCCCCCCCCTCGTTAGGGTACTAGAAGTGGCTACCCAAGCATCACCTGGGTAGTGAGGTGAAGCGACAAAAAAAAATGTGGTGTAATGGTTAGCAAGTTAGTCGCACGGATCCATTATTATGTATATTTTAATATTTGGATATCTTCATAAATATAAATTAAATCTTCCTAATTTTTGCCTAAAAACCAGTGATATTTAATGTGTGTGTGTGTGTATATATATATATATATTTACTTCATTGTTAATTGTTTTATTTTTGTAGTTTCATCCACATACATACATACACATCAATTTCCCTTTATGTATGTATAGATAAAGTTTTTACCATTCCCTTCGCATGAGCAGGATGTGACACAAGTTCAATTTTTAAGCAGAGTTTAACAGGTGTGAATTCAGAGTTTTCCTTCTCCTTAACAGATTGCCATACCAAAGTTAAAGAGCCCAGTCTGCCCTGCTATTTACCCATAGCAGGGGGGGGAGAATAGTTAGATTCATATCTTTCCTATGGTTATTCATGTTATGGGAAATGCAAACAGCTTCATCCAGGATTTGAACTCATATTGGTGTGTCCATTTTCTCTGGTCGTAACCATTGCCCCATGAACACCTCCCGTATTAGGGTATGTATTTGGACAAAAAGAACGTGCTCAAAACAATCGGTTGTATTTTGCTATTGTAATAAAAATACAATCTAACAGCACCAATGTAGAAGCAAGAATTATTGTAAGGATACAATAAATAATTATCTTCCTTAATATGTCCGATAGGGGCTGTGTAGGGGCTACCATTACACCCCCATTTTCTTAATTTCTTCTCTCTTAGTCTTTGAACAGTATAGACATTGTCTTTGGCCCTTGCCAGGGAATGGTAAAGCCACACTGCTATCTTATCTACCCTTGTAAAGTAAACCTTTTTTCTATTTTGTACCCCTTCCACATACTGCTTGTTAATGGAACAATATGTGTATATAGCTGTTGTGACCCATTTGTGTGTTCTTCTAATACAACTTTTCTTTCCAAATTCACACTAGTTTAAATGGTCAGGGTATATTCAATTTAGAATATTGTTATAGAAAGCAACAATAAGAGAGAAAAAACTACCTCAAATATTAAGAATTCAGATAACTTTAAAATACAAAGGATACAATATCATTGGGGCCATATAGGGTGTCAAGTGACAGTCCCAACAATTCATTCTCAACCTTTTTTTTGTCTCTGTTCTTTGAACTAGCAATGTTGTCTCTGACCCATGCAAGAAAACAGTAAAGCCACGGTCAAAGAAGAACTTTTGAAGATCTCATTCAAAAAATAATGTCATTGTTTTTGCATGCTTATCATTCTGACATATATCACAAGAAGAATCATGATTATCTAAAAAAAAATAAATGTTTATAGATATTTCCTGAGCAACTTGAGGTGTAAAGAAGTTCTCTTTTTTTTTTTTGGGGGGGGGGGTATATTTCCTAGTTTCTTTCTAGCAAACAGGTATAAAACAAAGTGAATCCTTTCCTCAGATAAACATTTGATATGGAATTAAAGACATTTAGACTCTTTCCAAGGGAAATGATTACATAAGAGTCACTGTACTGAAGAGACATTTCTCTCATGATTCCCAGTACAGACTTATTTACTGATTAAGGTCAATGAGTGCAACAATGAGGTAAATGCTCCTCCCCCCAAAATAATAATGAATAAGAATGAAATAAACTTGTTAGTTCACACACCAATGGTTGAATTCTTTTTGTGTAATGAAATGAGAAATTATTTCTCGTTGTAATGTTGAACAAATGAGTTTGAAAGACACATTATTATTATTTTTATTTTTCATTTTTTTTTTTTGTTTTGTTAATTATTCATCTTTTTTAATTTTGTCGCCAAGGGACATGTGAACTTGAATAATAATGAGAATTAACTATTTTTGTTAAAAATCTATTGTTTTGTGCAGAGTGAGACTAAAATGAATTGGCAGTATTTAGTTTGTTTCTGTCACTTGGATGTATCATCATTATCATCATCAATGCCAAAAGCACTGATTTCCTTGGGTCTGTCTTTCTCTTGCCATCCAACCCCTATCAGCCATTACACTTACTAAGTCCTTTACACAACATCCAGTGTCTGCAGAGAGCTGATGAATGTAGGCGTTTGACAGAATTTAGTTTGTTTCTATCACTTGAATGTATCATTATCAAGTCACGCCAATAGCACAGATTTCCTTGGCTCTCTCTCACCATCTGCCCCTATTAGCCATCAAACTTAGTAAGTCCACTATCCCAGTGCTTTTCAAACATTCGGAAGTTGCGAACCGGTTGACATTTTTTAGATTGATATACAGACCAGTGTATAAAATCAATCTTGGCTATCTCTCTCTATCTGCCCCAATTAGCCATCACACTTAGCAAGTCCTCTACACAACATACAGTGTCTAAACAGATTTAATGAATGTAGGCATTTGACAGAATTTTGTTTGTTTCTGTGACTTGAATGTATCATCGTCATCATCAAGTCATGTCAATACCACGGATTCCCTTCTCTCTCTCACTCTCGCTCTCTCTCGCTCTCTCGCTCGCTCTCTCTCTCTCGCTCTCTCTCTCTCTCTCTCTATCTGCCCCTATTAGCCATCACATTTACCAAGTCCTCTACACAACATCCAGTGTCCATACAGAACTGATGAATATAGGCATTTGACAGAATTTAGTTCTGTTGGCATGGTGGTTTTATATTAAGAAATGTTTTTGTTTGTGATAATGATAATGAAATTTATTGTGTACAGTGCTCAGGTGCACCACAACTCATCAAAGTCTCATGTCAAGTACACAGAATAATGTATTAGTATCAGGAACATGAACAGTTTACAGTAGTAATATGCATGGATGTGTGCATATGTATGTGGAGAGGGGCATCAGGTATAGTGTCGGCGGACCACAGGAAACATGGAGGCTTTGAAAGATGCAGTGTTTTGGCAGCCCACAACAGACACAGGCAGCTTATTCCATGCCTCCGCAATTCTGAGCATGAAGAAATGTTTCCGAAAGTCACGTGAGCAGTGCTGTTTTCTGACTTTGTAGGCATGCCCACATGTGTTAGAAAGATGGAGATCAAAAAGATGCTCAAGGTTATCTTTGGGTTTTTATTAGTTTTTTAAAAATACTTGTAAAGACATGCAAAGAGATCCAAAAGAGTTACAAAGAAATCCATTTTGAAATTGTTTTTATTGTTTTTAAAGAAGCAATGGCTGCAGTATGAGTGAGCATAAAATACAATTGGTGACAAAGTTGGACATTTAAGATTTCACTTCTAAATACTCGCCATTAAATATTAAATGTTTAAGCTTGAGTTGAAGACTAAACATGCAATATTCTAATTTGTGTGCCTTGTCAGAAATAATACAACAATGCACAAATGGCTTGTTTTTTGTCAAGGGTGACAAAGAGTGTTGTAAAATATGTAAATTAAACTGAGTCAAGCGAGTTAGTGTTTCTATATTATAAAAAAAGAAAAAAAAATATTTTCCTAACCTCTCACCCGGCCTTCGGTTCGGGGGTCCAGTGAGTTTCGGCCGCTGGACTGGTATGTTGTAATAATAGCGTCGATCCCAGGGGGCCATCCCCCCAGGCAACACCTGCCCCTTCGATTTAAAGGGGCAGGGCTGGGTTTATTGCCCAGTGCCTGAGGCGCCCCCCTTGAGGGGGAATGCCGACGGGATACACACAATTTTTCAACCGCCATCCCATGAACTTCGGTTTGTGGGTTGATCCCACGTTAATAGGGCCTTTGTGCCTGACCTGGTACAAGTGGGGTACTGGGAAAATACAAACATCCCACCAGGCCAGATTGACACAGAGGCTTTTTTATGTGGGGATTTTTTGTGGGTCATCTAGCAAGGATCAAACTCAATAATAATGGACCTGTGAGACTTTACTTATTATAGTGGAAAAATTATTTCATATTAGCTAGACCTGGAAACATTCCACAGGAATTGATAACTAAGACATTATCATATATATATATATATATATATATATATATATATATATATATATATATATATATATTTCTGCAATTACTCACAGGATAGGGTTATTATAGGTATATTAATTATAAATTTATATTTATGAAATTAAATAAAAACATTATAAAGAGTTGCAATATATTAAGATACATAATCACTGAGATATTCTGGCAATAAACATTTTATGGGTGTCAGTTGAGCAACTGCCTAGTTCTGTTTACAAATTGTAATGATAAATTAATTGAATTAATTACTTATATATATATATAAGTATGTATAAGAAGGAAATTTGATTCCATTAGTTTACACTGACCTTTTTAATCTTCCATTTGTACTTTTAGTCCAATGCCTTGTGTTGTACTCGCAGCAGTTTCTTACAGCAGGGCATGACAGTACCATAGGCTAGGGGGAGGGCCAGACTTTGGCGATTGTTAGTGTAACTAGCAGGACCTGTGGATATACCACAATAAAAAGTAAAGTTGTCAGGTTGGCCTAAAGTTGGTATCAGCCAGAAAGCGAGGGAGTCTCTCCACTTTTCACTAGTGCAAGACCAAGGAGATTGTTTTTGTATCTTAGGTGGAGTGCCACACCTACCATCAGCTCCTTACTTTACCGAGGGCCGGTATCGAACTTTGTGATTCCTAAGCAGCTGAACTATGTTTGCTTAAGAGCTATTACAATATTTCAATGTGTAAAAAATATGATAATCTCCATTTAACTCTCTCTCTCACACTTTTTTTTTCTTTTTTTCTTTGTTTTATTTTTTCATTATGTTCGATTGAAACAGATTACCATTATCACTTCCATGTGCTCACACCCTCTATCTATCTTTCCCCTACCTTCTTTCTTTCTTTCTTTCTTATATTTTTTTCTGTGTAGCATGTTATTTTTCTTTTCTCTCTTTCTTTATATTAAAAATGGAATGGTCCATTATTTAGCTGAGGTGACAACACTCATAAGAAATTCAGCAGATAAGCAACACCAGATATTCAGGATTTATAATTTTATATTTAATCTTGGATGATCTGGACGATCTCATCAAAGACACAAGGTGAACAGTGTAATTAGCAATTGTAAGACCCATGAGATTTTGTTTCTCTCTTCCAAGGTTTCATCAGACATTATTTATAGGAAAAACAGCCGATTCCATACTCATTATTTAGGTACTATATGACAATTTAGCTACTATAAATTTGAAAAAGTCAGTCACAAGAATTTTTTTTCCCAGAATTCTGTAGTCAAAAGTTAGTGGTGTGTGTTATACAAAGATAATTACAGTAACCTGGTAATTTAACTTGTGATTAAGTTTATTTTTTAAAATGCACGCCCACCTCCTCAAATCCTTTTTTCTACATGCCCCCCGCCCTGCTGATGTATACATAGTTATCTTTTATGTTTGTTCTTTTTATATTGCAGGTGCCGCTGAGCAGTCACCATCTCTTCTTGCACAATTCCTTCTCGTCCTCTTCGTTGTCGTTGTCTTCTCTTCATAAATGTTCGATTGATATGTATTGAATATAAACTTCTGCATACAAGGTAAGCAAAAACTTTTTTTTTCACAGTCCTACTAGCTGGGGCTTTAGAATATACTGACTGCACCTCTGCAGAGGGGTAAGACCCCCCCCTCCCCTGATGAGGCCACTTGTTGGCCTTAAGTGGTGACTCATGATGCTTAAGGATGGAAATCTGGTGGCTTAGTAGTTCATGACATATAACATAACACTTTGGTCCTTACTTAAGCAAGACAGGTGGTTAGAGAAGCCCCCTCTGATCAATCAGCTGGTCACGTCAAGCCCTAGCACCTATATGATTGTCCCAGTGCTACTGCACTTATGGCATACCCCCAATTTTTCTAATGGCGAAGTTTCAATTCTGGAACTCTGAGGAATGTAAAGTACCCCCTCATTGCCATTACTCCCAGGTCCACTCTGACGCAAAGTTGTAGTACCTGTTAGGGTTCCATCTATGGGTTACATAGGACAAAATGAGTTCTAAAAAATGTGTTAAAAAAATAAATTGAGTACCCATCAAGAATGAATAAAACAAAACATGAATAATTATGCTATTTCGAACTGTTGTTCTCAACTTTATTGTGTATAAACAAAACGTTCAGGCCACTGTAACCTCGGGCTCTGTTTTAGGTTACAGTGGCCTGAACGTTGTGTTTATACACAATAGAGATGAGGACAACAGTCCAAAATATGTTTGTTTTGTTTTATGGCATATCCACCCTTTTTGGGTCATTTAATGCCAAATCAAGTCATTTTGATATGGTTGCTTACAGTACTTTCTGTTGCTTAAATGGTCACCCATCTAAGTATTGAACAGGCTCATCACTGCTTAACTTTGGTGATCTAGTGAGAACCGGTGGTTTCAACATGACTTGATCATAAGCCCCCAAAATATCATAATTATTCATATCAAGTCTCATCTCATAAATACACATACAAATATGTAAAACAAAACATCTTTGGCATGAAATAACCCAATGGGTTGACATGCCGTAAAATCCAACCAACCAACCTTTTTTTTATTTGTTAATTCTTTTCAGCTAACTTGAAACCCACTAATAAAACTTTAAAGTTGTCTTGAGGATCTGACACAAAATATGATGAAATCTTAGGATAATAAGGATGTAACCTTAGACAATACTTTCAATTCATATCTTAAGGGTTTGTCTCATTGTCTTAACCAGTTAGACTAGCAAAAACTGTCACGAGTGGGCAGGATTCTCATATCTCATCTTTCTGCCACCATCGTTTTCTCTTCTTTTTACTTATCTGATTTTAGATCATTTACTAAGAGGAACAACACCTAATACTTCTACTACTACTACTATTTTGTGTCCTTGGTATGATGTTAAACTGCATCTAGTGGTGAAGTTCCAATTTTGGAGCTCTGTGGAGTGTGGAGTACATTATTCCCAGGTCCACTCTGACCTGGAATGGTAGTACCTGTTAGGGTCCCATCTATAGGTTAAATAGAAAAAAATGTGTTTATAAAAAAAAATTGAGTACCCATCAAGAATTAATTTATTTCAAAACTTAAATTAAATGACCCACTTTACTGTAAAACAAAATAAAACAAACTACTTTCTGTGTCCTGGTTATGACGTTAAACTGCATCTAGAGGTGAAGTTCTACATCTGGAGCTCTAGGGAGTGTGAAGTACCCCTTCACTGCCATTATTCCAAGGTCCACCCTGACCTAGAGTGGTAGTACCTATTAGGTTAAATATAAAAATGAGTTTTTAAAAAATGTTTAAGAAAAAAAAAAAATTTAGTAACCATCAAGAATGAATAAAACAAACGTCTTTGGCATAAAATGATCCAACAAGGGTTGACATGCCATATGATCCAACCAACCAACTACTACTTTCTAGAATGCAGTATTTTCCTTATGATAATACTGGAGGTCCTAAAAAATATGACCTTTATCATCTTGCAACAATCTTGTTAAAAATCAGACCATCCAAATCGTCCAAGATGTAAGTGTCATCGCCTCAGCTAAATAATAGACCATTCCATTTTTTATTATAAAGAAAGGGAAGAAAAAGACATGCTACACAGAAAATAATATAATGAGTAAGAAAGAAAGTAGGAGAAAGAGAGAGAGATGACTGAGGAAGCAATAATGCTTATGTTTCAATTGAACATAATGAAAAGATGAAATAAAAGGAAAGAAATAAAAAGAATAATAGTGAGAGAGAGTTAAATAAAGATTATTATACTTTTTATATATTGAACTATTTGGCAATAGCTCTTAAGTAAACATATCATACATTGTAATAATTAAATTATCATACTGTGGTATATCCAAAGGTCCTGCTAGTTTTCTTTATTGCACATTTTAATTTTAGTCAACATTCTTTGTCCTTTTTTTGTCTTTAAATATCAAAATAGCATTGACATTGTGGCATGACGTGGTGTGAATTCAGATATGGCCACTTACCTCCCATCTCACAAAACATCCAAGTAAAAAGATTGTTTTTTTGGGTTTTTTTAGGGTTTTTCATATCAATGGCAATGAAGGGTAATCCACACTTGCCAGAGCCCCAGAACTTGCTCCTCTTACTTAATTATGGTCAAGTTATACTGAAAGTACCAGTTCTTGCTAGATCACCTAAATTAAGTAGTGATCAGCCTGTTCAGTACTTAATTGGATGACTACTTGAGCAACAGCAGGTATTATAAGCAACTTGAGTCCTTCATTTATTAAAATGACTTGATTCAGCATTAAATCTACTGAAAAGGGTTGATATGCCATAAAACAAAAACAACCAACTGACAAACTAACCTGGTAGATCACTGAAGTTAAGCAGCATTGAGCCTGTTCAATACTTAATTGGGTGACCACTTAAGCAGGTACTGTAAGCAACCTGAGTCCTCTGTTTATCAAAATTACTTAGATTTGGAATTAAATGGCCCGAAAGAAGGTTGATATGCTGTAAAACAAAACTACCAACCAACCAACCAACCTGATCTGTTATAGTAGCATCGAGTACTTTTATGATTTTTTTTCTTTTCTTTTTATGGCATATCAACACTTTTTGGGTTATTTCAGCTTACAGTACTTGCTATTGCTTAATTGGTCACCCAATTAAGTGATTATAGTCAAGTCATGCTGAAAACACCAGTTCCTGCAAGCTCACTGAAGTTAAGCAGCGATGAGTCTGTTCAATATTTAATTGGGTGACCACTTAAGCAACAGCAGGTACTTTAAGCAACCTGAGTCCTTTATTTATTTAAATGACTTGATTTGGCATTGAATTATCTGAAAAGTGTTGCCATAAAACAAAACAAAAAAACAACTAACCAATGATCTTACTTGGATGATTTGTAAGATGGGAGATCTTTCCAAAACCCTTTTCTTTCCTTAGTTTTATTCCATGCTGTATTATTAATTAACCCATAGTTATAGAATAGGGGAGGTCAATTTTTTTGAAATATCAAATTAAATGAAACACCAAAAGTTGTGTATTGGTTTATTAAGTACTGATACCAAAAATGACATCATGCACTTGTAGCAATTTTTGAGGAAATGGCATCAAAGATTGTCGACAAAAATGCACTGAAAAATCCTTGGTTTAGCAAGATTTGGCCAAGAAATATTGTCATTTTATTTTATCAAAATGAAATTAAATGACTAAATTATAACTATAGTTCAAATTAAAAAATATGCCTCCTCCCCCCCCCTCTATGATCGCAAAACCGAGGATGTTTTAGTGCATTTTTGTCTACAATATTAGATGTAATTTCCTCAAAAAATGGTACAAGTTCAAGATCTAATTTTTGTTATCACTACTTAATAAACCAATACATAACTTTTGGTGTTTCATGTAATTTGATATTTCAAAAAAGTGAAAAATCAACCTCCCCTATTATAGAATTACCCTAATTCTTTTTCTTGAAATTCTGACAGTTTGTATCTTCATTTAGTAACAGTAGTAACTATAAACAGTCTGCAGCCCATAGGCCACAGACTAAGCAAAGATAAGAAAATAATTTTTTTTTTATTATTATAATTATTTATTTGATAAGTTTCTTTACTTTTTATAACACCAGAACTTTTGTTTATTTTCTTATTTATAATATACATATTTACCCAACTCCTGTACACAAGTAGGATGTGACACAAAGTCAATATCTTAAGTGGAGTTTAACAGGTTTGAGTTCAAAGTTTTCCTTCTCCTAGACTGGTTGCCTACCCAAGATTAACTCTTTGACAACCTAATTTCCTTCATGGCTGTACCAAATTTACTTGCTGTCTTTTTACCTATATGATGAGATATTTCAAAGTTCACTATCTATTCACCTCAGAACTCATTCTATTCAAATAAAGTCCTATTATTATTGTAATCTGAGTCCTTCTGCTCAATCATAATGAACTAACCATCAGTTTTTGTAATTTGCTTGGGAATGGTATGTGTAGAAACAGTTATGTGCCAGAGATGCTGTGAGCAGTTTAAAGCTTTGTTTGGTTTGGTTTGTTAAATTTTATGTCATATCAATCCTTGTTGGGTTATTTTATGCCAAAGATGTTTTGTTCTATTCATGCTTGATGGGGATTCAAAAATTATTTAAACTCAATTTTTTAAACTCATTTTTTTTCTATTTAACCCATAGATAGTACCCACTACTGCTTGAGCTGGGGGTAATAGCAATGAAGGGGTACTCCACACTCCCCAGAGCTCCAGAATTGGAACAGGTACTACAACTTCGGGTCAGAGTGGGTCTGGTTGTAATGGTATTGAAGGGATACTCCCCATTCCCTAAAACTCCAAAATTGGAACTTCACCATTAGATGCAACGTCATACCTAGGACATGTTAAACTTTTGTCAACCCTTTTATTTTCATTACTTTTCTAAATATATAAAGAGGTCATATAAATATTGACAATTCTGTGGGTGTTTTTTTTTTTGTTGTTGTTTTTTTTTTGTTTTTTTTTAAATATTTATTTGTATGTAGACACTAGGATGGGTGGCATTTGTCATCTGATAAAAGCATTCTTAGTGAGTCTTTGTTTTATTAATATAGGACAAGGCCAAAAATGGGGACAGTAAGGTTGTGTTGTGGGTAGCACTTGAATATCTGGCTCCAACCTGGGTTTGAAAACATTTCTTCCATTGGTTAAGGCGGGACACATATGATGGTTTACTTGCTTCTGTCTTATCTTAATATCAACATGATTGGGGGAGAGGCTGTATTTATTCATATCTCATGGAGGCACATTTCCCATGGATCCATTACTACTGAATAGTGAGTTCGATCCTCACAGGATGCCCCATACTTGCAACCTTGTGTCATTTTCTACCTGTGGGGAACAGGTTAAGTAAATACCTACCTCAGCCTTGGTTTGGCAACCGATCTTTGAACAGGAAAACTCTTAATTCAAACCTATTAAACTCTGTTTAAAAATTAACCTTGTGTCACATCCTGCTCATGTGGAGGGGTTAGTAAATACATATATGAATTGTTTGTAGATTGATTTTGAAGGTTTATCACAATACGAAGGAAGAAAAGGTAACAAGTATGTTGTTCATTTACCTGTATTTTTATTTTTTGAGGTTTCCTTAATATTTCAGGATTAATTTTCCATCTTCAGAAGACCTCAAAGCCTAATATGGATTAACACAGACAGCCGTGAAAATCCTTTTATCGGCTCCATGGTCTTCTGAAGATGGGATTTTAATTCTGAAATATTAAGGAAACATAAAGAAAATGTTTTTTTAATACAGGTAAATAAACAATATACTCATTACATTTTCTTTCTTCACATTGTGATAAGCCTTCAGAATCAATCTATAAACCTAATATACACACAATGCTTCAAGTAAACTATAAAACTCTTATATATGAATTAATATATCAGAACATTCAAATTCTGTTTTGGCTACAGGTTGTACTAAAGAAAGCTTAATAAATAATAGGAATATGTTTGGTTAGTGATTAGATTTATGAGTGATGAGTCACAACCTTAGTCAATACTTTCAGTACACGCTCCAAAGTATTAAAGACAAGAATATACATGCAGTGTTCTAGGAGACATTCATTTTATTATTAGATAAGGAAAATTGGTTGGTTAGTTGGTTAGATTTTGTGGCATGTCAACTCTTGTAGAGTTATTTTATACCGAAGACGTTTTGTTTTATTCATTCTTGATGGGTATTCAATTTTTTTTTCCAATCCATTTTTTTTTTAAACACATTTTTTTTTTCAATTCATTTTTTTCTATTTAGCCCATAGATCGGATCCTAGGTATCACTCCGTGTCAGAGTGGACCTGGGAGTAATGGTGATGTAGAGGTACTCCACAATCCTTAAATCTCCAAACTGGAACTTCCCCATTAGATGCAGTTTAACATCATACCCAGGACACTAAGACCCTCGGCCACCACCTTCTAGCGCATATATGATAAAAAGGATTGCTTGTTTGCCATAAAGGCAATAGGGTTGGGACAATCATATAAGTGCTAGGGCTAAATATGACTAGCCAGAGGGGCTTCTCCAACCATCCCTCTAGCTTAAGTAAGGACCAAAGTAGAATGTTGTATGTCATGGACTGGTCAGCCACCACAGTTCCATCCTTAAGCATCACGGCTCATCACCCGCTGCCAACAGGTGGCCCTATTGGGGTGGGGTGGGGACGTAAAATGAATACAATTCCCTAACCTCTAGGCATAAAATAATCCTAGACATGTTGAAATGCCATTAAAATCAATTAATCAATCCATCTTTAAGTTTGTTATTTGTGAATCGTCAAAATATATTCAGGTTTGTTTATAGTTCCCCATTTAAAAATAGAAACTTCCTCTAACTTTAATTCATTCCCCCCCCCCCCTCCCAAATAAATCTATAATGAAAGACTTGAAGAATTTTTATTGGTCATTTGTTGAACCGGAAATAATTATAGATTCCTTGGATATTTCACATGACCGATCCCAATAAGAGAAAGGTCATTTTATGCCAACATCTTTCTTTTTTTTCTAAGAAAGATTTGGAACTCTTTAAATAAAAAAGATAAAAAAGAATGCTAATCCGTTTTGTGGTTTACACAGTTTAGTTTAAGGTCTGAAGAATTTATCGATCGAAAAATCTTGCTATAAGAAGAAACGAAAATATTTCTACTTGAAAATTGACCTTGTGTCCCATCCTACCCCCAGTGGAGGGGTTGGACAACTACAGACATGTATTTTTGATGTATTACATTGCTGACTAGATTTGAAGCTGTACTTTAATAACAATCCTATAAATGTAAACATTGCTGTTTGACTTATGTGTTAAAACATGCTATATTATATATACTAGCAAATATATGCACCCTTCGGGTGCAAGTATTTAAGTTTTAATGTAATAAAATATTGTATTAAATTAGAAAGGCTAATGAAACTAAATAAGAATACAGATAAAAAGATTTGAAACAGAGGGAGTATAATAAAAGATTTGAAACAGAGGGAGTATAATAAAAAATGGAACAACTGAAACTTACTCTTCCATCACTCTCGTCTTTCATTGTTATTTTTTCTAGTTTAAGTATTTAGTTAAAAGAGGAAGTAAGAATAAACTTACAATTATTTTTTCTTGTTAATGGATTTCATTTAAGATTCATTGAAGAGATTTTTGCTTATATTCATTAAAATAAAACCAAACAGTTAGAAATCAATAATACTAAGCACATATTTATTAAATTCGATTTTTTAATATTAATATGCAAATTAGCCTTCCCGTTCACACTGTAAACCGCTATTTTGTTGTATATATAAATATAATTGCATGTTGTCAGTATGTAGACATAGTTAACAGTATTAATAATGTAAGACAATTTTATTAATAATTGAGGTTTAGATAAAAATAACAATCATGGAGAATATGATGTCAATAACTAAGAGAATTGTGACTTGAGTAGGAATATAGTTTCGGTTACAGACAGAAAAACACACAATCTCCATTATAATAAGACTAGCGAAAATATGCACCTCTGGGTGCAAGTATTTAAGTTTTATGTCATAAAATATCATTGAACAAGAAAGACTAATGAAACTAAGAACGAATATAAAAATAGTACACTTATTTTAATGTTGCTTTAATTGATTTCTATATAAAATTATATATAGGATTGTTTTTAATACATTTGAGAATAACATGATAGTATTAGAAATCAGTAACAGCAAATAATAATTTATTAAACCCAGTTTTGTTAAAACCCTTATGCAAATCTTTCCTACCATATACTATGTAAATCTTTATTTCTTAGAGATATATAACACATATTTCAGGATTTTAAATGCATCAATAATATGGGCAGTTTTGCAGAAAATTTAACTCAGGTAGACTTTAATAGAGACATTGTTAATAGATAAGATGTTGATTAAGATTAAATAATGACTATTACATAATTGTTGAGTATATAACTTAAATAACTAAAGAAATTGTGACATCAGTGGTAACATAGTTTTGGTTACAGACAGATAGTTACATAAACTCCATTATAATAAGATATATATTCCACTTTCTATTTTTTTTTTTTGTTCTTCTTCTTCTCCTTTTCTATATGGATAGGTATGTAACGGTTTTACATGTGCCACCAAATCTAAAAAATCGAAAAAGACTCACATGTGCCATGGTTTCAAAAAACAACTCTTACCCTATTCTGCCACCAAAAGCTAGTGAGTATATATAGACCAAATCCCCATTAGTACTCAGTAGCAGTCCAACATTCTCAGAAGACAGACAAACCAAGGCTGAGCTGTCAATAATAGGTAGCACTTCAATTTGGTCCTTATTTAGGCTAGACGGGCGGTCGGCAAGGCCACCTCCGATCAATCAGCTGGTCATGTCAAACCCTAGCACCTGTATGATTTTCCCAACCCTATTGGTTTCATGGCAAACCCCAACCCTTTTTATCATATGTGCTAGAAGGAAGTGGCTGAGGGTCTTCGTGTCCTGGGTATGACGTTAATGGTGAGGTTCCAGTTTTGGAGATCTGGGGAATATGGAGTACCCCTTAATTACCATTGCTCCCAGGTCCACTCTGACCCAAAGTGGTAGTACCTGTTAGGGTTCCATCCATGGATTAAATAGAAAAACATGAGTTTTAAAAAAATGTGTTTTTTAATAAATAATTTTTCTTTTTTAAATGAATACCCATGAAGAATGAATAAAACAAAAATGTCTTCGGCATAAAATGACCCAACAAGAGTTGACATGCCATAAAACCAACCAACCAACAGACAAACCAAAAATATCAGTCAAAAAATTTCCTGACATAACTAACTCTTATCCTCTAAGGAATTTTAGGACTAAGTAAAGTTGTCGGGGTGGCCTAAAGTCGGTATCAGCCAGACAGCGAGAGAGTCTATCCCTTTTTCCATATGTCACTGTTGAATGAGCTGTATATCTTTATTAAATTATAAAATGACTTTTTTAGTAAAGTTAAAGTTAATAGAAATAATGACATCATGAAATTAAATTGTTTATTAAATTATTTTGATTCATTATCTAGAAATATAAATGAATTATTTATATTATATCTACATCTAGATAAAAAAAAAAAAATATTATGCTTAAGTAATAGGTACCAGGTACTTTTCACAATATCACAATTTGTCTTTAAGGAAACCCCACTTTTTGGCATACGTGTCCAGTACCTAAACTTTGGCCGCCACCACCTGACACAACATATATTATGTAAAACTATTTCTATTTAGAAATCTTTTTTCTTTTTTCTTTTCATTTTTTTTTTAATCTTGTCTAACCAGGATCAGATTTTTGCTGTTATTCATAGTGTCATAATGTTTTTGTATAAAGTTTTGTAAAAGTGCCCCCACACGCATATATAATTTGATAAAAGGCAAACGTTGAAGCCAATCCTTACAATTCTATTTTGGGATACACTCTATTTTTCTTTCTTAGTATTTATTGTCCCGAATAAATTAAAGAAAATTCCAACATTATTATGGGGGTAACCTTGGCAATCAAAACACCCCAGCAGGTGATTTTTTTTTTTTTTTCAAAAAGAAAAGACGTTCATGTCAAAAAAAGGGTCTTTCTATTTATGAATATTCAATATTGAGTTATTTCTCTCGGTTTGTGTGTTTTGGTGGTGAACTGATTTCTATAGTACAGCATATTTTAAGAACTTAGTCAATGTTTGCATTTATAGGATTTTATTAAAGTACAGCTCGAAATCTTGAAGGTGATGTAATAAATCAAAAATACATGTCCACCACGGGCAGGATGTGACACAAGGTCAATTTTTAAACATAATTATTTTTGTTTCTTTTTTTAATGCAAGGTTTACAAAACTTCATTCTTATTAGCAGTCTAGGATATGCAACACTCCAGAGGCTCTATCCGATCAGTTGGCTGGTCAAGCCCTAGCACCTATAAGATTGTCCCAACCTTTTTTCCCTTATGGCAAATATCCCAACCTTTTTTATCCTATATGTGCTAGAAGGGGTGGCTGGGGGTTCTAGTGTCCTTGATATGATGTTAAACTACATCTAATGGTGAAGTTCCAATTTTGGAACTCTGAATTGTATGGAGTACCTCTTCATCACCATTACTCCCAGCTCCTGGAGTCAGGGTGGTAGTACATGTTAGGGTCCCATCTATGAGTTAAATATTAAAAAAGGAAGTGTAAAAAATGTGTTTTAAAAAAATTGAGTTTTGAGAAATATTTGAAAATACCCATGAAGAATAAATCAAACGAAATGTCATTGGCATAAAATAACCCAACAATGGTTGACATGCTGTAAAAACCAACCAACCAACCAACATATTAGCCTTACAATTTATAGTATAATAACACTACACTCAAAATATTGAGATTTTAATTTCAAAATTTTAAACTTTTTACAAGATTTTTTTTTTTAAATAAATATAATTCAGATCCAATGTTAAATGACACGTAAAAGAAAAAAAAAAAGAATAAAAACATTTTATTCTAAAGATATTTTAGAATAATTACTATCAAATTATTTGAATCCTGCATAGATATTATCTTCTGTGGTTGAATCTATTTTGAAGGCTGGATCAAGTCCTGTCAGGGATGACTTATTTATTCCAATTTTACACTAGTTTAATGGTCACTTTACTGATACCCATTACGCTAACTGTACCACTGAGCCCTGTACTTGTGTTCAAAAAATAAAATTCAGAAAAAATTGAACACCAAACATTCAATGGGAGTCCCCAAGGCATAGTGACTAATGGGCTTGACTGCGACATCAGAGTCTATATCTTAGAATAAGTTATTTTTTTCTTCTTTTTTTTTTCTTTCCTTGTGTTTTTAATTACGACAATAGTTCATAGTAAGTAAAAAAAAAATTGGTAATGACAAAGAGTTGAAATTTTTCTTTCTATGTTTGTTTAATAAGTTTTGACACATGCCAGAAACGTTTTATCGAGCGTCGATTCGGAATAGTTTGAAAAATTGTGTCAAATTTTGCATCATTTCCAAGAAATTGTTCTGACATTATTAAAAGACAAAGGAATGTAAACATGTTTTTACAGACGAAGATAGAAAAATTCTTGGAAATTAAAACCAGTGCCAAAATTTGAATGTCTGATCCAACTTCCAATAAATTGCAAAGATTTTCTTTCTTCAAATTCTCAGACATAACTCCAAGAAATAAATGCAATGGGTGTTGAGATTCCATCATTGGGGTTTGGCGGGGAGAGCTCTTTAGTCTGTACTTGTCTATTTTTTTTTTTTTACTTCTTTTTAAATAAATAGATAAAAAGGCATGAAATTTGGAGCTAATGCACAAGATATGTGTCCTGGGTATGATGTTAATTATTAAACATATCAAACATGGTAATAATTAAATTATAATACTATGGTATATCCAAAGGTCCTGCTAACCTCTATTATTACATTAAGAAGAAGAGGGGTAAGGTTTGAGGCATCCCCTGATGTTTGCAGCAAATTCAATTGACTACAAGTATCTTTGTACCTTCCAAACATATGATCAATTACTCGGTCATGTCAAGCCCTAGCTTCTATATGATTGTCCCAAACCTTATGGGAAGCCCAACCTTTTTTTATCATATATGTACTAGAAGGCAGTGACTGAGTCTTTATGTCCTGGGTATGACGTTAAACTGCATCTAGTGGTGAAGTTCTAATTTTGGAACTCTGGGGAGTGTAGAGTACCCCTTCATCGCCGTTACTCCCATGTCCGCTCTGACCCAGAGTGGTAGTAACTGTTAGGGTCCCATCTATGGGTGAAATAGGAAAAAATGAGTTTTAAAAAATTGTTTTTAAAAAAAATTAAGTTTGAATAAAAAAAATTTGAATACCCATCAAGAATGAGTAAAACCAAAGGTCTTCAGAATTAAAATAACCCAACAAGGGTTGCCATGCCGTAAAATCCAACCAACCAATCAACCAACCAACAAGACATGTTTTTTTTTTTTTTTTTTCTGGTTTATTAAAATGAAATATTTAGAACTGAAACTTTAAGTGAGGGATTTTGTTGCATTTTTGATTGATCGATTTTAATGGCATGTCAACCTGTCTAGAGTTATTCAATACCTATGTTCAGATTTACAAGGATTGGGGTAAGCATCTTGACAAAAATTATACTTATCAATTAGACTGAGAGAATAAAGCAGTTTCCTGTTCAAGCAACTTAACATTATTCAGCTCCTTAAAAATCTTTTTATCTTATTATAATGAAGATTCGGCGTCTGTCTGTAACCAAAACTATGTCACTGCTTAAGTCGCAAAGAATTGCGTAAGTTTATCAATGAGTATTTGATTCATAATCAAAATCATTAATACATAGAATAAATCTTATTTATTAACAATGTCTCTATGAAAATCTGAGGTAGAAACAGCCTTTGTTATTAGTGTGTTTAATATCTTTCAATGTGTCTTATATATCATTAAGAAATAAAGGTTTACATAATATATGGTGTGATTAATTTTCATATTGATTTTAACAAAACTGGGCCTAATAAATAATAACTTGACGTTATAGATCTCTAATATTATTGTTTGATTCTCCAACGTATTAAAATCAATCCTATGAATGATTTTTATATAGAAACCAATTAAGATCAAATTAAAATAAGTGTAATATTTTTCCTATTTAATTTTGTTAGCCTTTCTAAATTAATATATTTCATTACATTAAAAACTTAAATACTTCAGCCTGGAGGGCACATATTCTTGCTAGTAATAATAGTGCTCATGTGCACTACAACTCATCCAAGGTGTATGTATAGTACATAGCTGATAGCATGGGTTCTCTTGACTCTCTCTAGCCATCCATCCCTATTGTCATTGCTCTGGGTAGGTTCTGTAGATTGCAACTAGTGTCCATACAGGGCTGATGAATGTAAGTCTTTAAATAATCTATTAATAATAATAGTATTGTGTATAGTCCTCAGGTGCACTACAACTTATCAAAGATACTTGTATAGTACATAGAATAATGTACAAATGTCAGGAAAATGAATTGTGTATAAGTTATAATATACACGTGTGCATGCATATGGAGGAGCATATCAGGTATAGTGTTGGTGAATTACAGGAAGCATGGAGGTTTGAAGGATGCAGTGCCTCAGAAGTTAACAACTGATGCAGGTAGTGTGTTCCATACTTCAGTAACTCTGAATGTGAGAAAATGTTTATGAAATTCATGGGATCTGTTCTGTTTTCTGACTTTGTAGGAATGCTCACGTGTATTAGACACATGGAACTCAAAAAGGTGCTTGAGGTTGCTGTTGGCAAGATGGTTAATAATTTTGTGTATGTTTACCAAATCAGTTGCCAGACTTGGGTGTTTCAACATATCCCTGCCCAGGGCTGAAAGATATTCAGACTATAGTAGATGCCTGCTGGAGGGTATTTTCCTGATTGTATGTCTCTGAATAGTTTCCAGGAGGTCAATGTTCTGAGTGAGGCAGGGATTCCAGACTGGTGATGCAAATTCTAAGTGTGGCCGCACCATAGCTAGATACAGCTTTAAATAGATTACTGGAGAGCGGCTGACAAAGGTCTTGCTAATGATACAATATTTCTGTTGTCAGCAAAAACTGAATAAATTAAAAACAGATTAATTAGTTGTTTAGTTTGTTTTAACTAAAGTATTATTTTACAAGAAATACCTGAAAGAGGCCGGGGGGCACATTGTCCGAAATGTTGTGCAGATGACAATAATGATGAGGACAATAGTACAAATGATACAAATTATCAAGCCTCATCTCAAAAATTCAGAGAAATAGTATTATTTTACAATCTCCTATTTGACATTTCATCTGCAAGAGTGAATGATTGCAGTTAAAGGCATGTCAACCCACCTAGGGTTATTGTATACTTAGGTTAGGTAATCCCATTCATTGTATGTCCATATGGAAATAAATCCAACAATATGTAGAAAATAGAAAAAACAATTATCTTATTCTTGATGGTGAAGTCAATGTTATAACGTTTCGGTTTTTTAATAAACCTTCATCAGGACTTTAAGATGGAAAGAATGCTGCCTAAGCAAGGATGGATGTTTTTTGAATAACATAGATTAGGTAGTTGTATCATCTTTTGTATAATTGTTTCTTCAGAGGTTTCTTTTTTGCATATTGAATACAAATAATTTTTAAATAGATCTATGGGACCCTAACAAGTACTATCACTCCGGGTCAGTGTGAACCAGGAAGTATTGGTAATGAAGGAGTACTCCACAATTCACCAGAACTGGAGCATATCCTGGGTATGATGCTAAACCTAATCGTGAAGTTCCAGTTTTGGAGCTCTGGGGAGTGTGGAGTACTCCTTCATTGTCATTACTCCCAGGTCTACTCTGACCCGGAGTGGTAGTATCTGTTGGGGTCCCATCTATGGTTTAAGTAGAAAAAATGAATTAAAAAGTGTATTTCTTTTTAAATTGAGTTTGAATTTTTTTTAAATGTGAATACCTGTCAAGAATGAATAAAACAAAACATCTTCAGCATAGAATAACCCAACAAGGGTTGACATGCCATAAAATCCAACCAACACTGGAGCCTCACCATTAGATGTAGTTTAGTATAATACAAAGGACCCCTCCCCTCATGGTCTTCCAATCTGGATGCTTGATACTTGTGACTTTGTCACATCCTACCCGTGGGTGGCGAATGGGTTGGGAAATTACCTTCTAAGGACACCCTCTTTTTTTGAGGAGTGGTCCATTTCCTCCGACAGTAACCATTACACAATGTGTCATCATTTAATGTGGACAAGAAGAATGTAAGACCAGATAAATAAAATAAATTTTCTCCCTCTACAATTTTTAAAATATTCATCCTAGATAGAACTTTATTTCTAACACTAGCAGGACCTGTGGATATACCACAGTATGATAATTTGATTATTACAATGTTTGATATGTTTACTTAAGAGCTATTGCTAAATAGTCCCATATGTAAAAAGTATAATAATCTTAATTTAACTCTCTCTCTCTCTCTCTCTCTCTCTCTCTCTCTCTCTCTCTCTCTCTCTCTCTCTCTCTCTCTCTCTCTCTTTTATGTTTGATTGAAAGAGATTAGCATTATCACCTCTACACACTCATATATCTCTATCTTTCCACCAATTTTTTTCTTTTTTTCTTTCTTTCTTTCTTATTATATTTTTTTCTGTGTAGCATGTGCTTTTTCTTCCCTTTCTTTCTTTATAGTAAAACTGGAATGGCGCATTATTTAGTTGAGGATACAACATTCATAAAAAAATAAGAATTCAGCAAATAAGCAACCCCAGATAATCAGGATTTACATTTTTGCATTTTTATCTTGTATAAATTTTTAACCAGAGGATATTGCAAAATGATAATGTTTGTACAATTAAGGAACATGAGTATGAATATATAGATTAAGAGGGCAGAAGTTTAAAACCCAAATTTAGGTGTACGTGTTATACTCAAATAATTATTCTTTTTTTTATAACTAATTCGAAGACTTGTATTTACTGTTCTAAATGTAAAAAGTAAAAATTAAAGTTGGCGGGGTAGCCTAATGTCAGTATCAGCCAGACGACGAGAGAGTCTATCCCCTTTTCACTAGTACTAGACCAAGGAGATTATTTTAGTGTCTGAAGTAGAGCCCCACACCTACCATCAGCTCTTCACTTTACCACACAGATCTCTGTAATACTCATATCCTGAGTTCGGCGAGGACCAGTATTGAACCAGGAACCTTATGATTCTTAGGCAGACACTCTACTGACTGGGCTAAACTGGCCCTTTTTTTTTTTTTTAACCATAGGGTGTTGCAAGATGATAACAGTCATTGGATGATTTAATTTTATGGCATGTCAGCCCTTGATGGGTTATTTCATTCATTTTGATTTATTCATTCTTGATGGGTACTCAATTTTGTTTTGTTAAACATAGTTTTTCAAACTCATTTTTTTCTATTTAGCCCATAGATAGGACCCACTACTGCTTGACCTGGGGGTAATAGCAATGAAGGGGTACTCCACGCACCCCAGAGCTCCAGAATTGGAACTTCACCATTAGATGCAGTTTAACGTCATACCCTGGACAGGATAACGACCGTACGAACACTAGGAAGCGGTCAAGTAATAGATAATGTATGTAGATGAAAAATTTTAATTGTCAATTTGAGGTTTGCATTATTTAGGTTTCATTGACTCTTTATTGCAATTCAACAAAATCCAAACTTTTAAAACAAAAGTTGCCATTTTGAAAAATTTCAATACATTACAAGTCAAAAATAGTTGACATTTTTTTTTTGTTTTTTTTTTTTTTTGCTTTGTGAATGAAAAGAGAAAAAACAAGCTAAAAAGAAAACAAAAAAAAAGTCAAATAACAAAAAAAAAAATAAAAACACATTGTGACTATACTCTATATATTTTTTTATCTAAAAGAATTTTTTAAACTTATTTTTTTAGTTTGAGAATTGTTTTGTATAGTGTGGTCCAAAAGTCTTGTCACCCTACATACTGTTTTAACTTTCAGTAGTTTTTGTTTTAATGATATCATTAATTATAACTATGTTAGAGGTGTGAGGTGTAATGGTTAGAGTTGTAGGAAATGAACTCGTCGACCTGAGTTCAAATCCTGGACGAAGCTACAGTTCACATAGCACTAATACCAACTACTCTCCTTCCAGCTATGGGTAAATAGTAGGTCAGACTGGGCACTTTAACCTTGGTTAGGCAACCAGTCTAGGAGAATGAAAACTCTGAATTCAAACCTGTTAAATCCACTTGGGGTGGTCACTACTAGAATAGGCTCAGTCCTAATTAGTGATCTATTTCACTAATAATTTTTAATAATTTTAATCAAATAATACTAAAAAAAAAATTTTAATAATTTTCCATTTCATTTCCAGAACTTGTTTCATATAATCATTGTTGATTAATTAGGAGTTATATTTTAGTTGGAGTAATAAAGACACTTGAGCAATCCTATACAACCAATATTTTAAGTTTTTTTTGTACAAAACCTATTGTTCAGCTATGAAATTTTTAAGGCACATAATTTGTTAAAGAGAGATTTTATCATTTAAAAATTGTTTGAAAATTCCACAACTGAAATGGGAATTGTTGTATTAAGTCTAAACAAAAAGATAATACTGATAAAAAGTTTCAAAAAATGTTTTTATTTTTTTTTTTAGTATAAAAAAATGTTACCATGATATTTTTAACTAGCAGGACCTGTGGATATACCACAGTATTATAATTTAATTATTACAATGTTTGATATTTTTTACTTAAGAGATATTGATAAATATGTAAAAAGTATAATAATCATGATTTAACTCTCTCTGACACTTTTTTTTTTTCATCCTTTCATTATATTCGATTTAAACATATTAGCATTATTGCTTCCACAGGCTCAACCCTTCTCTCTGTTTTTCCCCTCCTCTCTTTCTTATTATATTTTTTCTGTGTAGCATGTTCTTTTTCTTCCTTTTCTTTCTTTATAATAAAAACAGAATGATCCATTATTTAGCTGAGGTGACAAGACTCATAAGAAATAAAAAAAATTGTCGAATAAGCAACATCAGATAATCAGGATTTACATTTTTCATTTCATCTTGGGCGATTTGGACAGTCTCATTTTTAACCAGAGGTGGTTGCAAGATGATAACGGTTGTACAATTATGGAACATGAGTATTAATATATAGAGATGCATTTCATCTTGGACCATTTGGACGGTCTTATTTTTAACCAGAGGGTGTTGCAAGATGATGACAGTTGTACAATTAAGGAACTCTAATATTAATACATAGAGATACATTTCATCTTGGACCATTTGGACCGTCTCATTTTTAACCAGAGGGTGTTGCAGGATGATATCAGTCGTACAATTAAGGAATACGAGTATTAATATGTAGATTAATTAATCGTACTTGAAATAGTATTTCTAAAAATAATGTTGATCAAAATGTTTTTATTTTTTAAATTTATATTAGTGAATTCCGGAAACTCCCACAAAGAAAGTTCTGGTCTGATAATAATGAATCATCATCTAGAGGAAACTTAAAAATCCTGAGTCATAGTTTTATTACTCCCACTAAAAACATAGTAAATATATTTAATATGATGTTTACAGTTTTTAAAAGCCATTATCAAATTTCCTCCACCCAAAACATTTAATTTCTTTATCTTTAATTAATTGCAGTTGATGATAATTGAACTGTTTAGTATTTCTTAATCCCTGCTACATTAGGGTAGGTCGATTTTTCACTTTTTTTAATTATCAAATTGTCCATCTATGTGAAACTTGTGTGTTAGTATACTGAATACTGATACCAAAAATTAGATCTTTTACTTGCATCATTGTTTGATTGCATAGGGTTGATGATGATTGAGCTGTTTAGTTTTACTTAATAGGAAGTGCGATGGTGTACTGGTTAGTCATATGGAAATGGACATGTCAACCCAAGTTCAATTCTTGGACGAGGCCACAGTTCACATAGCGCTAATACCCTTGGGAAAGGTATGAATCCAGTTATGGGTAAATGGTAGGGCAGACTGAGTTCTTTAACCTTGATTAGGCAACCAGTCTAGGAGAAAGAAAACTCTGAATTCAAACCTGGTCACTAATAGAATAGGCTCAGGCCTACTTAGTGATCTATTTCAATTTTTTTTTAAATTAAAAAAAACAGACTTAATGTTAATGACAGAAAATAATGAAACATTCAACATAGGAGAAGGAAAGCAAACAAGTGTCTCATCTCTTCAATTGGATGACTCAGCTTTATTAACAATTTATACAATGGCTATTTCTTTTTTTTCTTTTCTTTTTTTCTTAAGGACGGAATCCTGGTGGCTGAGCAGTCTATGACATGCAACACTCTACTTTGGCCCTTTTTTAGGCTAGACGGTTGGTTGGAAGGTCCCCCCCCCATCAATCAGCTGGTCACCTATATGATTGTCATAACCCTATTGTCCTTATGGCACCCCCAACCTTGTTTATCATATATGTGCTAGAAGGCTGTGGCTGAGGGTCTTAGTGTCCTGGGTATGACTCTATCTGATGGTAAAGTTCCAATTCTGGAGCTCTGGGAATGTAGAGTACTCCTTCACCATTACCTCCAGGTCCACTCTGACCCAGAGTGGTAGTACCTGTTAGGGTCCCATCTATGGCTTAAATAGAAGAAAATGATTTATAAAGAATGTGTTTAAAAACAAATGAGTAACATCAAGAATTAATAAAGCAAAAGGTATTTGGCATAAAATAACCCAACAACAGTTGACATGCCATAATTTTCAACCAACCAAATAACTCAAAATAACACAAATTTTTTTCTCTAAATCATGATAATCAAACAAAAAAAAATTCATATTTTCAAGTTGAGACAAATTAGTAAATAAATTTTTTTTTTTTACTTATATCCCTAAACAGTTGTCTATTAATGTAATTAATGGAGGGTTAGCTCAGTCGGTAGAGCGTTCGGCTAGAAACCACAAGGTTCCTAGTTCGATACCGGTCCGCGCCAACTCAGCGTATGAGTAGCACAGGGATCTGTGCGGTAAAGTAAGGAGCTGATGGTAGGTGTGGCGCTCCACCTCAGATGCTAAAAAACAATCTCCTTGGTCTAGCGCTATTGAAAAGGGGATAGACTCCCTCGCTGACTGGCTGATACCGACTTTAGGCCGCCCCGACGACTTTACTTACTTTTACTTACTTATTGGCATTCTTCCGTCTGCTAAAGACAATGATGTAGTGTCCATTTTTTTATAATTTTTTTTTTTAAGTGCATCTGCACTGAACAGGCCAATTTTTGAATGGCAATCTCTGGTGCACTGACTACAAACAAACAGTGATGCTTGCTGGAGTTGCTGTTGTCTCTCCTTCTTTCTGGCTCTCTTTTCTGTGGCAGCCTCTTTCCTCTCTTTTTCACTCCTTTTCGTTCCTTGTTTGACAAGGAGGTGCCAGGCTGCTCGGAGAAAGTAGTAAAAGAGCATATTAAAAAAAAAATACATATATCTAAATCGTTGTCTATGTAGGTTTGTTGATAGACTGAAATGTTCCATATTGACTTATGGTAACAGGTGAGCAAATTTTTTGTCTTTCATAGAAATGTCTATAACTGTTTAGAAATGTCTATTCAATATGTCTGGATCATTAATTTTTAACCTCCTTCTCACAGATATGTAAAATATATATTAATACACTCTCAAGTAGTAATTACTACTTCTTATAGATGGAACCACTATAGCCCCTTATTTCATTCATTATCAATTGATTTATAACAATATCATATGGTGAATATTGGAACAAAAATATTGAAATGAAAAAAAGAATTTTCATAAGTTTATTTTTTCTATTATTGAAAATATACAATTTCTTAAAACACACATACATACACACACACATTTATGTATTAACAAATCCTTCCACATGAGCAGAATGTGACACAAGGTCAATTTTTGATTCAATTTTTAATAGGTTTGAATTCAGATTTTTCTTCTTCTGGACTAGTTGCCATGCCAAGGTTAGAGAGCCCAGTCTATTCTACTATGTACCCATAGCTGGAGGGAAAGTAGTTTGATCCATACCTTTCCCAAGAGTATTAGTAGCATGTGGAATGTAAAGTCTTGTCTAGTATTTGAACTTTGGTTGATGAGTCAATTTCCTATGATGGTAACTATTACACCACGTGCCTCCCTTTATATATATGACCAAGGAGATAGTTGTGAGGTTGAGAGTGGGGTTATATATCTGCCTTGAAATATGGTAGTTTGTAATGAGCGGAAAATTGGTAAGGAAAAAGCGATGAAATGGTTTCGGGTTAGAAAACCCATCTAATCATAAAAGCTTCTCTAAAGATGCAGGATGTTTAAAAGGATGATTTTCTTCTTTTTTTTTTGGTTGCATTTCCTGCTGTTTAAGTAATCAGCTCTAAAGCAAAAGCAAAAAAAGGAGTTAAAATGGTTGGTTGGTTGGTTGGTTGGTTGTATTTTACGGCATGTCAACCCTTGTGTTACATAATGAACGTGATGTGAAGCTGTGAGGGTGGCCTGGTGTGTGGATTAGAACAGAAAAGTTTAAGTGATGATTTGGCATGGACACATGGCGTGGTTTTGATTGGATGAGCGAATGGTACGTGGCGATAGGGGATAAAGGAGGGGTGAGAGGTCAGAGTGTAAATGAAGTCTGGGAGAATGTGTTAGTGAAGCAAGACAAGGAATTTTTTGCTCTCAGTAGTTGTAATTTGGGGAAATTCATGAATGAAAAGAAGTGACCTTGTGTTATTACTAAAAGGGTTCAGGCTGGCCATAAGGGCAGTAGGGTTGGGACAATCATATAGGTGTTAGAGCTTGATGTGTAAAGCCGATTGATTGGTGGAAGCCTCTCCAACCGCCCATCTAGCTAAAGTAAAGGCTAAAGTTGAGTGTTGCATGTCATGGACTGTTCAGCAACCAGGGTTTCATCATTAAGCATCAAGGGTCACCACCCACACCAATAGGTGGCCTCATAATGGGAGGGAGGTCTTATCTCTTTGCAGAGGTGCAGTCGGTGTATTCTAAAGCCCCAGCTTTATGGCTAGACTAAATATTGACTATTTTGGGAAAATGTGTAAGAATTTAAAATTCAACTTCAATATAAGAAAAAATAAATAAGTTGAATAAATAAAATGTAAATAAATATTTTCCAAGTTTAGTTGTTAAGGCTGGAGATACATGAAAAGAATGTAAACATTTTGATGTGGGTAAGGGGTAGGGTAAAAGATTGTTTTTATGAAATAGAATACTAATGGCATTCTTTGGTTTATTCAAACTTTTTCTCTTATATCCTCTATCTCACACACACACACACACATATATATATATATATATATAGTTCTTTAGTATTGGAGAATTGAAAATAAAGTGCTTGATTACAGGTGTAAGAGTTGTATTTATTTTTTATAGAGTACAATACATTTAAGGTGCAATTGTTACCATTGGTTTCAAAGCAGTGTATTGGCCACTTATGATCAAGACAACGCGTCTGTGAAATAAATTACAGTGAATGTACATTCTTTCACAGGCTGTATGTTGTACGTTCCTTCATGGGTGCTTTGTCTTGATGATAAGTGGCCAGTATGCTGCTTTGAAATCAATCGTACCACAAAAAAATTTTTTAAAAAGAGAAAAACATGAATGGTTTTAAATTCATGAAGATTATGATGGCTTATCTCTTAATCTATCTTTTCAATCTTTCAGTCTTTCACTTTAATCTATTTATTATCTATCTCTTATATTTATCTTTTATCTAACTTAGTTTTCACACACACACACACACACCACACACACACACACACACACATATGTATATATATATATATATATATATATATATGATCATGATCATCAAATCATGCTGACAGCATAATTCACTCATGGCATCCAGTATCCATACAGAGCTGATCAATGTAAGCTTTTGCTGGTTGGCCCACTCAGGTGTGGCCATGTGTAGATGTACACTGGAGAATGTCACTTATGAGTTCGTCCTTACTTCTACAGCAGTGTCCATCATGTCTTGTTCGTCTTATTTGGATGGTCTCTGTGATAGGAGGTAATTAGCCGTACAGCTAGCTTTTTGTGGGCTGCTACCTCCAACATTTATTCAAGACAGCATAGTTTTTCATAATTATTATCATTATCTGTGATTTGTTGCTGGTCTGTGAGTGTGGAGGTATGTTATGTATGTGTCTAGTGTGCCCATGTGTGTGAGTGTGTGTTGGATTGTGGTTCATTGTTAGTTTATTGTATTATGAATTCTGCATTGAGCTCAGTTCTCTAATTGATTCTCAGGGTTAATTGGGCTATCAATATCACCTCCTTGATTCTCAGATTGTCTACATTTCAATTTCTGGCCTCAATTGTAGCTGTTATGTTTTGTTTTTTGTTTTTTTTTTGTTGTTGTTGTTTTGGTTTTTTTCATGTCTTTGTATTTAACTAGGTGTTTGTAGTGAGAAGATGCCTGTGTATGTAAGTGTTCTTTGTTCCTAATGTGCAGCAGTCTAGAGGTGCTACTTATATAGAATTGGTTGCATTGTCTGTGGTATACCATGTACACTTCATGGTACATTCATGTGTTACAGATAGGACAGTTTACCAACCATGGGTAAATAATGGATCAGACTGAGTTCTTTAGACTTGAATCGGCAAGGAGTCTAGGATAAGGTTGGTTAGATTTTATGGCATGTCAACCCTTGTTGGGTTAATCTATGGCAAAGTCATTCCATTTTAATAATTCTTGTTGTATATTCTTTTTTTTTTTAAACTCATTTTTTGATCTATTAATACTATATATTAATAGTCCACTCTCCCTACAGATCCAAAATTGGAACTTCACCATTAGATGCAGTTTAACATCATACCCTAGACATTCTAGGAGAAGGAAAATTGAATTTAAACCATCTTAAAAATTCACCTTGTGTTGCATCCTGCCTTAGCTTTCCAACTAACCTAGTTTCCACCGTCTTCTTCAAAGGAATTCCCATGCATACTGCCTCACAAAGGATACCTGTAAAAGATATTTCCCTTTGTTTTGTTAGAAAACAAATGAATGACTTGTTTCATGAGGCCCTTGTAGAATATAGGCTTTGTAGAATCTTACACCCACATAGTACACGTTTTGAGGCCGAGAGCTGAGCTTAGTAAGAAGTGTGTGTATATGGGTTTGGTTATAATTGTGTGTGTGTGAATGTGAGTGTGTTGATTTAGGTTCTTTTTTTTTTTTTTTAGGGTTATTTAATGCTAAAACCATCCTTGTAGAAAAACAGTAGTGGGTGGATGAGGGGCTTCATACACACACACACACGCACACAATTATACCCACATGCAGGAGTCACTGTAACGTAGTGGCTAGCGTGCTGGACTGCAATATCTTCGTAAGTGAGTTTGAACTCTAGTCATGCTATTACATTCACTTTCGGACTAATACTACTAAGATATTGCAGTCCAGCACGCTAGCCACTACGTTACAGTGACTCCTGCATGTGGGTATAATTGTGTGTGTGTGTGTGTGTGTTGATTTGGTTTGGTTTCTTTGTGGATTATTTAATGCTAAAACCATCCTTGTAGAAGAACAGTAGTGGTACTATTTAACCCATAGCTAGGGGGAGAGGTTCATACTTTTCCCAAGGGAACATAATAGTGCAACTGGAGTTCAAACTCATTTACTACAATGTCAGTCCAGCACATTAACCACTACACTATAGGCACTCCCCCATGTATATATATATATATATATTTACCAACCCCCTCTGCATGAGCAGAATGTGACTCCAGGTCAATTTCTTAAGCAGAATTTAACAGGTTTGAATTGAGATTTCCTTCTCTTGGACTGGTTACCTAGCCAAGGTTAAAGAGCAAAGTCTGCCCTACTATTTACCCATAGCTGGAAGGAGAATAGTTTGATGCTTACCTTTCCCAATGGTATTAGCACTATGTGAAATGTAAACAGCCTAGTCCAGAATTTGAACTTGGGTCAACAAGTCCATTTCCTATAAGTAACCATTACACTATGCACCATAGGTGTGTATATATGTGTAAATGTGAGTGTGTTGATACCAAAATTTGATTAATTTGTAAATATTTTTATTATTTTATTATAACTATTTTTTTGTTCCATTGAATTTTCTTTTAAATTACACTTTTATTTATTGATAATCATTTGTTTGAACACAATTGCATGGTTCCAACTATTTCTAATACCAATTTGTAAGCAATTATATGCTTTCAAGTAACTACTACTACTACTACTACTGCTGCTGCTGCTGCTAATAATAATAATAATCTTATAATAGAGATTATGTATTTGTCTGTAAACAAAACTACGTCACTACCAATGTTGCAATTATGTTATTAACAATTTTACTACTAAAGTCTAGCTGTGGTAGATTTGCCTCAAAACAGCCCATGTTATTAATGCGTTTAAAATCCTCAGTAAGAAATGAAGGTATATATAGTAGGTATTTACCCAACCCGTTCACAAGGGTAGGGTGTAACACAAGGTCGCAACTGTGGGGCATCCAGCAATGATCAAACTCACTATTCAGTAGTAATGGATTTACAAGACAAGCTTGCTAACCATTACACTATGATGGGGCACCTATAAATATTTACATAGTATATGGTGTGGATAATTTACTTACTGGTTTTAACAAAACCAGGTTTAATAAATGATTACTTGGTGTTATTGATTTCTAATATTATTTTTTTATTCTCAAAAGCATTAAAAACAATTCTAAGTATAATTTTATATAGAAATCAAAGTAAAGTTAAAATACGTGTATATAGTCTTGTGTGTGTATTTATATGGTTTTGTGTGTATGTGTGTGTTTATAAGTATGTGAGTGTGTTATATGATCTTGTGTGTGTATGTGTTTATATGGTTTTGTGTGTATGTGTGTGTTTATAAGTATGTGCGTGTGTTATATGATCTTGTGTGTGTATGTGTTTATATGGTCTTGTGTGCGTGTGTGTTTATATCATATTGTGTGTGTGTTTACATGGTCTTGTCTATGTGTTTATATACGCTTATATATATATATATATGTGCGTGTGTGTGTGTGTGTGTGTGTATGGTATTGTGTGTGTGCTTGTGAGAGTATGTAAATGTTACTTCTTTGTGCCTATATCTATTTGTATTCTGTATATCATGGGTCTATTACAAGAATGTTATTCAACCATCTTCCCCCACCCCGACCCTGCCTGTAGCCAACCCCCATCCCCACTCTACCACGAAACTATTTTGTTGTGGGTCGCTGACCCATTTTCCACTTATGGCTTGATAAGGTTAACTAGGGAGTAACACCGAAACCTCCTCCTCTCGCCTTGTTCCCCCCCACTCTACCCCCCAACAATTGACTGGCCTCTCCCCCCCTCCCAGCTGGCCACCTGTGTTTACCTGTAGTCCTCCTAGCAGGGGGTTGTCTTTTTTCCTATGCTGCGCCCCCCCCCCTCTTAATCTAATCATATTGTGACACTATCTAATGGTGTTCCACACAAATTTTCCTCGATTCCGATTGGCTAAAGACGAGAAACTATTTACAGAATTATAAAAAATAAATAAATAAATAAATACAGTCAATGAGTCTCGCCGTCGAACAATGATCATTGGGTTTTAGTCTAGCCGTCTATTACCGTTGTTGTGGAGTGAACTTGATCCTCACCGGGTACCCACACCTGGAGGTCAAGAAGTTAAGCTTAGCAAATATATTTATGATTATTTTGTATTTGTAAATTTGAGTGCCTGCTTTAAATCCTTGTATGAATGTTTTCAGATGTATAGAACGCAGTGTTGGCAATTCATGACGAGGGGGGGGGGTTTAGATTTTAGTACATCTACCTATTATTATACTAAAGCTGAGCGAATCAATCTTTGTTTCCTAAAGGACTTTATACGGTTTAGTTTAATGACACGAAAATTATACTAAATTATTCCTTAGTTTTAGGATTGAAATTTAAATTTAAATTAGGTCAAACGTTTCCTTTCTTAGAAATCTTTTTAATGTTTTTTGTTTGTTTTTAGATTCTCCTACCGTATTTATCTATCTTTTAAAAATTTGATTTGCTTTGCAATCTCACTTTACCTTAATCCCAATTATCTACCCAGAGCTCAGTGGGTGACCCAACAGGTCACGTTTTGTCTAATATTTATATATATTTATACACACACGCACGCACGCACGAGCAGGATGTGACACAAGGTCAGTTTCTTAAGCGGAATTTAACAGGTTTAAATTCAGAGTTTTCCTTCTCTTAGACTGGTTACCTATCCAATGTTAAAAAGCCCAATCTGCCCTACTATTTACCCATAACTGGAGGTAGAATAGTTGGATTCATAACTTTTCCAAGGTTATGAGCACTATGTGAAATGCAAAGAGCCTCATCCAGGATTTGAACTCATCATGCCCATTTCCTACATTGGTAAACATTACACCATGCACCTCCATAGATTTTAGTTTAGAAATAGTGAAATTTGTTTAGCAGTTTGTTTAAATACCTTTTGTTTGGTTTGGTCTTTTACTGAGGAAGGGGAAGATCACATAGGCGAGAAACTGTCAGTAACCAGGTGTTGACTCCATGTCCACACTACCTTAACTATATATATATATATATATATATATATATATATATAGTCGGCAGAGAGGCCTATTGTCAATATAGGCCAGCAGTGAAGGAGTCTATATCCTTTTCACTAGCACTGGAACAGGAAGATCCTGTGCCTGAGGGGGAGCACCATATGTACCATCATCTCCCCCAGATCCATGCTGTGCTACTTATACGCTGAGTTGACAAGATCACTGATCCCAAGTGGAAGGTACTATTCTCGGATCCAACAACATTGTTAACTATTTAGTATTTGTTTTCATAATTAATTCAAGATTGCGCATTGAATTAATGAGGTTATTTCAATGCATACGCTGCGATTATGTGGATAATTGTAGGACAACTTTGGATAATGTCCCTCCATTTAATTTTATTTGATCTTTTATTTCTAAATCCTGTTGTCTGTTGTCATTGGCAACACGTTCTTGCTTAGAAACGATCACATTTGAATTGATGTCAAGCTTTTTGATGCTCGCTGCCATTACGGATCTTTTTTTTAATTAGACCACAAAGTACATTCAGTGTGAGCTAATTATATTCATATCATGCATCTTGGAAATTAAAAGTAAGGGGAGATAATCCTAAAGAAAGGTAGGGGAGATAATTTGAAAGAAAGGAAGGAGAATCCCAAATAATCTATGCTCTACATCAGGTGTCTCCAAACTATAACCCGCGGACTGTAGTTTGGTGACACCTGATATAGAGCATAGATTATTTGGGCTTCTCCTTCTGGCCCGCAAAGGCATTTTATCAGGCCCGCCAATGTTTGGAACAACTTATGTATGCGAGCAAGCCTTTTCAAAATTGAAATATGTGAAATCAACCCATCAAACGAAATTGACTGATAAACATTTGAAAGCAATTCTATTGATTGGATGTAACAATTCCAAACTAAACATTGACGATATCTTGAAAGGCAAACTTCAGTTTCACAAATCTCACTAAAACCTTTCTGCTGATGTTGCATTCTTTGATAATGTTTTGAAAATAAATATGTTGGTTAAATTTGTTTTTGTTCATCTTATGCCACTCATGCATGAATATAACAAGGAAAGATAAATTTTGTTTGCCATTTTTTTCTCAGAGCTTTCATTCTGGATAGCAAGTATTGAACACAATCATAATGTGGCTTGCAATCGTTATTTTTTCAATTATCCAGCCCACTGTGAAAAAAGTTTGGTGATCCCTGCTCTACATTAACAGTGTCAAAGTTAATTGAAATTCAGTCCATATCGCCCCTTATATATTGTATCATGTATTTCTATATAATCTTATTATAATAGAGATTTGGTGTCTGTCTGTAACCAAAACTAGACCACTACTTACATCACATTACCCTCAGGAATTGTGGCAGTTTATCAATGAGTATTTGATTTATAGTAAAAATCATTAATAAATAGAATAGGATAAATTTATCAACGATGTGTCTAAAAAAATCTAAGTTATATTTGCCTCAAAACAGCTGACATTAGTGCATTTAAAATCCTGCAATGTGTCTTATATATCACTAAGAAATAAAGGTTTACATAATATATAGTGTGGTTGATTTGCATATTGGTTTTAACAAAAACGGGTTTAAGAAATAATTACTTATTGTTATTGATCCCTAATATTATTGTTTTATTCTCCAACGTATTAACATCGATCCTATGAATGATTTTATATAGAAACCAATTAAAATGTAATCAAAATATGTGTAATCTTTTTATATGCATTCTTATTTAATTTTGTTAGTCTTTCTTATTTTATATATTTCATTAGGGCCAGTTTAGATCAGTCAGTAGAGCCCTCACCTAGGAATCACAAGGTCCTTGGTTCGATACCGGCCCTCACCAACTCAGCGAATGAGTAGCACAAGGATCTGTGCAGTAAAGTGAGGAGCTGATGGTAGGTGTGGCGCTCCAACTCAGATGCAAAAAAAAAAACAATCTTCTTGGTCTAGCGCTAGTGAAAAGGAGATAGACTCCCTCGCTGTCTGGCTGATACCGACTTTAGGCCACCCTGACAACTACATTAAAACTTAAATACTTACACGCCCAGAGGGTGCATATTCTTGCTAGTATGATTAATTGACTTGTTTGACCATTAGTCCCTATTTTGGAAATTTTCTCAAAATAATTTGTCTATTCTACTGGGAATAAAAAAAAACATGATCTGCCTGCTAAAGGGTTAATGCTCACACGGTTAATTTCATTGGATGATCGGTCGAAGAGTGAGGGTTAATAAATGACCTTTGTAAATTATTGGCAATTTGAGAATTTGATACTCACTTGGTGCCTTACTTTTGTGACCTTTTCACAGTCCCAATAACCTTTGGGTGGTGTCTTCCCCCCCCCCCACGTGCAGGGGATACAATCAGCATATTTTAAGCCCTGTCCCCAGGGGAAGATTTTGATTTGAATTAGAATTTGAAAATAAATATTTTAGCAGAAAACCTTGATTTTTCTGCAGTAAATAAAGTTTTTAATGAGATGCTTTAACACAGTTGGTTGATTGGTGGATTTTAACGGCATATCAAACTGTCTAGAGTTATTTCATGCCTAGAGGTTATGAAATAATATATCTTGTATATAAAATCCTGGATGAGATTTTTTGGATTTTCACAGTGTTATTACCCCTGGGAAAGGTATGCATCCAACTACTCTCCCTCCAGCTATGGGTTAATAGTAGGGCAGACTGGTCTCTTTAACCATGGCTAGGTAACCAGTCTAGGAGAACGAAAACTCTGAATTCAAACCTGTTAAAGTCCACTTAAGAAATTGACCTTGTGTTGCATCCTGCTCATGCAGAAGGGTTCTTATGTGTGTGCAGTGATGCTGATAGCTTTTCGATTTAGTTCGTCCTGGAACGCACATATTTGCTTTGAATGAGTCCCCAGGGAAATTTATGGGTCCCAACTAAAGCCCTCAAATAGATCTTTCATATTATTTGTGTTTAAAAAGCATTTTCTGATGAGAG
Organism: Doryteuthis pealeii; assembly: GCA_023376005.1. NCBI lineage: Eukaryota > Metazoa > Mollusca > Cephalopoda > Myopsida > Loliginidae > Doryteuthis > Doryteuthis pealeii. The sequence goes on from CM042147.1 coordinate 10,909,055, forward strand.
CAAAAATCTGACATTCTGTTGGTTGGTTGGATTTTGTAGCATGTCAACCCGTGTTAGGTTATTTTATGCTGAAGAATTTTGATGGGTATTATGCTGAATTCATTCTTGATGAGTATTTTTATACTAATTTTTTTCTAAACATATTCTTTAAAATTCATTTTTTTCTATTTAACTCATAAATAGAACTTTAACAGGTACTACCATTCGGGGTCAGAGTGGACCGGGGTGTAATTGGGATGAAGGGGTACTCAACATTCCCCAGACCTCCAGAATTGGAACTTCATTCAATGCAGTTTAACATCATACCCAGGATATTCTGAAAATCTATGTTTGTTAGCAGTTTTGTGCCTGGGCAAGACTGGGAATATACAGCATTTTAGCTCAGTTGGTACAGCATCTGACTATGAACAACAAGGTTCCGGGTTCAATACCAGTACTCGCCAACTCAGCATATGAGTAGATCTTTGCAGTAAAGTGAGGAGCTGATGGTAGGTGTGGTGTTCCGCCTCAGGCACCAAAACAATCTCCTTGGTCTAGTGCTAGTGAAAAGGGGATAGACTCCCTTGCTGTTTGGCTGACAACGACCTTAGGCTACCCCAACGACTTTACTTTATATATATATATATATATATATATATATATATATATAAATAATGGTTTTCAATATGAAAATACTTTGTTTTAAGTTTGACATTTTCAGAAACATCAATAAAGAGATAAAAAAAAATACCCCCAAAAAATTAATAAACCAAAACGTCTTCAGCATAAAATAACCCAACAAGGGTTGACATTAGTATTATTTGGATTATTTGGACTATTGTCCTCATCTTTATTGTTATCTGTACAATGTTTCAGCCGATGTGCCCTCCGGCTGTCTTCAGGTATTTAATAATCTATGCTCTACATCAGGTGTCTCCAAACTACAACCTGCGGACCGTAGTTTGGTGACACCTTTTATAGAGCATAGATTATTTGGGCTTCTCCTTCTGGCCCATGAAGACATTTTATCAGGCCCACCAATGTTTGGAACAACTTATGTATGCGAGCAAGCTTTTTCAAAATTGAAATATGTGAAATCAACCCATCAAACGAAATTGACTGATAAACATTTGAAAGCAATTCTATTGATGGGATGTAACAATTCCAAACCAAACATTGACGATATCTTGAAAGGCAAACTTCAGTTTCACAAATCTCACTAAATCTTTCTGCTGATGTTGCATTCTTTGATAATGTTTTGAAAATGAATATGTTGGTTAAATTTGTTTTTGTTCATCTTATGCCACACATGCATGAATATAACAAGGAATCTCCTTGGTCTAGTGTTAGTGAAAAGGGGATAGACTCCCTCGCTGTTTGGCTGACAATGACCTTAGGCTACCCCAACGACTTTACTTTATATATATATATATAATGGTTTTCAATATGAAAATACTTTGTTTTAAGTTTGACATTTTCAGAAACATCAATAAATAGATTTAAAAAATACCCCTCCAAAAATTAATAAACCAAAACGTCTTCAGCATAAAATAACCCAACAAGGGTTGACATTAGTATTATTTGGATTATTTAGACTATTGTCCTCATCTTTATTGTTATCTGTACAATGTTTCAGCCGATGTGCCCTCCAGTTGTCTTCAGGTATTTCTTATCAGATTCGGTAGCCTTGTCACACAGTGATGGAGTCCAACAAGAAATACCTCAAGAAGTCTGGTGGGCACATCAGCCGAAACGTTGTACAGATAACAATAAAGATGATGACAATAGTCTGAATAATCCAAATAATACTAATTATCAAGCCTCATCTTAAAAAAATTCAGAGAAAGGGTTGACATGCCATAAAATCCAACCATCCAACTATACAAAATGAAAAAAATGATTTTAAATACTTTCATTTATGAAGTACTTGACATGATTGTCTTTTGTTTTTTGTTTGTTGTTTTTTGTTTGTTTTTCTTTTCTTTTTTTAATTCATTATCAGCTAAATGATTAATTGTGACCTTGTTGTTAAATTCTTGTTATTTGTTATCAACTGATAAAATCTAAACTTGTTTGATCACTCTCACAAAGATATTCACAAAAACTCTTCCTCAAAATAATAAACCTGTTTTGTCATTTTTGAGGGAGGAGGAAATAAAAATTCAGATTGTCCCTCTTGGAATAAATAGCTACAAGGCACTGATTGTTTAGAGGAAAGGGTTGTCATCAATCACAATAAAATGAACATTTATATAAATTACATTGTTCTGTTTACCAAACCCCTTCACCATGGGCTGCAAGATTTGACACGAGGTCAAATTTTTAAACAGAGTTGATATCAACCTTGTTGTAGGTACGTGGTGTAATGGTTTAGAGTCATAGGAAATGGACTCATCAACCCGAGTTCAAATCCTGGATGAAGCTACAGTTCACATAGCGCTAATACCCTTGGGAAAGGTATGAATCTAACTACTCTCTCTCGTGCTATGGGTAAATAGTAAGGCAGACTGGGCACTTTGGTTAGGCAACCAGTCTAGGAGAAGGAAAACTCTGAATTCAAACCTGTTAAATCTGCTTGGGGTTGTCACTACTAGAATAGGCTCAGTCCTAATTAGTGATCTATTTCACTAATTTAAAAAAAAAAAATTTTTTTTAACCCAACCTGTTTGCCACATGTAGGATGTGACACAAGGCTGCAAGTATGGGATATCTAGCTAGGATAGAACTTGCTATTCAATAGAAATGGATTTGCGGGACAAGCATGTAAACTATTATACCATGATGGGATGCCTATGTATTTACCCAAACTGTTCTCTACACATAGGATGTGATTCAAGGTTGCAAGTATGAGACATCCATCGAGGATTGAACTCACTATTCTGTAATAATGGATCTGCAAGATTAGTTTGTTAACCATTACACCATGATGTGACACCCTCAAGCAGAATTTAACATATTTGAATTCAAAGTTTTCCTTCTCCTAGACCAGTTGCTATACCAAAGCTAAAGAACACCGTCTGTCCTACTATTTACCCATAGCTAGAGGGAGAATAGTTGGATTCATACCTTTATCAAGAGTATTAGTGCTGTGTCATCAATCAGAATAAAATAAACATTTATATAATTTACATTGTTCTGTTTAGCAAACTCCCTTTACCATGGGTGGCAGGATGTGACACAAGGTCAAATTTTAAGCATAATAGGTATTCACCCAACTTGTTTGTCACATCATCGTAAAAAATGGATACTGGGACTTGCGTTCAAATCCTCGATGAAGCTGTTTGCATTTCACATCACTCTAATACCCTTGTTAGGATGTGACACTAGTTCACAAGTAAGGGATATCCTGCAAGAATTGAATTCGCTATTCTATAGTAATGTATCTGTGAGACCAGCATATTAACCATTACACCATGATAGGACGTCCTTAGGTATTTACCTAACCCGTTCACCACACATAGGATGTGACACAAGGACATCCAGCAAGGATCGAACTCACTTTTCTGTAATAATGTATCTGAGACGATCTTCCTAACCCTTACTCTACAATGGCACTCCTAGGTATTTACCCAATCATTTGCCACATAAATGTGACTCAAGGTTGTAAGTATGGGACATCCAGTGAGGATCAAACTCTTTATTTTATAGTAATGGATCTGCAGGACTAGCTTGTTAACCATTACACTATGATGTGACACCCTGAAGCAGAATATACTGGTTTGAATTCATAGTTTTCCTTCTCATAGATTAGTCGCTATACGAAAGATAAAGTTGTGATGTAATGGTTATTGTCATAGGAAATGCATACGGAAGACCCATTTCCAGTCCTACTACCCACCCACCCATTTGTCACAGGAGACAACTGTCCTCTGCTGATCAATAGTATATTATCAAAAACAAAATTTAATGAAAGTTGAAAATATGTATGGGTGACAAGTCTTTCGGACCACCCTGTAAAATGAATGCAATTCCCTAGTATAAAATAACCCTAGATGAGTTAACATGCAAGGGTATTGGTGCTATATGAAATGCAAACAGCCTTGTCCAGGATTTGAACTCATCTCGTCATGTCCTTTTCTTACGACAGTAACCATTACACCATAAAAACCTCTAAGTTCATTATATAATGAATTTCCACGACAGGAAGCTCCACTTTGTTGGATAAATTGTACTCAAACAATTCAATCTGACAATACAACCACTGCATACCATGTGAGCATAGACAAGATATTCAACACTTAGCCTAAATGAAATAATGTCTTGATCGTTCCACTTGACAGCACATAGCATGATCTATTGTACATTGAGCTCTCAATTTCAGATTTCAAAATGGCATATTAGACATGTGGAATCTATCTGCCAATATATTTGCTGAAATGGTGTAATGGTTAGTCGTAGGAAATGGACTTGTCGACCCGAGTTCAAATCCTGGACGTGTCTGTGTGTATAATATTTTTCCAATAAAAATATGTTAATACTCGTGTTCCTTAATTGTATAACCGTTATCAATTTGCAACAACCTATAGTTAAATGTAAGACCGTCCAAATAATCCAGGATGAAATGCAAAAATGTAAATCTTGATTATCTGGTGTTGTTTATCCGCCAAATTCTTATCAGTGTCATCACCTTAGCTAAATAATGGACCATTTCATTTTTATTGTAAAGAAAGGGAAGAAAGAGGACATGCTACACAGTAAAATATAATAAGAAAGAAAGAGAGTAAGGGAATGATAGAGAGAAGGGGTGAGCGTGCGGAAGCGATAAGACTAACCTGTTTCAATTGAGCATAATGAAAAGATGAAAAGAAAGAAAAGAGTGAGAGAGAGTTAAATAAAGATTTACATTTTTTACATATTGAACTATTTGCAATAACTCTTAAGTAAACATGTAATAATTGAATTATCATACTGTGGTATATTCACAGGTCCTGCTAGTTAATAAGAAAACACTTTGAAAAATCTCCTGTGTAACAAAAACAATTCAAAACGAAGGTATTGTTGTATGAATAATAACAATAACAAAAAAATTAGCAGGCATAATTTAAAAATATTAAATGTAAAAGATAATAGCCAAAATGATCAACGCAGCTGTAGGGATAAAACTAGATGCTCTTTGAAGGATAATTGTTTGATTAATAATGTGATATCTAATCCCATTGTCAAAAAGAAAGAACTTAACAATGATGAGAGGTTATACATCAGTGCCAATGAACTGAGTTGGAAAAATAAATGGTATAAGCATAAACTCAGCTTTCACAACAGAAACGTTAATATTGTCAACACTACAACACTGTCCAAACATATAAGACAAATAAGAGAGGAAATGGACAAATCTCCCAAGTTTTCTGGAAGAAAGATTCTGCATCCTAGAACATGCTGAAAACAAATTGTTGAATAAAAGAAGTGAATTGATATCCAAGTGTAGACATGTTAATAGATTTTTCATGTGTCATTTACCACCTTATTCTTTATTTATTCTCCTTTATCTGGACTGCTCTAATGCTATATATATATATATATATATATATATATATATATATACTGCCCTAATGCTATATATGTATATAATCAAATTAGGATTTGAATAGTAAGAGAAGGGAAAGTCATTAGTGGCAATCATGATTAAAACATAAATCAATTATGTAAGACCAAAACAATCAATGGATCTGCGATACTAACTTTTTATTATCCCCTCTCTACCCAAACAACGCCGGGTAGCCGCTTCTAGCTTTAAATATGCTGCAGGACTTTATAGACACCCTGTATATATTATTTTCCATTTTTATATTTTACTATAAACCACAGACCTTCCAACACCTACATCCCTCCCATCGCCTGGTGACCTTGTTAACGTGTATATATATATCCAAACCTTTACGTTTGATATTTCTTCATTTCATAATTTCAACAAGTGAAATACATACCAAAAATTTCCATTTGTTATTTGAACCGGGGCTGGGTGGGGTGAGGATTGGGGGTGCCTGTCTGTGACGTAATAGAGGAACATTTTTTAAAAAATTAGATGGAAAGACCATTACTATATTTGTGAAGATGATTATTAATAGAACGCCTTTCACGTTGCCTTATGCCAGACTAATCTAAGTTTAATAAATAATACTAGCAGGACCTATTGATATACACTGATGCTGATAGCTTTTTGATTTAGTACGTCTGTGACGCATATATTTGCTTTGAATGAGTCCCCGGGAAAATTTATGGGTCCCAACTAAAGCCGTCTAACTCCTACCTTGTAACCTATCCTGTGTAATTAATTTCTAAGAAACTATTGAAATGTATTTACAGTTAGCTTGAAATGGTGAGGGAAGAAAAAAGAAAAACATTGGGCCGCATGGATATGATTTTACTGCGTTTTTTTAGATTTTTGTGTGTCAGGGAAGCAGGACGCGTACCATTAGCATCTCTGGATATAGCTTTGTCCTAATAGTAAATCATTGCTAGTGAATATAGTTCTCACTGGGTGCTTCATACCTCTTGTGTTGCGTTAAACTGCATCTAATAGTGACCCGGTGTGGTAGTACCTGTTAGGGTCTCATCTATGGATTAAATAGGGAAAAAAACGAGCTTCAAAAAATGTTTTTAAAAATTGAATTTCCACCAAGAATGAATAAAACAAAACGTCTTCGGTATAAAATAACCCAACAGGGGTTGACATGCCGTAAAATCCAATATAGAGATAGTATTATTAGAATCGGATTATATGTATAGATAGCATTTGAACACTAATCCTTTCGTCTCAAAGGTTTTGGGCATTTCCATGAAATGTAGTACTATTTACATGTAATCTGATATTATCCATTGCGCGCTGTTCTGCATTAGTACGTATAAGTACATTATTTGGTACAAATGCAGAATAGCGCGCAAGAGATAATATTATTAGAAGCTAGTTTATGTATAAATAGCATTAGATTACGGAAACTCGAAGTAGCCTAACTGTAACCCTAATCCTAATGTCTCAATGATTCCGGGTATGAAATGTAATGCTTTTGATACGTAATTTAATGATATTATCTCTTGCACGCTATTCTGCATTAGTACCGGTGTTTTTTTTTGTTTTTTTTTTGGGGGGGTCTTGTTTTTTTATTCATTTATTTTTTTTTTTTTTTTTTTTTTTTTTTTTTTTTTTGTCACGGTCGTCTTAAAAAGAAAACCAGGAAAAACTGTGCGTTTGTCAAAAGCAGACGATCTTCGCGGGAAATCCATTTCTAAACAATGCCAGTAATAAAACTGAAATTCAATAAAGATTTATAATGAATGAATGAAAATAGAAGGATGCGTTGAGTTTTGTTGATAGTTTCTCGACGACCATCAAATGTACTAAAACTATGGACTTAACTACAACACAAGAAGACACTTGGACTTGTAAAACACGTTTTAACAAAAACAAATTTCAACGGCTTTTCTCATAAAACTTTCTTTCTCCTCTCTGTGTGTGTGTGTGTGTGTGTGTGTGTGTATTAGTTAAACTGATTACATAACAAACAATAACATTTAATTAACAGTTTCTTTTCTTGGAACAAACCATTTGTAACAAGCACAAAGAAAGGCAATGCTATTTTACGTCCCTTGTCACTAGAAATAACTTCTTGTTAGTTGTCCTCTAAGTAGTATAGCCAACCTAGTGATTTACTATTAAAGCGAAGAGAAGAAAGTTTTTCCTAAGTGCAAGTCGAGTAAGTACCAGGGTTTGTTTAATGTAGGCACTGCCAAAGTTGTCGCAAAATCCGTATTTTACAAAATACCCCTCGCCCCGATTGAAAAAAATTATTTTGTAAAATACGGATTTTACGTCATCTTTGGCAGCCATGTATAGGTCGTAGGATATATTTGAGCAAAATTGACCGAAAAAATAGTTTCAAATGTATTAAAAATAAATTACATGTGTAATATTATTTATTTATTTATTTATTTATTTATTACTGATACTCAGTATTACTACTTTTCGACTTTGACACAAATTTGACCTTTACGATTTGACGATTTAATTAATTTTAATTCGTTTTAAAAATGAAAAGCAGACGACATTTTGGCAGACCCTAGTTTAATGGTTATAGTAGAGGGCAGTCGAGCGAAAAGTTGTTTGGTTTGGATAGATTTTACAGCATGTCAACCAGTTATGTTATTTTATGCTTAAGACGTTTTTGTTTTTATTCTTGGTGGGTACTCAATTTGTTTTAAACACACTTTTTCTATTTAACCCCCCATAGATAGGACCCTAACAGGTATTACCACTCTAAAAATAATAATGGTAATAAAGGGATGCTCCACATTCACCAGAGGTCCAGAATTAGAACCTCACCACCTGATAGAGTGTAACGTTATACCCAGGACATGAAGACCCTTAGTCACAACCTTCTAGTTGGAGGTGTGTGGTGTAATGGTTATAGGAAAAGGGTATGAATCCAACTACTCTCCCTCTAATTATGGATAAATAATAGGACAGACTGGGCTCTTTAACCTTGGTTAGGCAACCAATCTAGGAGAAGGTAAAGTTAATGAGATTTGAAAACGATATTTTACCCCCACCCTAGTCTTTTCTCGACAAGTAAATATTTTTTTATCGACAAATAACTTTTTTAGTGGTTTAAAGACGTTAAAAGTAAGCCACCACCCAGTTTTGTTTTTATCGACATGTAAATGTAAATATTTTAAACCCCCCCCCTCCAATAAAATATCTTGAGGGTTTTTTTTCTCGGTATTTCCATTTTATTTTAATTCAAAACAACTCCCACGGGTTTTAAAATAAATACGACCGGGTATCGAAAATATAAACAATCAATACATCATTAAACCAAACAACTGCCACGAAGTGAGTTCAATAGTAGCGCGGGTTGGATTTTCAGCAGGCACCGCTTAGCGTTTTTGTGGGACAGGGGTCAGAACGCATTTATGCGATAATACCCCAAATCTGTTTGAAAATCATTCGTATTCGATAGGACCGTGTGTAAAAACAAACAAAACAAAAAAACTCTTAAGAAACAACTACACAAAAAAAGTAAATATGAACGTGTATTCCTTGGCATGAAATAACCTTAGACGTGTTGACATGCTATTAAAATCAATCAGTCAATCAACTTACAATGAACGCGATTCCCTAACCTCTAGGCATGAAATAACCCTTGGCGTGTTGATCTGCCATTAAAATCAATCAATTTTCTTTTCTTTCAAACTACGGCAAATAAAGGGGGGGGGGTCCTTTTTACTAAGTTAAAATTCACTAAATTAAAATAACCACGCGAAACTCAACAACTAAGTTAAGCGTCTCATTAAATAGTTCCACAAAACATCATTCCTGTAACTGTAGTGAATTCGATTCTCCTAGGCGCTCCCTATTAGTGGCCTTGTGTCATAACTAAGCTAATACCTATTTGTCTTTTTTAGGTAAGACTTGATAATTCGTATTATTTGGATTTTCGGACTTGTTCTCATCTTTATTGTTATATAATATAATATATTAAATATATACACAACGTTTCGGCCGATGTGTACTCCGGCCTTCGTCTGGTGTTTCTTTTCAAACTCGGGAACCTTCACGGAACGTTGAACCAAACCCTTTATTCAATCCACGGGGTTAGACTGTTCTGAGAACAGTGTTACTGTTCTCATTCCGTTAACAACCATAACCGGGTACAAGTGTTAAGTAAGTATTTATGTCGTTATCATCCTTAGCCAGGATTGAACCTGCAACATACAGATGGTTGTTGAGTCAACCCTTATAACCATTGCACCATGTGTCCAAGGCCAGAGGGACAACAGTCCGAAAAATCCAAACAATCCAAAATAAGCTAACACAAGAGCTATTCAACAGATAAGTTGGTCGAGTGCATCGTTACCACAAAGTGATGGTAAAATTTGTGAGTCTTTTTTTTTTTTCAAACTAAAACAGGGGTCACCAAACTACGGCCCGTGGGCCGGATCCGGCTCGCGAAGGCATTTTATCAGGCCCGCCGTCGGTATTTGAATGTTGCGTTCTTTGATAATGTTTTGAAAATAAATATGTTGGTTAGATTTGTTTTTGTACAATCTTACGCAACTCATCCATAAATATAACATGGAAAGATTTTTTTTATCAGAGCTTTCGTTCTGGCTAGCTAGTATAGAACACAATAATAATGTGGCTCGCGCTCGTTATTTTTTCAATTATCCGGCCCACTATGAAAAAAATTTGGTGATCCCTGAACTCGAGCAAATAAAGAAAAAAAATCTTCTTTTTTTTTTTTTTAGTGGTTATCTTACCAACTGAGAATTTATTAAATCAAAATAACTCCACAAAACTCCACAAGTGAATTAAGTGTCACATTAACGATTGCACAGAACGTCACTACTGTAAAAACACTCCAGTTTGGTCCTTACTTAGGCTAGACAGGCAGTCGGAGAGGACCCCTCCGATTAATCGGCTTGGCACGTCAAGCCCTAGCACCTATATGATTGTCCCAACCCTATTGCTCTTATGGCAAGCCTTCAACCCTTTTTATCGTATATGTGCTAGAAGGCGGTGGCTGCGAGGGTCTTATTGTCCAGGGTATGACGTTATGATGGTGAAGTTTCAATTCTGGGGTGCCCCTTCATCACCATCAATTCCAGATCCACCCTGACCCGGAGTGGTGATACCTGTTAGGGTCCCATCTATGGGTTAAATAGAAAATGAGTTCTAAAAGATGTTTTAAAAATTGAATTTAAAGAAAAATGTCGCGTGCCCATCCAGAATGAATAAAACGTTTCTGGCATAAAATGACCCAATTGGTTGACATGCTGTAAAATCTAACCAACCAACACTGCTGTAACTGGGCGCTCCCTACCAGTGGCCTTGTGCCATAACTAAGCTAAACTATGAGCTATTCAACAGATAAGTTGAAAGTTAGTTGTGTTCGTTGGGAGGAGACACTCCTTTAGAGCTACCCGTTAATGTCACTCTCACCCCCCCTTTTCTTTTTACATGTTTGTGCGCGTACGCGTTTTCTACGTTTTCAACTGTGAGCTTAAAGCCGTGTGTATATGCATTGGTCTTTGCACGGGCACTTGCTCTTGTGTGTGTGTGTGTGTGAGAATGCCGGCGCGCGCGCACACGCGTCTGTGTGTGTGTGTGTGTGTGTGTCTCCCTTCTTGTTACTATAAAGTACACACGTAGACAGACTGACATGCGAGGGGAGAGAGTGTGGTGCGTGGAGGGTGGTGGTGGTGTGGAAATCTACAACCATTTTGAGTGCTTGTGCTGTGCGTATTATAGTGGCCTAGATTCCACCAGTCAGGAGTGCCCTCCCCCCGGCTGCACTGGCTGTGCTAGACATCGACTGTCCTAGTCAGTGCTCTGGTGGGAAGGGAGGGGCGAGCGAGCGAGAATTGAGGGAGGGTCGGGGGTCTGCTTCACGGACCCGGCGGGTGGTGCTTAGAGTAAAAGCGAATAGTAAAAAATGAGAAACAGTAAAAGTTTGTACGAGTAAAAAGAAAGAAAGAGAAAAGGAAGAAGAGGCGATGGTAGGGAGGGGGTGTGAAAGAGTGAGAGAATGTGGGCCAGCCAGACTACGTGAGTAAAAATAAAAGGAGGCAGCAGCAGCAGCAAGCACTGCCTTCTTTTTATTTATTTATTTTTTTCTTTTCTTTTTCTTACTACAACTGCTGACGCTCTTGTCTGGAGTTTTCGTACTACTACTACTAATACTACTACTCTCACTTTTTTTCTCTCTCTCTATCATTTGTTGTTGTTTTTTTTTAAATAGTTTTTATTTATTTATTTTCTTCTTTACAATTTTGTATCTTTTTTTGTCTCCAGCTGTTGACCACTCACTGGTCACTCTGTGTACACAGTGACAACCACTTCACTGGAGACCCGAGTCTTCAAATACAGGGCAGCATCTGTGTCCAGTAGTCTATATATACATATATATACACATGTGTGTGTATTTACTAATCTTAGCTTAAATGTGACACAAGGCCAGATGTATAGGGCACCCAATGAGAATCGAACTCATTAACAATTGTTTGCGAATCCGGCTTGCTAACCATTGCAACGAGTGAGGTGCCCATAAAATATGTATTTTTTAAATTTTGTTTCACGTATGCTTCACATATTTGATGTCAAGATTATAAAAAATAAATGTACTGAATTTTATATATTCCTTCTATTTAATTTTTTAAATATTTAATTTGTTATTTGTATGTGTATACTAAGTATATACACAGCGCCACTGTGTGTATCTATGTGTGTGTGTGTATTAAAAGTTGTAAGGGTTTACATATTTGATGTCAAGATTATAAAAAATAAATTTACTGAATTTTTGGGGGAGGGGGAAGCATGAGAGGGTGATGCATTATATATATATATATAATATATATATATATATATATTCCTTTTATTTAATTTGTTATTTTCGTCTTCATCTTAGTTGTGCCTTTAACTTTAATTTAAAAAAAACAAAGCTATAGCGCGAGTGTTGCTAGCTCTATTGGCCATGTGCTATCTTCTTTGCTTACCGCGTGTCTAGTGACCAGGGTCAGGGTCACCCTTTTATATTTCTCTCTCTCTCTCGCCCCTCCCCTCCTGGAGGTACGAGTAGCAGTAGTAGCAGATTTTCAAATCTGTCGTCTATGTCGTATGCCTTCCTCCTAGATCATCAGGAGGAGTGAGATTGGTGGCTGGCCAAATAACAAATGGGTCAACGAGGGAGAGCTCGGTCACATGGTCGACGTTGTCGTCTTCTTTTTCGACGATCTCTTCTTACGCGAGTTTTTTTGTACTACTCGGTAAGTGCATTCGACACTTCTTTTTTTATACTCTCTCATACACACACACACACGCACACATACTCCTTCCCATCGTCCACTACCGACAAAAACACAAATTTACACCTCTATGCCTAATTTACGCACCTTTTTGCATCATGTGTCTTTAGTTTATAACTTACTACAAGATTCTAAAAACAGTTGCATCAACTTTTTTTAGACAACAAAACTTTTTTTTTTTTTTTTACAACATTAATTGTTTTGTTTAAGAATTTAATCACCGCACACACACGCGGCAAATCCTGTCTGAAAAGTTTTAAAAACTTTTCTTTTTTAAATAGTTGATCTACTTTTTTGTTAGTTTTAACTTTGAGGGGTATATCAGTAACTTTTGGGGGGATCTTGATATATGACTTTTTTCTTGATATAATTATATGATAAATATAAAAATGTCATTAATAGTTGATCTGTTTGTTTGTTTTAACTTTTGGGGGATGTAAGTTACTTTTTTAAAGATATAAGTAACTTTTTGGGTGATATATGTAACTTGACATATGACGATTTTCTCGATTGGATTATATGACAAGTACAAAAACTTTTATTTATTGTCAATATTACTAATGTTTGTTTTTGTGTTTATAACTGTTATTTAGTATCTTTCTTTTTTATCATCTTGTTTTTAGTTTGGTAACAATTTTGGGGGTAGGGTGTTAATTTTTTTTATTTCACCCTTTGACTAAAAATCAGCTGTCTTTTCACTTGATCTTTTGATATAATTGTATTAAAAAATGAGATATAATATTATAATTTAAAAAATGGGATATAATTTTATAATAGAAAAAAAAACTTTGATATAATTTTCTATAATTGTTTTGACGTAGTTCCTTTTTTTTTAATAATTTCTGGCGCGGGTTGTCACATTATGTTGGTTTGAAAATTGAAGTTTTAAGACGAAAGACAGTTATGTTAACTTTCTCCCAATAAATTGTATTAATAAATTTACTACTAAGTAGTAGGTACCTAACGTTTAGTAGATTTTAGTAGATCATTATTAGTTAGTTTGATTCTCACTGGGTGCCTCAAACGTCTGACATCGTGCCACTACTAAGCTTAGTAAATAACTTTAGTAGTATTTACTATAACACTCAGTAGTAACATATTTTTCTTTTCTTTTAGTCGTAGAGTAAAAAACTACGAATAATAATGACAACACAAGAACTTTCTTAGTTTGTCTTCCGTATTTAAAAATGGATTTAAAAAAAAAAGTAAATTAAAATTTATATTTATATAAACAAAAGTCAACTTTGTTTAAAATACTCTAGAGTAAATATTATTTATTTATTTTTACTAAATAGAAATGTGCTAAACCAAATAGGTAGTTTATTTAACTAACAACAAAAATGCGAAGTTTTAAATTCGAGACAACTATGTATGTAAATGTACATTTGTATATAATAAATTCATATTTATTTTTAGAATAATTTGTGTATTTCTATTTTCAATGCACATATTATATATACACGTGTGTGTGTGTATGTATGGCTATCTGAAGATACTGGCTCTTTTTTTATATAAAGAAACAAGATAAAATAAATTAATTTATAATAGTCAAATGTCTGGTTAAGTTTTTGACTTATATGGAAGTGTGTATGTGTATGTATGTATATTTTTTAAGTAAAATTAGATATATATAAATATACACGATATATTTATATAAATTTAATTTTACTTAAATTAATCCAAATGACTTGCTAATTCTTATATTGAAGTGTGTATGTAATATATATAAAATAAATAAATGTGTTAATTTTACTTTTAACAACCTGAGGAGAAATTTGAAGTATTGTTTGGGAGGGGAAACTTTTTTTGCTCAGTTGAATTAAAAATGAAACAAAGTTTTCTCATTTTTTTTGTTTTGTTTGTTTGATGTTATGTGTCACGTAAGAAAGACATGTTGCGAGTATAAGAAGTTGTTCCCTCTTAAAAAGAAAGAAATCTCCTTTTTTCTTCTTCTTTTTATTGTCCTTTTTAACTTGTGTGTGTGTATGTGTAGGTGGTTCAACCGGCTTTTTAAAACCCACAATTCATAGTGACATCATCGTTATTGTCACATACAAACCAAAAAAGTACTCGGCCAAAACGTAAGTCCTAAAAAAAAGAAAATACTACCTACACAATATAAATCATTTTACAATCATAACAAAAACGGTTGGGTCAAAACTACTATCAAAAAAGAAAAAAAGTAGAAAAAGTTGCCTTGGATTTCAAACTTTGTTTTTTTTTATATCTACCTATATTTACTTTTAGTATTTGTTTTTATTTACACTAGAGTCTATTTTCAACAAAGTTGACTTCTTCGTTGAATTTCTGTCGGGTAACTAATTTTTTTTTTTTTTTTTTTTTGTGACAATTTTGACATTACGTTTCTTTTTGTTTTTAATCCAATTTGAGAGTCTGATGATGATCATTTTTTAAAAATGTATCTCATAGAGACGGGTAGCTAATTCTATTATTTAAAATAAAGTTTTATTTATAAGAGATACAACTTTCTTGTTTTATTTTTTAATTTATTTTATTATCTAAAAATTAAAGTTTTATTTATGATTGATAAAACTTTATTTATTTTATTTTTTATTAATTATCTGTAAAAATTCAAGTTTTATTTATTATAAATAAAACTTTAATTTTTAAATAATAAAATTATCTACCCGTTTATAGTTATAATTTATTCCATATTAATTTTAACATTAAACAATATTACCGCAATTTTCTCTTAAAATCCAACTGAACTGTTTGTTTTTCTGTCTTTTTTAAAAGTTTGAATATTATTTAATTTTATTTTTTTTTATTTTTTACTTTCTATTTAGATCCTGTTTTGAAATCGCTCTGGTTTTACTCTGACATTAAATACAAAGATGAAGTAAGTACTCTCTCTTTCTATCTATTCCCCTCTTTCTCTCTTTCTAAGAAAACTTGCTCTTTATATCGAAACCATAAATAAGTTCCACCCTTTCCTGTATTTAATGAGATTTAACACTTAAGTTGTTTTGAAAATTCAGAGATATGAATTTTTTTTCTTTGACACCTTTTTACTAATTTCGCCTTGAAATATTTGCTTAATAATGCAATTTTACTAAGTTAGATTACGTGACTCACTTTCAAAAAGTTCGGGTAGAAAACAATTAACACATTAAAAAGCAAGCGATTATTTTTTCTTACTCAATATTGCAACTTGTACAAAAAAAGTGTTTTACATTTCTTCATTTGAACTTGTTCTTTTTAATTTTATTTTCCTCATTTTTGATTAACTTTTAATTGTCGATATAGTTTAAGTTTTCTGAGAGCAACTTCTTATTCTTATCGATTTTTACAAGAATTATTAAACTTTTGAAAAATCAACCAATCAGATTGCAGCATTTTTCTTTCTTTATTCTTTTCTTTTTCTTTTCATTATTCTTTTCTTTTTTCTTTTCTCTTTTCATTTTTTTTTTTTTTTTTTTTTTTTTTTTTTACAATTTTGGACTGTCGACAAATAAGATCCAGAAAAAGAAAAAAAGTAAAAAAAAGCTAACACGTTGAGAAAACTTTTTTTCTGTTTATTATTTATATTGTTAATTTCAAGTTCACTAAACAAGGGAGAATTTTAACACTGAAACAATGATGAAAAAAAAAAGTGATAGATTCTTTTACTTATACGCTAAGTAGAGATGATTGCCTTGTGTCTGCCTTGAAAATCTGCGTTAGAAATTCTAGATCTGTTACCTGGGTTCGAACACCGACATTAGTTCGCATCTACTTCAACCACAAAGCGTAGTTTTTTTTTTATTTATTTATAAGGGGCTGGTTTAGCTGAGTCGGTAGAGCACCCGCGTAGGAATCACAGAGTTCTGGGTTCGATACCAATCCCCGCCAACTCAGTGCCTGAGTAGCACAGATTGGGTAATCTGATCTGTGCGTTAAAGTGGGGAGCCGACGATAGATGTGACATTATAATGAAGTGACTTCACCTTAGCAAAAAATACAATCTCCCTGGTCTAGCGCTAGCGAAAAAGGGGATAGACTCCCTCGATATCCGGTTGATACCGACAGTAGACCACTCCACCAACTTTACTTTTTTTCTTTCTTTTTTTTCTTTTTTTTTTTTTACTTTCATTTTGTTAATGTCAAGCCCACATGATACTAAGAGCATTTCATGATTAATGTATTGTGCCTCCCTCGAAAATCTGCATTCTAAATCCTAGATTTCATACTTGGGCTCGAACGACAAAAACAACAAATCCTCGTTTTTTATTGTTTTTTGTTTTTTATTGTTTTGTTAGATTTTTAAAAATTATTATTAGCTCGATTTAACAAATTTTATTTAAAGTTATACAATAATGATATTATAACCACATAATTAAATTCATCCTTCATAATAGTTTGTTTAATTTACTAATGTTTTTTTAGTTGTGCCATAAGGCCAGATGTATGTGGCACCTAGTGAGACTCGAAACCTCTAGTTATAGTTTGTTAGTGTAGTTTGCTTGCTAGCTAACCATTACACTAGGCGGGGTGTCCCTAACCGAAATAGACGAACGAGAGAAAAGCCCTTCTTTATTTCAGGCTTTTAAAAAAAGCAAATACTATCTTTCTGGTTTCTACTAAGCCTGGCTGCCCAAATCTCTTTTAAGAGTTTACAAATGTTAAATTTTTTTTTCACTGGACATAATAATGAATTTAGGGCAGGGTTAAATCATTACTACATGAGACAAAACACATTTAATTATTTTACACACTCTCACATACACACAAACACAACACAACACTCTCACTCACACACACAAACAACATAACACAACACAGACATATATAACACTCGCTCGCACACACACACACACACACACACACACACATATATATATATATATATATATATATATATATATATATATATATATATATATATCACTCTCACACACATGTGTGTGTGTGTGTATATATATATATATATATATATATATATATATATATCACTCTCTCACACACACACACACACATATATATATATATATATATATATATACTCTCTCATACACACACACACACACACACACGTATATATATATATATATATATATATATCACACACACACACACACATATCTAATATATACTATAGACACATATATAATGCATGCACACATATGTGTCTATATATATATAAAATGCACACACACTTCCACACTGTCGTCTCTCTCTCTCTCTCTCTCTCTCTCTCTCTCTCTCTCTCTCTCTTGTGTTAGTGGGCCACTGGGGTGCTGGATGTCAACATAACTTAACTGCCGCCGTCAACCAACAACCCAGCCAGCCAACCAACCCAGCCAACCCCGTCATTAGCTTTTACTTTTAAGAAGGGGAAAAAAAAACTTTGTGTGTAAATTGAGACTTAAAAATAACAATGTGCCGAATCCAGTAATACTAATGCTGAATTGAACAGAGCAATTTTAAACCTTGATGGAAAAAATTTACATAACCTTAGAAAGAGAATTTTGCTCTCTTTTAGTTTAAAGAAGTTTTACATCTTTGTGCAGTATGGCATAAGGCCAATGAGGTGTTTGGAAGAGAGTGTTGCGCCAATACTTAATCTTGGGGAGTTTTGCCCTGTATTCATCTCGGCAACCCAGTTAAAAATTTTCATATGAATTTTTTTTTTTACTTTCTCAAAAAAAAGCATTTTTATTTTTTTAAATATAAAAAAATAGATTGTTTTTAGAATAAAATAAGAATAAAAAAGAATTAAATAAAGAAAATTTATTAAAAATGAATTTTAGAAAATAGGAAAAAATAAAAGAATATTTAGGAAAAGAAATAAGTAAAAAGAATTAAAGAAAATATATTGAAAATAAGTAAAAAAAAACATATATATATTAAAAACTAAAGTAAAAAATAAATATAAAAAATATCAAGAATAAAGTAGAAAAAACAAATTCTGAATTTTTTAGATGAGGCTTGATAATTAGTATTATTTGGATTATTTGGACTATTGTCCTCATCTTTATTGTTATCTGTGCAATGTTTCAGCTGATGTGCCCGCTGGCCTTCTTCAGGTATTTCTTGTTGAACTCAGAAATCACCTTTTTGAACTCTGGAGCCTTCTTGAAGTAATCAGAACTTAGCGGAATGAGAATAGGATAATCCCATGGATTGAATAAAGAGTTGGATTCAAAGTTCAGTGATGGCTCCCGATTACGACAAGAAAATTTCAGAGTTCGAAAAGAAGGTTCCTGAGTCTGACAAGAAATACCTAAAGAAGGCTGGAGAGCACATCGGACGAAACATTGTACAAATAACAATAAAGGTGAGGACAATAGTCTGAATAATTCAAATAATACTAAAAAAATTGAATTAAGAAAATCTATTAAAAATAAGTTGTTTTTTGTTTGTTTTTTTTAAGTAAAAAAAAAAAAAAACAACGGAAAAAAAACATGTAAAATGAAATGTTGAAAAGTTGTCCTTGAATTTTACATAGAGCTTTTTCTATGATCAGCAAGTTAGTCTCTTAAACCATTACTACTGATGAGTGAGTTTGATTCTCACTGGGTGCCACATGTAGTTTTTGCCAAAAATAAGCTTAGTAAATAACAAGTGTTTTCACAACTTATATTAAACATTGACCATAAAAGAATTGTCATCTGAGTGAGTTTGATCCTCACTGGGTGCCACATGTAGTCTTGTGCCAAAACTAAGCTTAGTAAATAACAAGTGTTTTCACAACTTATATTAAACATTGACCATAAAAGAATTGTCATCTGAGTGAGTTTGATCCTCACTGGGTGCCACATGTAGTCTTGTGCCAAAACTAAGCTTAGTAAATAACAAGTGTTTTCACAACTTATATTAAACATTGACCATAAAAGAATTGTCATCTGAGTGAGTTTGATCCTCACTGGGTGCCACATGTAGTCTTGTGCCAAAACTAAGCTTAGTAAATAACAAGTGTTTTCACAACTTATATTAAACATTGACCATAAAAGAATTGTTGTCTCTTTGTAAACAAACAAATAAACAAACAAAAACTTTTTCTTAGTAAAAAACACAAAATATTTTTTATGACTACAAGCAAAAGTATGTGCTCCCTCAACGTAAGTAATTATTTTAATGTAATAAAATATTATATTGAATTAGAAATAGAAAGACTTAGGATACTAAATAAGAACAAATATAAAAATATTACACTTATTTTAATGTTATAAAAAAATTTTCTATGTAAAATTATATATATATATATATATATATATAGCATTGCTTTTTATACATTTGAGAATAACATGATAATGTTAGAAACAGAAACAAAATAATTATTTATTAAACCCAGTTTTGTTAAAATCATTATGCAAATTATTCTCCCATATACTATGTAAATCTTTATTTCTTACAGATATCAGGATTTTATTTCTTACAGATTTCAGGATTTTAAACCATTAATAACATGGGTACTTTAATAAATAAGATGTTAATTAAGATTAAATAATGACTATTGCATAATCATTGAGAATATAAAATATCTAAGAAAATTGTGACATCAGTGGTGATGTAGTTTTGATTACAGACAAACAGTTACATAATCTCCATTACAATAAGAATATATAATTTTTGGACGTGGCCTTTATGTCAGTTGGTCATAATTCTTATTCTTAACCCTTTCAGTGTGGCTCATCAATGAATGATTTTATATAGAAACCAATTAAAATATAATTAAGATAAGTGGAATCTTTTTATGTGTTCTTATTTAATTTTATTAGTCTTTCTAATTTAATATATTTCATTATAGTGATGTTGATAGCTTTTTGGTTTAGTGCGTCCTGCGATGCACATATTTGTTGTGAATGAGTCCACGGGAAAATTTATGGATCCCAACTAAAGCTGTCTAGCTCCTACCTTGTAACTTTTCCTGTGTAATTCATTTCCAAGAAACTATTACAATGTATTTACATTTAGCTTCAAATGGTGAAGGAAGAAAAAAGTAAAGCACTGGGATGCATGGATCTGATTTCACTGTGTCCTTTTAGATTTTTGTGCATCAGGAATGCATCCTGCATCCTATCAGCATCGCTGCATTACATTAAAACTTAGATACTTACGCCCGGTGGAGGGTGCATATTTTTGCTAGTAGTGATAATAATAAAGCTGTGGAATATGAGAGTAAAAGAGATGCCCATTATAGTTGGTGCACTTGGAACAGTCCCCACAAGTTTAGAAAACAGACTGAAGGAATTGGAAATCAGAGGAAGAATTGAGATCATCCAGACAACAGTATTATTAAGATCAGCTAGAATACTCAGAAGAGTCCTGAAAACCTGAGGAGACTTGTCACTCAGACTCCAGTGAAAGAACATCAGCTACCGCTGGTGTGAAAAAATCACAAGGAGTGAAATAATATAATAGTAATAATAATGATAATCGGCAAGAATACTCATAAGAGTCCTGGAAACCTGAGGAAATTTGTTGTAAGTCAAACTTTAGTGAAAGACCATCAGCTTACATTGGTATGAAAAAACTCACAAGGAGTGAAATACAAGAGTCTATCTTTTAGGTGTAATAATAATTGTTTTAATTTTAGTTTCATTTTGAATTGTCAAAATTTAAAAATATCAAATTTGGGCTATAAAAAAAAAAAATCTTTAAAAAGCTCATCCTGACATTATATTTCCCTGTTCATTTTTTTTCTTTGAGTGTGTGAAAGAAGAAAAAGGATCAAATATCTAAACTTGTTATTTGAGGTTTCAGCTTTGTTGTGAATATGATTATCTTCTGTCAACAAAGGAATATTTTGATTTAATTTGGAATTTTACACATTTGGAAAATAAATAAATAAATAAATATATATATATATATATAAAGGAAAGAAAATTTTGAATGGATAAAATTTATTTAATGAGTTTACTAACACGTGTTTTGGCCAGGATTTTGTTCATGTACACATGTATTCTATTTATTATTTTAAATATAAAATAAAATGATAATAGAAAATTATAAAATGTTTAAGCATACAAAGAATTTTTGACTGTTTTAACATTTTACTCTGATGTATGCTTAAATATTTTATAATTTTCTAATATTATTTTATTTTATATTTAAAATAATAATGAATAGAATACATGTGTACATGAACAAAATCCTGCCCGAAACATGCATTAGTAAACTCATTAAATCAATTTTATCCATTCAACATTATCTTTCCTTCATTTATTTATCCTTCTAACATATCGTCTGATTCATTTCCATTTTCAACTTACATACATACATACATACATATATATATATATATATATATATACACACACACACGCTGATAGGTATGTGTCCTGATGCACAAAAATCTAAGGGGACTCAGTAAAATCATATCCATTCGTCCCAGTGTTTTTCTTTTTTCTTCCCTCACCATTTCAAGCTAACTGTAAATACATTTCAATAGTTTCTTAGAAATGAATTACACAGGATAGGTTACAAGTTATCAGCATCACTGAACATTTAAATAAATGTGTAAAATCTGGAGAAAATCAATACAATTATCTTTGCAAAATCAAACACACTCTCACATTATTATATAGATTGCTGACCATGTGTGTACTGTGTTTCTCTGAAAATAAGACCTATCTGCAAAATAAAACCAAGCATGATTTTGATATTAAGTCCTCCCTTTAAAATAAGTCCTAGTTGAGAGCGGCAGACAAATGAAAAAAATAAGCATTTTTCACATGCGTCACACAAACACGCGTCTTTGTCAATGGTTTGTATTGATAAGTGAATGTAGGTTGTTTTTCGTAATTTCTGCTTATTTAGAAATTTCATAATTTTTTACTACTCAATGTTGTTTTTTGATATAGGAAGAGTAAGACATCCCCTGAAAATAAGCCCTAGTGTTCTATTTCGGAGTGAAAATTAATGAGCCCTGTCCTATTTTCAGAGAAACACAGTATATCTTTTTCTCAGCATCCTGGATAAAAATTAAATTTAAAAAAAAAAAGGGCTCTATAGATCTTTGGCAAATCCACTGTCCTTTCTTTAATAAACATATTGGCTAGCTGTTAAAATTTTAGTCACCATTTTTGGCGTATAATTTTTCTGTTAGTAAATCCAAGTTGGTATTTGTTTGGGTTTAGTTGGTTAATCCTAGTCTTGTAGTGTCCATTGAAATCCTAGTGTACAAAAGAGTGCCGTCTCAATAGATACTCCTTGTGGCAGAAAGTCTGTAGTGTCCCTTGAAATCCTAGTGTACAAAAGAGTGCCATCTCAATAGATACTCCTTGTGGCAGAAAGTCTGTAGTGTCCCTTGAAATCCTAGTGTAGAAAAGAGTGTTGTCTCAATAGATACTCCTTGTGGCAGAAAGTCTGTAGTGTCCCTTGAAATCCTAGTGTAGAAAAGAGTGTCGTCTCAATAGATACTCCTTGTGGCAGAAAGTCTGTAGTGTCCCTTGAAATCCTAGTGTAGAAAAGAGTGCCGTCTCAATAGATACTCCTTGTGGCAGAAAGTCTGTAGTGTCCTTTGAAATCCTAGTGTAGAAAAAGAGTCCGTCTCAATAGATACTCCTTGTGGCAGAAAGTCTGTAGTGTCCCTTGAAATCCTAGTGTAAAAAGAGTGCCGTCTCAATAGATACTCCTTGTGGCAGAAAGTCTGTAGTGTCCCTTGAAATCCTAGTGTAGAAAAGAGTGTCGTCTTAATAGATACTCCTTGTGGCAGAAAGTCTGTAGTGTCTCTTGAAATCCTAGTGTAGAAAAGAGTGTCGTCTCAATAGATACTCCTTGTGGCAGAAAGTCTGTAGTGTCCCTTGAAATCCTAGTGTAGAAAAGAGTGTCGTCTCAATAGATACTCCTTGTAGAAAGTCTGTAGTGTCCTTGAAATCCTAGTGTACAAAAGAGTGCCGTCTCAATAGATACTCCTTGTGGCAGAAAGTCTGTAGTGTCCCTTGAAATCCTAGTGTAGAAAAGAGTGTCGTCTCAATAGATACTCCTTGTGGCAGAAAGTCTGTAATATTAGTTGTTCTTGTAATCCTCATATGTTGGTCTTGATCACAGAAAGTTTGATATGCAATTGATTTTAGAACAATTACCAATAATCTTAAATACATACGCATACATTTCTCATTGGCCAATTTTTACTGGAAATGCTGATGCTGGGAAAGTTCATAAATAGGAGTGACAATATGGGCATACATCTTATACCTAAGATATTTCAACTAGCTTATTTGTTATCCTACTATACAAATCAGTTTGATTTATAATGTCCACAAAGAAAATCTTTCTATTATAGTGGTACTATTTAACCCTTAGTTGGGACCTTATTTATTTGAATGAACCTTGAATACAATATACAAAATTATGTGAAAGTTCTTAAATTTTAGGTTTTGAATAAGAATTTCCCCTAAGGTACAAAACAAAAAAATAATGTCAAAGTCATCCTTGTAGAAGAACAGTAGTGGTACCATAGTTGTGACCTTATTGAATGAATCTCGTATATACAATATACAAAATGTTGAGAAAGTTCTTAAATTCTAGGTTTTAAATAAGAATTTCCCCTAAGATACAAAAATAAATAACTTAATGCCAAAATCATCCTAGTAGAAGAATAGTAGTGGTACTATTTAACCCATAGTTGGGACCTTATTTATTGAATGAACCTTAAATACAAAATTATATGAAAGTTCTTAAATTCTAGGTTTTAAATAAGAATTTTCCCAAAGATGAAAAAAAAAAAAAAAACTTTCACCAACATAGCAACTGGAATTGAACCCGTATCCTTTTCAGTCAGTATGCGCAGGGTGAGTGGCTGTCTTATTCAAAGCATAAAGAATTTTTATTTTTACTTCACTGCAAATATTGTTTGATGTGGTTGGGCGAGAGGAGCAGAAGAAGAAGGGCAAGAAATGAAATAATGAGTGTTTATTTTTGATCGGACCCGGGAGGTCTTCGGACTAAATGAAGCATACAACATCATTGGTAACAGGTCTTCTTCTACTACAAAGTAAATTCCCTCAACGAGAAACCCGAAAAAACAAAGCTAAGTGTTTCGCCTCTTCCTCAAGCGTTTTGAGCAAACAAAGCCATGTCAACCTGATCTGTGCTCTCCTGGTAGACTCATTATTTGCATCAGAACATGTGGTTTTCTGTGTGTGTTGTGTGTGGAAGAGTGAGAGAGAGAGTGAGGGAGAAAGAGAGATGCACATACATACATAGTCAACTAGTTTTTATTTTTATGTACTGGGAGGGGTGGGGTAATGCATTGAAATGAATATACTTCCCTCGGATGGACATAAATTTTGTGAGTTTGGATCCCTTTTCGTTTTCTATGCAAACAGAACTTTCCTTTATTAAAGCTGAGTTTGCTTAAAGAAAAAGAAGAAAGGAAAAAAAGGAAAAAAATCTCGAGGTCCCCCCCCCCTCACTTCTTTAAAAATGGATTCAGCTGTCAAGAATTATAAAAAAAAGTAGACACACTAAATACAAACACTGCCTCACTAAGATGGTTCCACGATACTACAATAGTGATGAGTATTCACACTAATTATCAAACAGTGTGTGTGTGCACAAGTGATGCTGTTCTGGTTGAGTGATGTGATATCTCTACCTGGGTTGCAGAATTAGAGTCGGTCATAATCATAGGTAATCAAAAGTTTTGGATACTACCATAGTGATGAGCATTTACATTAGTTATCAAACTTTTTTTCTTTCTTTTTTGTGTGTATGTTAACAAGTTATGCTGTTCTGGTTAAGTGATGATGTGTGATAATTCTACCAATGTCACAGAGTAAGTCATAGCCATAGGTAGTCAGAAGAGGTTTTGGATGAAGTCAGTCAGCATACTAGAAGTCAGATCTTATGCCTTCCAAATTTACAACCTTGTTCTTTACTAACAATAATTCTTTGTCTGAATTTTTGAGATGAGGCTTGATGTGTATAATTTTGATTTTTCGGACTGTTGTCCTCATCTTGTGGTATGTAAAATCACAACGTTTCATTATAAGATCTTCAAAAGTTCTTCGATGCCTTGTTTGATCAACAGCCAAACTATACAAAATGATTTCTCAGGTTGGGTTATTGGTATGCTCAGATACATAGGAAACACCTGAGGAAGGGCGGAGGATACAGCAGCTGAAACATTGTTTTTACATACCACAATAAAGATGATTGGTCAATTTGGATGATCTCACTTTTAACTGGAGGGTGTTGCAAGATGATAACAATTGTACAATTAAGGAACACTAATATTAATATATTGGTTTAGGAATGCATGATATATATATAAAAGATTAAAAAAAAAAAAAAAACTACACAAAAAATGTTAGTATAAACATGCAATGTATGCATTAATATTTAGGCATAAAATAACCCCAGACTGTTTGACATGCTGTTAAAATCAATCAATTCTTTTTGTTGTCATTTACTAAACTTCAATTAGTCTATTGATCCTTTCCTCATTTAAATTGTGATATTTAAGGGGGGGGTCTTTTTATCCGATTTTCTTTTGCTTTTCTCCAACGGATAACCATCATCATACCATTTAATTTTGATGTGAGTGGACATTGTATTTTTAATGTTATTTTGTTTGGATGAAAGAAAAAGAAAACTAACCAAATATTATTATTCATTTGTCCTATACTTAAAGACAACAGGTAACAATAAGTGTCAAATATTATGGTTACATTTTGGGCATCCATACTTTGCAATTTTCAATCATGTGGCTTTTCAATAATCTGATATTATTTCTCAGGGAATTCCATATTCATGTTTCTTTTCATTTCTTTAATTTTTATTAACATTGACAGCCCTGTCAGCTGCAGCTTTAGAATATACCGACTGCATCTCTGCAGAAGGGTAAAGATCCCCCCCCCCATAGTGGGACTACCAGTTGGCGATGGGTGCTTAAGGATTGAACCCAGGTGGATGAGCAGTCCATGACCTGCAACACTCCACTTTGGCCCTTACTTAGGCTTGGAGAGGCTCCCTCTGATCAGTTGGCTGGCCATGTCAAGCCCTAGCACCTATAAGATTGTTCTAACCCTATCACCCTTAAGGCAAGTCCCAACCCTTTTTATCATATATGTGCTAGAAGGCGGTGACTGAGGGTCTTCATGTCCTAGGAATAATATTAAACTCTATCTGATGGTGAGGTTCCAGTCCTGGAGGTCTGGGGAATGTGCAGCACCCCTTCTTCACCATTGCTCCCAAGTTCACTCTGACCCGGAGTGGTAGTACCTGTTAGGGTCCCATTTATGGATTAAATAGAAAAAATTGTGTTTAAAATAGATTGAGCAACCATCAATAATGAATAAAACAAAAACCTCATCGGCATAAAATAATCCAATAAGGGTTGACCTGCCGTAAAATCCAACCAATCAATTAATATTGACCATCAGATTTTACAAGCACAGTGATGTATGATGTTTTAACAACTTGTTGACGTGAAGACTGATGCTACCATTTTGAAAGATCTTTTGTAGATTCAAATTAAAATTTCTGTGTGTGTGTGAATTGGAATTATGAAGTGAGTGATTAGATTAATTGTATCGTAATTTAATATTCAACTGATTTATTTTGAGGTGAATGGAAATTAAATTTCAAATAAAAACTTTGAGAATCCCTATGTTACACAGCACACAAAGAAGACTCTATGGTGGCTCATTGCCAACTGAGTAACCCCAGAGGAGAGTAGCTGTTCAGTAAGTTTCACTGATTGCCTGCCAAATTACATCAAACCTGTAAAATCTGTTCTTGTTCAAAATGGTTGGATAGGTCTGACTTGGTCAATCCTTTTTTACTGGTGTATGGTTTTGCATTTTGTGTATAATGCACACTAGCAGGACCTGTGGATATACCACAGTATGACTATTTAATTATTACAACATTTGATATGTATAATAATCTTGATTTAATTATCTCCCTTTTTTTTTTCTTCCTTTCCTTCTTTTTCTTATGTTTGATTGACACAGATTAGTGTTATTGCTTCTTTCTTATATTTTTTTGTATAGTATGTCCTTTTTCTTCCCTTTCTTTATAATAAAAATGGAATGGTCCATTATTTAGCTGAGGTGATAATACTCATAGGAAATAAGAATTTGGAGGATAAGAAATACCAGGTAATCAGGATTTACATTTTTGCATTTCATCTTGGACGATTTAACCAGAGGGTGTTGCAAGATGATAACTGTTGTACAATTAAGGAACACAAGTATTATATACACACACACAGTTGCTGATAGGTACGCGTCCTGCATCTCTGATGCACAAAAATCTAAAAGGAAGCAGTAAAATTGTATCCATGCGTCCCAGTGTTTTTCTTTTTTCTTCCCCCACCATTTCAAGCTAACTGTTAATACATTTGAATAGTTTCTTAGAAATGAATTACACAGGATAGGTTACAAGGTAGGCTTTAGTTGGGACCCATAAATTTTCCTGGAAACTCATTCAAAGCAAATATGTGTGTCCCAGGATGCACTAAATCAAAAAGCTATCAGCATCACTAATATATATATATATATATATATATATATATATATATATATATATATATATATATGGTTTGACCTAGAATTGTTGACTGGAGAAACTCTTAACTTAAGCTGAATATGGAAGGAAGAAAAACAAGAAGAAAAAAACCTACTTGTACAAAGATGAGGATTGTCTATGAGATAAAAGTCAATGAGTTGTGTTTTTTTTTTTTTTTTGTTTTTTTTTCCACTTTCTCTCTTTCACTTTCTCTCTCTCTCTCTTTCACTTTCTCTCTCTCTCTCTCTCATACACACACTTGAAATCTTTGTAACTATTCTTTTATGAGTTATTGTAAAACTGAAAATAAAAGCAACAATTGTCTGCCTCATCTACTTGACTACTCACTAAAAAAAACAAAAAAAAAAAAAAACACCCCAACCCAGCTGCAGTTGAATTACTATATGTGTAGTACTTTTCTTCTTCTTCTTCTTTCTCAACACTCCATTGAATAATAACAGTGTGGGATTTCAATCTGGGAAATTTCTGCCATAAACAAAGCAAAGACAATCATCTTTTCCCCTTGTTCACAGGAATTTTCTCGACATTT